>JAUCMT010000021.1:8394910-8434510 GCA_032357475.1 Enteromius thamalakanensis
GAGGTGGTACGAAAAAAAGTACCTGGAAGCCGGTACAGGTACAACTTTTACACAGTGGAAAACCAAACAGAGCCGAGCCGAGCCGAGCTGGTACTGTGTAGTGGAAAAGCGCCATATTTGAAATTGATTTTTGATTCCCAACGCCTCAGAATTGAGAAATAATTCCAGCCCTGGTATCTTCCACTTGAATGGTGTTAAGGGATATACTTGCTAATTGAATTTGATAAATTTTTAACCTCTCAGGTTTCTGAGGCGGGGTGACAGGACGGTGCGAAAAGCAGAGAGACAGCGGCTGAAAGCTGAGCGGAGGCAGCTGAAGGCCGAGGTGAAGGAGATTAAGAAGAAGCTGAGGCTGGAGAAGAGAGGTCTGCTGTGGAGTGGAGCCTCCAATGGGACCAGCAGCTCGGGCCTTGCCCCCGCTCCCGGCACATCTCTAGGCCCAGGACCAACCCCAGCTCCGGCCCTGTGCCCAGACCCTCAAACATCTAGTCCAGAGTAAGGGCCACACTGAGAGGGGTCAGGGCTGGGTTGACCTCCCTACCCAGCCCAGAACAATCATTATCAAGATTATCACATTGTCTGTTATAGTTGAGTTATCGCTGGCAAGTGGATGGAACTACCTCAAAATGCACCTGCTGCCTTTATGTATTACGTCCTTTTTGTACTTTTTTTGATATGAGCTTCAAGAAAAAGACAACAAAGCTGAAACAAAGCTGTTCTGACGATCCTCTGTGCACTCAAACCAGGGGTCCCAAGGTCTCCTGCTCCACCTTGGTGCCCACAATGACTGCCTTGTTTCTGGATGAGAATCTACCAGATGGCACTTGTCTGGGGCCAGGCACCAAGTTCATCAAGTACTGGAAGATGAGGAACACTGGCAACATCAGCTGGACTTCGGATACCAAGGTACTTTTTTGAAACTCACCATAGCTTGAAAAGAATGTGTCTCCACACACGTTGTGGGCTTCGTTTGCATGTTTGTTGTGTCTTTTATAGTTGAAATTTATGTGGGGCAACCTGACCCTGGGTTCACGGGAGCAAAAAGAAGTTGCAGTGCCCTTTCTGCAGCCGGGTCAGGTTGGCGTGGTGAGCGTGGCGTTTGTGGCACCCCTGCTGGAGGGCACCTACACGTCTCACTGGCGCCTGGCACACTGCGGGGTTCAGTTTGGGCCTAGAGTGTGGTGTAGCATTGTGGTGGTGCCAAGTGCTGAGCAGAAACCCACCCACTGCAGCAAATCGCTGGTGAGTTGACTTTATACCACAGTATCTCAATGTTTTCAAATATTGCCATTTTTAAAAGTTAACTTATGTCAAATAAGATTAAATGTTTTAATATCTTCTCTTTTAGAGGACCGATCTTTGTCTAATGAGGAAAGATGGCATATTCTGGTCAGCCACCAGAGATTGCGAGGCCTCCACCAGCTCCCGAAGAGAATACTACATCCCCTCAGTGGACTTATTGACGGCACAGGTATTGCGTTGTCAGACACAAAAACGCCACCTTATGTTTGTTCAGTGATGTGTGGTTAACTAATATCCAAAGTCTTGTTTTTTCCAGGATCTGTTGTCCTTTGAGTTGCTGGATATAAACATTGTGCAAGAATTAGAGAAAGTGCCAGCCAATACTCCAGCTGGTAAGGCCTCATTCTGGTCATGATTATGTAATATTTCCTCAGGGTCTGTTCCTCAGTGTCATGTGCATAATTAGTCTGGCCTCATTTTTAGAGTAATTGTGTAATTTCCTCAGATATGACCCCCTGTGTGTCTCCACTTCCTCATCATGGACCCTTGTTTGGAAAGCATGGAACAGGGCTAAGCAAAGTCGAGGCTGGACATTCAGGCAGGAAAAAAAGTCAAGGTTAGAGCATCCTATGTCGATTTCGAATTACGGATTTCTGACAACCCTTATAGAGATGAGAACTAAATAACGTCTAAATATCAGGATAGGTCATATATTTTTTTTCTTACTCACTTTTTTTGCTAAAACTTCAAAGAGTAGCACAAACAATATACCAGGAGGATAAATGACCTGATCTGTTAATGAATCAAAGCCTTAGTGAATCATGGACAGGTTATTAATACTAATGTGGCTTGTTCTCTATTAGCATTGCAGCCTCAGAGACAGAATGAACTTCTGGATGTTCCTGCCATAGAGGAAGGAGATGAAGACATCAGTGGGACCCAGTTTGTGTGCGAGACTGTGATTCGCTCTCTCACTCTTGAGGAGGAACCAGAGCGCAAGCCTCGGCGCAGGACTCGGCCTAACATGAGGAGACATGACGGTGAGCTTCCATCTGTTGTATTAGTGCTCGCAGAACTCAGAGCTTTGTTTATTTATCAAATACATATTTTAGATGCTACTATCATTTTGCTAATTTGGCTACTAATTAATTTACAGTTCATGATGCTGCTCGCTTTCAAGAGAGATCATTACTGGTGAAGAACGACAGACCTTTGGCAATCATAAACAGGCCTGAGGCTCCACTCCCAGTGCCAAAGCCAGTTATAACCGAGGAGCCCGTCATGCCAGGTTTGCATGTTCTTCCTTTGTTGTTTTTTTTAAATTATTTTTTTATGCCACTGTTACTTAGACATGCTACAATTACAACATTTAATACAAAAGCAGTGTGTCCTTCCACTTGGGCTTGCTAATAGTAACCTTGACTTTTCAGCTTGAGCTCTTCCTTCTTTCAATTTACTCTCTGCTATTTTCACAGTCTTTTCAGAAGCATTGATTGGCTCAAATGAAAACCTCTATACCGACCCAGCTGCACAGGATGAGAATGAAGAGGAAGTGGAACATAAGGGACATGAAAATGATCAAGAAAAAGAGGAAGAGGCAGGAGAGTGGGATGAGGTGAGCAGCCAGGTGTCCTCTGCCTCATCAGAGGACTACATTGTCATCCTGCCTGACTGCTTCGATACTTCCAGGCCCCTGGGAGAATCGATGTATAGCTCAGCAATGTCCCAGCCCGCAGTCCCTCTTGCCAACGAGCCAGAGGCTCCGCGAATCCAGAGTACGGCTGAAGGAGGAAATGAGGAGCCCATACCTGTTCCAGGGCTTCAAAACAGCCTGAACCGGATGCTTTGCACCTCTCAGATACTGAATATTCCTCCTCTAATTCCAGAGACGGTACCTCCACCCATAGCTCTTTCACCTCCCCCATCTCTTCGAACCCACAGGTTAAAAAATGTTCAGAGATATTCATAAATAATACATTTTTAAACTAATGAATAAGCTGCAGTGAATGCAATGTATTATGCACAGACTTTCATTTGTTTTAATTACTTCATGTTTCTTTTGCAGATCAGTGAGATCTCATGATCTTGAGTCAGGACCAGGGGCCCCTGAAGACAACACCTTATGTCAATATGACGATGACTCAAGTGGTGAGTTTCCACATCAGCAATACTCTGTGTCAGTTGTGTGGGAAAATAAAAAGTATAGGCTAAATAAAACTTAGATTAAGGTTTTTCGACTGTTAGCATCATGCAGTGTTATCATTTTGGCTGAAAATGATTATTATCTGAATAAATAATTTTTTTTTTGCTAGTTTGCTATTGTTGCTTTTAAAGTAGCGTCAAGCATTTTTAGGTTAAACGTTTTTAAAGTATGGAGATTCCTTTTAAGGTATGAAGAATTCATCAAGAAAAATCAATAAATACAATTTTAAAATATATTCAGAGATGTAAAAATTCTCATTTATGTGTTAAATATTTAATTATATTATAAAGGGCATATATTTAGTCATTTCTGTACCTTGTTTTATTCAGATAGCCAGTAGGAATGTGTTCGACATTTCAACTAGGCTAAACTAGTTATGTAACTTTGAGCCTTTTAAAAAACTGTGTGAAAGAATTGCATATCTGTTCTTGGCCCTAGGTTGCAGATCAGTTCATTTAGAGGCCCCTGTTAGTGCCTTTGAGACCTGCGGCTCCCAGGATCTCAGGTATAACAATGCAGTGAAGTCATCCTTTTGAGTTGTTGTCTGCTTACATGCATTACAGGCATCACATTATAATATTTAATTCAGAATACATATATATCTACTTGTTATTTTTTTAAATGCACCTTTCAAGCAGAAAGCTTAAATGCAGCAGAAAAGGAAGTAGCTCTGCAGACAGTGTTTCCTGTGGTTGACCAAAGCTGTTTTCTTTGTTTTCATTATATGATTAAAATAACACCTTTAAAAATATATATATATAAAAAAATAATATGCACAGTTATGCTTGTTCGCTTAGTGGTTTCTATTTTAATTTTGCTTTATAACAGTTTCACTAATGTTTCTAGTCCTTGTTGTTGACACGCCATTATTATGGCACAACCTTATGTTCCTGTTTTTATTCTTCTGCAGGGCACGTCACGGTGGTCTGACAGAGGGGCTGGTGAAGGGAGCTCTCTCTGTGGCTGCCTCTGCTTATAAAGCACTCTTTACAGGCCAGAGCACACCTGCACAGGTAAGTGGTTTCTTTTTTCTCCTCAGAGCATGACACACTAGAAAAGAGCATAAACAGCCACCATATAGTGACTTTCTTTCTATTACAATACCATTCAAAAAAAGTGTTTCGGAAAAATGTTTTTATGCTCAGCAAGGCTTCATTTGATCAGGAATGAATGAAAAACAGTCATATTGTGGAATATAATTCCTGTGAATTATCAGCAGCAAATACTCCAGTTTTCACACGATCCTTTAGAAATCATTCTAATATTTATCCTGTTTTACTGCATGCTAACTTTGGTTTGGTTGTCTTTCAGCGGCCTGCTGTTGACCCAGCCTGCGAGGATGCCTCCATGATGGCTGTACTGCAGGAGATGGGTTTCAGCAACCAGCCGCTCAATCAAAGGTTGCTGAGGAAGCATCACTACAATTTGCTTGATGTGGTCAACGAGCTGGTGCAGTTGACCGAGAGCGAATGGCACATCTCAAGACATTAGGAAGTACCGAGCAACCTCAATAAAGTGTAAGAATTGTAAATGATTTCATCGTGTTGCAGCGTTCTGTCAGAACGGGAGTAGGGTGGTGATGAAATGATCTCTGGTGTTGTTTTGTTAGAGAAGTAGTTTGGAAAAAAGACTATAACTGACCATAGCTGCAATGATGCAATTACTTGATTGTAAAATTTTAGTTTGTTTATATAGGACATTATGAATGGGGAAAAAAACAAAAGGTTTATTAGGCCGTCTTAATGCATTTATTCAGTGTGTGTGTCCTACTAACACGTATAGACTGTTGTTAGCTAGGCTTCAGGTATCTTTTGTACTGCTTGATTAGATAAGAGGATAAAATTGAGACAATGCCCAGAGGGTTTTGGTTTGTTTGAGCACTTTTGCCTCTCAGAGGAAAGATATAAATAGAAAAGCCTGTATTGATTTTGTTATTTGTCACAGTGACCTCTATATTTGTATATCTTATTTTAAATCACACTAATTCATGTCATACTAAGGCGTTGGGCTGATAAACTTATAGGAATGTGCAATGAGTGTTTTAGTCATGCTTAACACAACCAGTGATTTGAATGGTCACGAGTTTTTGCTAGGCACCAATTTTGGACATCTATGTCATCTTCATGTGCAATGTATTACTATGAACCGAAGGCTTATAAACATGGCTTTTTGTGTCCAACACAGTGAATAAAAAACATTCCATTATTATTTCTGTGTGGTTGAGTTATTTTTATTGCATCAGCACGAATCTTCTTGTTATTGTAAAAATCACCTCAGTCAGCAAAGCTTGTTTGGTTAATGTACACGCATCTGAGTTGCTGAGACAATGGAATGTTTTAAAGGTTAAAATAGTTACTCCTTTAGTCTGTTTCCTCCTGAAACACAGGAACTGAGCACGGATTTCACAACCCCCAAGTTTGAGTTTTTGGTATTTCTGTTGGTTGTAAAATGATAGCAGAAAAGAGAGAACGCCTGTATATATATGTATATATTTAATAATCCTTGTGCATATGCTCCGTATATTGTGTGTTGCACTGCAAGAAGAATATCTAATAGGAGTCCTTTAGGATTTTTGGTTTAGAAAATAAATACATTTTACTTCTCATATGATATTTTGAATTGTTTTTTTCTTTCTTCAAACCTAATTCTAACACTAATTCCAATGTATTAAATTCCCTGAAAAAGATTGTTCATAAACACGCAGCATCGATAATGAACAGAAGATGGCGACAATAAACAGCTGAAGAGATCAAAAAAGGGGAAGTAGCTAGCTGCTTGTTCGAAAGAGTTCACACACGAGTCTTGAAGGAAACTTGCGCCTGGTATTTTCAACAACTTACGAAACAAATTGCATTAGTCGGCGTGAAAGAGTAAATCGAGATATCAAACAAGAATGTTTCTGTGAAGTCACGGTAGGTGGGGAAAATGCTTTGTGGAGATTTGACAAACGCATTTTAGTAATGTTATGACACGAGAAATCATGACGTTGGATAAGGAAAGTGGCATTAATTCGCCCAGTTTTTGATTTAAAACAACCAAACCTGTCCGACATTGTGTGCTTGTATCTCTGAAAATGGTGTACGTTTTACGTATTAAAACGTTTAAGTGTTGTCTACCTAGAAGCGTTTGGAGTCAGCTTGAATTGTTACAAATGCTGTAACTTAGGTAACGTTAGGCAGCTTACTTCATCAACTGTTTTGTGTTTCTACATCTTGAAGAAATAAGTTGGCTAACTCTAAATAATTGTAACATTCATGGCGTTTACTGTACAGACATCTTTAACTATCACAGTCATTATTGTGTATAATTCCGGAATATGAATTATCTATAACTATTGCTATGCACTCTTCAGGGGCACTTTAATTTCATTATAAACGTATGGAAATTGAGAACATATTGGCCTACATAAACGGTAAAATATGTAAAAATATCAATATTCTAAAGGTTTGTACAAGTTATTTGATCTTTCTTTTTTTTTTTACAATGTGACCTACAGTGTATGTTCTGGAGATGGTTTGGTTAATTACTGTAATGTATAACTAGAACAATACAGTTCCTTTCACCCCGACCTTAAGTGAAAGACTTTCTTTGCAGTTACGTACCTACAACAGATAAACCTTAGTGAAGCTCTCTTACTGTTTATCGTAGAGGTCTTTCGTTTGACCCTTCATCTTCTGGAAATAGAACATAATGTCCAAGAATATAAATGGAGAGAAGCGAAGGCTTTCTAAGTGGTTGGACTATGGCAGCATTAATGGAGAAGGACAGACGGATCCATGTCCAACCTGCCAGGGCACAGGACGAATCCCGAGAGGCAGGTTTCAGTGATTCTGTTGACATTAAGCACCTGTATTTACTTGTAATTGGTTGCAAATATAATTTAATTTGTAGTTTCTGCTTTTAAAGATACTTAGTTTTATCTTGTCTTGACATTTTCAGGTCAGGAAAACCAACTTCTGGCAGTCATTCCTTGCAGCGACCAAAGGCTGAAACCTCCCAATACGTCAGTATCACTATGACAAATAGACTATACTTCTGTAATTTTTAGTTTCAGCGATTAAAATTAGATTTACTTTGTTTTTTTCTTAAACATGATGTACAACATGGTTTTATGTTTCACAGGATACTGTATGTGTTTATATCAGTGGGGCTTTGCCTCTTGATCTGCTCCCTGATCCTGTTTTTCCTCTACCCTCGGAGTATGGATATGTCATCTGTAGAACTAAAGTCATCTATGGTCTATTTCACTCCAGAGAGTGTAAAAGTGGTAATCACGGTAAGCGAGTCTAAAGGACACACTAAGATTTGCCCGATGAATTGCAGTGTGTTTATTTTATTATAAAACTTGTAATCCTTCATATTATCCATTCTTCAGAACGAAATGAACCTTACCAACCAGAACTATGTCAGTATCAGAGCAGATAACCTTGTTGTACAATCATTCATTTATGAGACCGTGGTAGGCAACAACAAGCTTTCCAGTGACACCATACTGCTTCCTCGATCACAGAAAACGGTAAAACTTTATGCAATCATAAAGCATTTTCCTATTTTCTCAGATGCATTACGCAAGGCAACTGAAGTCTACGGTTGAAAATGTTCTTTTAGAATGTTTGTAATTCCGACAATCAAAACAAATCTAAAATAAAGATGTCTTTCATCTTTCAGATTACATTCATAGCTGACATTGTTATTGATGACCCTGGCCTTAAGTAAGTCATACTTCAATATCTATCTTATTGTTAAGGTATTTTAATCATTATGTACTGTTTTCCATTATAATCTCGTTGTATATGACATCATGTGAACTCTCAAATACACACAATATACTAAAACCTTTTTCCTGTCTGTTCCTTTCGCAGTAATTACTGCAAGTCACGTTCCATTCAGATTCACACAATTTTCTTGCATTTGCAGTAAGTATTCATCTTTATCATATCAAAGTATTGTTTTATTAAATCTGTTAGCATGCCATCTGACCGAATCACTGAACACTGCTCATGTTGACGTGTTATCTAATGCTATCAATATTAGCATTTATTCAACAAAAGATCTGTATTTTTGTATTGTTAAATTATGTTTGACAAAACTGTCAACAGTCACCGATATTTTACATTGGCATATAGAGGGGCAAAATAATACCGTTTTACAGCTAAACAGTCTATATTCCATGTAAAGTTAAATATTTAAATGCATATCTAGGCACTAGATTTGTTGAATCTTACTGATGGATAACAGGAACGGAACAAATTAAACAAGTTTTCATTAAGCCACTGCAGTTGGTCTAAAGAAATATGCAGCATGACACATGCTTGTAATCATTACTGACATAATAGCTTGCGCTTGCCAGTGTTGGTTCTCAAGCAGGGGGCTGAAGACCACTAGGGGGCCTTATTGTTATTGATACAAGTTATCATATCACGTACCATGACATTTTCTTTAGAGAACTATTTTTGTAGTCTAAGCTGAAATAATAAGGTTTTTGTAAAAATCCTTACAAATCTGTTTTTTTTCCCACGACTGCCTGTCATGTGAACTGTGTGCACTTTGGTCTATATTGAATTTGTATTGGTTATAAAGTGCATGACATCAGTACACACCCATAGTAAAAAATATAAGCTACCGTTCAAATTGGGGTCAGTTTAAAACCACTTCACTTTTATTCATGTGATGACTAAATCTGATGATCCTTCAGAAATAATTCTAACATGCTAATCTGATGCTCATATTATTTCAAGTAAAATTTATTGTGTTCTCCGCAGACTGACTATCAATGTCTCCTACCTGTCCCATTCAGAGCAGATGTCTACAGATGCTTATGAGTATATTGACTGTGGAGTGAATTCAACTACGCCTCATCATTTCCCTCTGCTTTAAGACCAAACCTTTGCCAATGTATGGCAATAAATACTGATGTTATAAAAATCAGAATAGGCTGCTTTCGAAAAGATTTTATGTCATAGTTTACTAGTTCATTTTGAATATGGTGATAGTAACATGATACACATGTAAATATCACTGGAACCATAAACATGCGTTCTTAACGTAGACCACTTTTCTTGTATGCTGATTTGTGTTTACATTATATAAATGTGTTTTAAAATTTGCACAACACGAAATTGCACATTAAATGACCTGCATTTTATTTGTTGAGAATTCTTGAGCAAATCCATCCAGAACTGTTGGACAACCGGTTCTGTTTTAATTATGATTATACTAAACCCAACAATAAAGTCTATTTTTCGATGAAGTTAACTTTGATATTGAAGTTGGTGGTCTGGCCTTCATCTTCACCATTGCTGGGAATACTGCAGAGACTGGAGCAAACGAAGCATACATGTAGATGCTGCTTTTTCTGAATTTTCTCCAAATTATAAGCCCTTGCATTATTCACTGTGATATTAAACATTGGCGTATAGTCAAATTAAATATTTAAATAAATCATTCTTTATTGTTGAATAAGTGGGTTAAACATTAAATTTAGCTACTGCAATCTCTCTTAGTATTGTGCAGTGATGTACTCACTGTGTATCTTTTGTTCATCTTGGCATGACACTTGCAAATGCATTGCTTGTCAGCCTCTAAAGAACATAAATATGTTTACACTGGTTAGGATTCAAATTCAGTCACCTCTAAAGTGTTTTCAGTGATATGCATTGACCTGTTATTTTGAGCAGCTTTACCTAGAGGATCCTCACTGGACCCTGCGGATGTACAGGGTGTCATAGGTGCCGTAGACTCTTCTTTCTTTTTATCTTGGTTGCCTGACTAAGAAAAGCAATACAAATCCATGTTATATATATAAAATATATTGCAATTTACTATATATACAGTTAGGATGTCTAACATGGGCACCTGCATAACTCTAGAAGATAATCTGCGGTCCAGCACCTGCTGACGGCGCCGGGCCTCCCAGTGCATGGCTGACATGTTACACCACCCGCTGCCCTGTAAGAGAGACCAAGTCAATGTGAAGTAACCTGAGACCATTTCCTGATTAATGAAATTCAAACCCAGATGCTGAGATGTTTCCTTTGTCATGACACTCATAAAGAAATAAACACTGAACTGATTTCTTAGCTGCGAATAAATGTTTACACTACAGGTCAGAACTGACATATATGCAATAAGGTACACAAACCATTCATAATGTAACACTGACGTTTTAGAATTGTAGTGTAACATTTATTAGTTCCGTCCTGTGCCATCTAATGCAATCCTGATAGCAGTAAAGACATGCAACAGCTCTAATTTATGACAAACTACGCTAAAGTAAGTTATAAGTTATTAATAAAATGCCAAGAAAAGCTCATTTGAAGAGCAGAGGACAGAACTTACCAAGTTCTGCAGCTCGACACCGAACTCTGTGTCCTTCTTGGACGGCTCTGCTGGTTTCCAAGCAACGTTCAGTAATTGCTCGCAACGTGCTGACGCAATACAGCCCAACTGTAGCGCACGTCATTGTTTATTAATAAATTAATAATTAATAAATTATTACTAGTATTTTAAATGACAAACATTTATTAAAATATTCTTAAAATTAGCAGAGTTGATTGAAAAAAAATTGTAGCAGCTTCTCATTTCCATTTAGTTTCTCAGCCTTTTACTGTGTTAAATTATTTAACCAGTTAGTTGGCTATAAAAATACACAGAACGCATTTAAAGTGTATTTCTGTAATCTTTAAAAACGTGATTTTTGGCTTCTTGTATTCAAGCAGCATATAGTGTTAGCGCACTATGACAAATACTGCAGTTACTGAAACGTTAAACATTACTACAACCTATATGCACTTTATATTATAAACCACAAAGTTGTATAACTTTAAAGACGTTACAATATCTCCGCTTTGAACGTGTTCAACGTATGTTTTTGTAAATCTGTAAAAACATGCTTTTTTACTTCTGTAAACGCATTTTATTTGGTAAATTTTATATTCATAAAAGTAAAAGAAATAATAATTCTAAGCCTTGTTTAAAGGCTTGCTTAGTCGATATAGAACTATACACGGATTCTATTTAGCTTATAGCTCATTTTTTGACAGTAAAAAATGTAAACAAACAATACTATTTGCTAAAGAACTTAATCTTTTTTGAAAAATGATTCCATCTTCTTTTCTATAATTATTTTAATGTAGTTTTTTTTTTACTATTTGGATGTCTTGATAGTTTTGTGTATTTTGTTGTTGTTATTGTGTCTAGTTTTAATAATAATTAAAAAAAACTACTGTAGACGCACTTAAGCGTTTTCTCGCGTTGTGACAACCCTCACTGCAAAACATTACACCAAAAGCCCAAACTTTTTTCGCACTCGGCATGCACAGACACAACAAGATACAAGATCTGCTAGTTTCGATGCCTCCGGCTCGCCACAGAGAGGTGCTGTTCGGGCAGGAAACAAACGCGACTTGACATTAGATATCTCGCCGGTACAGAGCGGTACAGGACGGTACGGACGCCGAACAATCAAACGCTAGAGGGAGTAGCGAGGGGCTCATCTGACGTCACATGCGGGGATTGTTGTTCTGGATCTTGTGCGCTCAGCTCCACTTTCATCTCTGAGGTCACTGGTAGCGGAGGGAAGAGAGACTCAGGAAAAATGGTCTTTGTTTTGGGTCATTTGGATAACTGGTCGCCTAAGTTTTTAAAGTGAGAGATGGAAACGATGCATGCTACAAGATAAACTCCTATTAGGTAAGTAATGTAACGTTAAATGTTCACGTAATTTGACAAGCGAGGTTTTCGCTTATGCTACACTGCGGCTTTCGTCCTCAAGTATCTGCTGAATTTACTCAACGAAGCTGGTTTTGGTTTTAACTCGCAGTCTGTAATATTTTTCATGCTCTTCCAAGTTGTTTCGAATTGGGTTTTACTATTTCAACTTAAAAATGCTCTAAGCGGTACCAGATATCATAGTTTTGACAGTTGTTATAATATTACTTAGACGTTGACATAGCCAAAATGTAAAAATAAGTTGCAGTACAGAAAATGACAATAGCTATGTTGAAATCTGGTTCGGATAGTTTTGTACCTGATAAGACAGATCTAATGTTGGTTGTCTACTATACTATAAACGGTCAAATAAATATAACAAAGATAAAATGGTCTATCTTTTTAGATATCTGTTTCTGCTTAGACTGTTAAGAGGATTTGATGCTGCAAATAAGTATAAAGAGCCACCTCTAGTCTAGTTACAGACAGTCTTTTTTTTGTTTATTTTAATTAGAGCCTTTAAAGTGAGTTACTGTTAATTTGACACTAAAGACTTTTTGCTCATTTTAAAAATATTTTTTCATCATATAGAACTAAATACTTTTTGTCTGCTTTTGCTGTAAGGCGAATCTGGTCAGGTTGTAAATAACTTCCATATCTGTGATGATAATCAGCTTTTGTTTCGTCTTTGATTAGGTTCCACACGGTGCCTCCGATCTTACAGCACCTCTGTCTGTCTGCAGTACCTTTGAAGTAGGTGCAAATGCCAAACACTTAGAGAAATCTACTTCTCCTTACAAGAGGGTGCGAAAAACCAAGTTGCCATGGGAAACCAGCTGACAGAGATTGCCCCCAATACAACGTTCCTGCCTAACTTCCAGTCTCTCCACGTTGTGGTCATTGGTTTGGACTCGGCAGGCAAAACCTCGCTTCTCTACAGACTGAAGCTGAAGGAATTTGTTGAAACTATCCCAACTAAGGGATTTAACACTGAGAAGATTAAAGTCCCTGTGGGAAATGGCCGTGCCATTACCTTCCAAGTATGGGATGTGGGTGGTCAGGAGAAGCTTCGGCCTTTGTGGAAGTCTTACACGCGGCGCACGGACGGCATGGTCTTTGTAGTGGACTCCACAGAAGTGGAGCGCATGGAGGAGGCTAAGGTGGAGCTGCACAAGATCACACGCACGTCAGAGAACCAAGGAGTGCCAGTGTTGGTGTTGGCTAACAAACAGGACCTTCCAGTTGCGCTGCCTGTTTCTGACGTGGAGAAGGTTTTGGCAGTACATGAACTGAGTGCCTCCACCCTCCACCATGTGCAAGGATGCAGTGCGGTCGACGGGCAGGGGTTGCAGCCAGGTTTGGAAAAACTATATGAAATGATCCTCAAACGAAAGAAAATGGTGAAGCACAGCAAGAAAAAAAGATGAGCTGAACACGACAGCGTACTTGAGAAGCTCCTCAGTTGTAGGGTTTTGCATCCAATCCCTAAATGAAGGAAATGCTCCAGATGGCCCGGTGGTCAGGAGAAAACAGATTTGACCTTTATGTGTCACACAGTATTGAACTGCTTTCTTCCATGCCTAGTAATTGCTCCGCAGCTCCCCTTTGTAATCAAGGAAAATGTGATTGATAGGCTGTAGTTTCAGCAGTATTTAAGCCTACGTCCTTGCCTTTTTTTCATTTTCAAGCAAGGAAGAGACTAAATTATTGCTTGGCAGCATTTTCAAGAGAATTCAGAAGTTTTTTCCACAAATGTTAAGTTGATTGCCAGTGCCGATATAATAAAAAGGCCATATAAATGTTCACACTATGCTAGTTGTGAAACTGAAGTCCTAAGCGAGTCACTGAGATTCATTCTTCACAGTTTTGTTTTTACATGCTGTAAATAGTTTTTGTATTATGCTGTAGAATTAATAAATTATAGACTGCTTTGACACAGTCAGTGTTTCAGAAGCCATATCTTTTATACCTAAAGCTGAATGGTATTTGCTGATATGATAATCATATTAATGACCGTTTATTTAATGTTAACTGACCCTGCTCTGTATGTGCCGCAAGCCTTAACAACATAAAATCACACTAATATACATGACATAAGGTTTTCATTCGCTGCAATGAAACACAAAACGAACCCTATTAAACTATTAATAGAGCAGGCACTCATGATGATGTCATCTGTGTTCAGGGAGAGCGTCCCACTGGAAATGCATCGATGCTGAAAGAACATTGTTTGATGTAACCTTGGTGTTGAGAAGCTGAGCCTAGGAATGGGCGGAAGCAACATTAAATCACATTTGCTGACACAATATACAAGATTTATTAAACAACCATAGTGAGGTGCATGTAAATAGAGACAAAGGCACACGAAACTGATCATTTTTAATGCTGAAGAAGCAAATCTAGTTATTTTTGGGGGGGTTTAACAGAGCAAATGGTTTTTTAATCTCTCGACCCCCACCATCGCACAGACAGACAAATCTATTTACTTTGCTATCAACTTCCCAGTGAAGCAGCTGCTTTGCTCTGATTGGATTAATTGGTGCTCTGGTCTTTATTGCATGAGGAGATTGAACCAGGGCTGATTTATGAGATCACTGAATGTGGTAACTTAATAAGAATTCTAGGCCTCTGACAGAATGATATGTAATTTGGGATTCGTTTAGGATTGAAATATATAACTTGTGTGTTTTTCTAAACGTTATATTTCAGTCACAGTGAACATTTTCCAACAATGGACTAAATAGGCTGAAATTCATCCATCAATATCCAATATGCATCTGCTGTGCTGAAAGGGACACCACCAAGTTAAACGTAAAAAAGATTTAATTGATCTCAGTGGTCTACACCCTGCCTCCACCTTTAGAAAACAGATGCTTGTCACGGTTTCTGATCCACTATCTCTGGTTGTCAATACACCACGAGTATCACATGGGTGGAGCTCTGAAGACAAACCCAAATGTCGTGACAGACCTAGTTTCATTGGCATGTCGTCTGGTTCTCTCAATGTTATCTTAAGAATGAGGCAAGTCACCCTACTGAGCTGGTTAATTAAGAAGTGGCACTGTCCTCTTAAGCTGAAGACAAACACTAATCCTCTCTGAGAAGCTGGATTTGGTTATGTAAACATTTGTTTAATTATTTTACTACAATGGTATTGTATGTGGTAAAAAAATAACAAAATTTAGGCTTAGTCTTTAAAATGCATCAAGGCTCTGAAAAAGTCTTATGTAACAAAGCTGTTCCAAAGCTTTCTAAATTGTTCATGGCCCCTCCAGCCAGCCGTGCATGATGTCACATTGGGTAAGATGAGCCGTCATTGATAATGCACTACTAGAACACCACTAAACAAGCCCTGTGGAGTATTTCCATGCTCGCGCTTCCAGCCTCACCCAAACTATTAAGCCTTTCATTTTATGCTCAACATTTATCTTTTGAGTAAATACCTCCAGACCTTCATGCTGGAATTTTATCAGTGCTGCCGATAATTCAAAGGCTGTTTCATGTGGCTTTGTAAGCAGTGTTTAAATGACCAAAATTAACAAAGCTTCCAGGTGCCCATTACTAGGAAGAAAAGCAAAAACATGGGAATATTAAGAAGGCATACCACAAAAAAAAGAGGTTTATTTACAGGGATGCCTACAACAATCCTTATTTAGCTGTTTAAACCACAGTTAGGGTTATTAAACTGGATTATGTGTAAAAAAAAAAAAAAAAATTTTTAAATATATATAAATATATATATATATATCACTGTACATTTCCCCCTAAATAAATAAAAAAGCAAACAACAACTTGCAGATATGTTTTTAAATGTATTGGAAACATCACCTAATTTATTTAAAGACACTAATACCTATTAGCAGTGATTTAGCAAACAATATTAAGCAGCACATCTGTTTTCAACATTGATATTAATAAAAAATATTTGTTGAGCACCAAATCAATGATTTCTGAAAGGTCATGCATGTCTTTAAAATAGAGCAATGGCAGCTGAAAATTAATATTTGCCATAACAAGAATAAATTACATTTTAAAAATATATAATATATATATATACAAATTTAAAATTGTTATTTATAAGTAAAAACCTTAAATGGCAGTGTATATTTGTGGCGTAGAGTACTGTACATGAATATTTTAATTGTGGTTATTAATAACTAAATACCTAGGGGGTATGATCCCTCCACATAATTTGAGCCCTATAAATACAGAGGCTTAGGCAGCATCTGAAAATAAAACATGTCAAGAAATGATCCTTTGAAAACAACCCCCTTTTCAGATCTGTCCCAACAGTTTGTCAATATGAAAAAAATCATTAGTTAAGCTCATCCCTTGACTATTGTGTCTAACGCCCTACGGATCTGATGTTGGTAAAACGATCTGTTAGTGTATATCAGCGTATACCCAATTAAGGCAGGGAAGCCTCTAGGATTACGAAAGGATTAAGAAGGGGAATCACAAGATGGCAGGTGCATGCTACAAACATGCCATCCTTCACAGAGTGCTTCCCCACAGTACTTCCAGTCACTGCACAACCATTTATTCCAATCTAGAATGGAAATAGCACTCTAAATTTAATTCACATTCAAAACAACATCAATGCTTACAGTATCCATTATTATGCAGCAGCTGCGAAAGTACTTTATTTTTAAATCTGGTCTAGATCAGAGGACAATAACATCAAAAGCTGCCATTCTGGGATGCAATTTTGGCCTCATTCTGGCTGTAATTTCACACATCACAAAAAAAAGTGCACATAGGTGCTCGGGGAGCCCTTTTTGTGGAATAGCTGGCAAATCAAATGGCCCAGACGTTCTTATTTGTCACCTCAGCAACTGTGAGCGTGTAACCATGGGTGACCTCTGAGAGCTGCGCAGGACCTTTTAATTGCCTTTGTGACCGGGTATGTATTTCATGCGGGGGTGACAGAGGGGGCAAAGAGGGATGTGGAGTATTAATGGCTACTGTGTCTCTTAAGATCTCCAAAACTCTTTATAGCTAAATGCAATATTGTCTTGAAGACACCTCATGGGTCTGGAAGAGTTTCAATGCAGTATGACCGCCTCTCACATTGGGGGATGCGAATGTGTTTATCATTTAGCCGTTGTTGTCAGGAGGCGGGGATCTCTCTAGCCAGGACTATTTTCCACAGGCTCATAAAGCTGCCACTGGGACTGAGATGAGAAAGCGTCCTGGGGAGTGGGATTGCCGAGAACCGAATACAGTCCCAGGGCAAGATAGCGTGGGTCATAAATCTATACCCCACAGCTCAGGAGGTTTGCTGGGGAGCACACAGCTTCACTCTTTGGAGGCTGAGGAAAACACTTTAAAACAGCAATCTGTAATCGACTGGAATTTTCGTAGCTTTTTCTTTAAAAGTCTCTCTTT
The DNA here is from genome assembly GCA_032357475.1 of Enteromius thamalakanensis. Lineage (NCBI taxonomy): Eukaryota > Metazoa > Chordata > Actinopteri > Cypriniformes > Cyprinidae > Enteromius > Enteromius thamalakanensis. The sequence goes on from JAUCMT010000021.1 coordinate 8,412,453, forward strand.
TTGGGGGGGTAAATGTCATGGGTTATATTCTAGAAATATCTAGAAAATGTTATTTAAGTGCTCAGCCTGAACCACGGTTTTAAGTTGCCTGGTGTTGTGAGTGTGATTCATTAGACGAGAGGCCCCCCTAGAATTATTGCTTTACATAAATACCAAAATGCTTGTGCCAAAGGTTTCATTTAATTCATCAGTAGGCCTCTGAGCATTCAAAACACACCTCATTAATGTTGTAATACAAACCTCGATATGATTTGCTCCTGCAATCAATGATGATTTCATTATTCTATAGATGTTTTGCCTGTTTTAAGAATGCATTGTGTTGATACTCTTTGTGTCTGCTTTACTGTAAAATCCTAGACATGTTTATCCTAAGTATTGGAAAAGCACATGTTTGATAATGCTGGTGTGGCGCACTGGGATGCCTAAGCAGCCTTTATTCAAATCCAGGCAGGAAAAATGTTTCTATGTGTGTATCAAGCGTATTTTCTCTGAGGTCTAGTGATCCTGTACCAGGATTACCCCAGTATCCCATCTGGCCAGACAGCTCTTGAGGATTAATGCAGCAATATCTGATCCACTGCTAACTCAACAGCTGATTGATGTATTGCAGTGTTGTCGTTGTTAAGAGCGATTGAGAATTGATCTGCCACTCTTTTGGCATGTTGAAAATCCTGGAACGTAAACACTGAAATTACGAAAACGTTTTAGAATCTTAAAAAATGAAAAAGAACTAACAAACTAATTCATGTATTTTAGAGAGAGATCAGAGGCAGAACAGGTTTTATAAGCATGCATGATTTGTAACAAACAGTAAAACCCATGGCTCTTCTGCAAGATGGGGTCAATAAGTTCTTCTACTTTCATTAAGTTAATGTACGAGACTCAGTTTTGACGACAACAGCACATAAAGCAAAATTCTCTGACTTAGCGTCCCTAAAGCTTCAGGTAGCCCACAGCCCTAATAAATGTAGCGCATCAGCTCGGTGTATTTTGAAAATAGGATAGCATGATGAAAAAATAAATAATCCCCACCAATGTTATGACAGAAAACTGTTTCGTTAACGGGTCTCACACATGCATTCTTCCACTTATGTGGACAAAACACTACAAAAAGTGAGTTTCCTCTGCTATTCAGTGGCATAACAACACAACTACTACAGACCAAACATACAGTCATAAGGGTATTTTAATTCCCGTCTCTTATGATCCAGGTTCTTTTTTAATGAATCTAAAACATAAACTATGTCCAGTTTAGTTTGATTCCAAAACAAACACTATTACTATGAAAAACTAACCAGTGTAGTCCAATTCCCCAAATGAATTACTATAATGAACTGATTCTTTTACTGAATAAAAACATACAGCATCACTACTCAGATTATTGTCCAATTCAAAAGACAAAGTGCAACCAGATTCCTGAAGAATTACTCTTGTGAACAAGTTTGTTCAGTAAATCACACAGCAAGATAAGAATACTCAAACAAGTGAGTCGATGAACTGGTTCTTTTAGGGAATCTAAATATACACAGCATGACCTGAGATGTTTCTAGACCCTTTTTACTGGGACACAAGCCCCACTGAAATACCACCGTGCCCCAGTGAAATCTATAAATCCTTGTCTGAGGATAGAGATTACTATACACTGACCTGATAATCACTTTTCCCTTATTATATTTTTGCTGTCATGTCAAATATGTATTACAGAGCCCTAGACATAACAATATGGTGAAAAATGTATTATAGCCACAAATTAAGAATTCGTTCCCACAACTTAATTAACACGTTTATCATGGCTTAACTAAAATGAGGGAATTAATGGATGAAAGAATGTATTAGCACAGCATGGCCACAATATACTTGCAATTAGAGAACAAATAAGTAAACCACAGGAACATGTAACGGTGGCCCCCTATCACAATATGAATTTAATTACAAACAAGGTTCGGGTAGAACAAATCCACTTTTAGAACTAAGGAAGTTAAGTTCAATATTTTTAGTCCCGGGTAGCTTCAATCACCCACTACACAAAGACACATGAACTGGTCAATAAAGAAGCAACCTGTTGGTAAAGTAGTGTGAAAACCTGTTGGCTGTATTAACAATATACAAGTCCATTGTCACACACAACGAGACACAACAAATGGTATTGATTATTTCAACAGTTCATAGGGGATCAAAAACAAAATGGTTATTCTCCACCGAACTTCAGCAAACCTGTCCGAGTCAAAAAATTTCTCACGAACAACAAAACAACAACCCAAACTGGCGTTACGTGACTTTGTGAATGTGTTTGTGTGTTGGGTGTGTGAGTGGTACAATGGTGTGTGTGCTTTTTGGAGACACATGTGAGTTCAATGGCAACGCGGATTGTTTGCACCGTCGGGCACTTGTTTGTGGAACAGTGGAAGTGCGGGTTGCCAGAGGGTAGCTTAAATCATCTCCAGCTCAGAAATCACCTTGACCGGCAACGACAGCAGGAAGTCCAAACCCCAGTCAATGGCGAACAGGTCTTTCCCTGTGTGTAGATCAGTAAATCTGAGTACTGTAGTTGGCGTCAGTCCCCACTTCGGACAAGTCGGGATGTCAATCAAAGTCCAGGCCAAGCAATCCTGACTACAACACATGCGTCAGAACATACTCGTTGGCCTTCATCTTACTCACTTCTGTTCACTACGTCACCTCCTGTCACACCACACCACTTCCTTTTAACCTTATTGCTTATGTTTCCCACATGTACGGTTACTAACAGCCCAGTTGCACAGTTTTTTTTCGTGGCAGGGACACGATTATTTTTTGTATTTTCGTAAGTCCAGCACGTTTTTAAAAGTAGGATTCCAATGGATGCATCCATTTGAGCTGGACTTACGAAAATAACAAAATTGTGTCCTGGACATGAATAAATAGATTAAACGCTAATTTCGTGATAATGTCATGACCTGCCGTGCGACTGGGTTGTTACTAACACATTTTTACTTTGTGGTGATGATTTATTAATCTATTTTGTTCCCCCACATTATGTGAGGAGCTTTGAAAAATAGTGTTTCTATACGATGCTTAGACACCAGTGATCAGGTTTTTATATTTGATTGCACAAATGTGCAATCAAAGTTACAGTTTGCAGATGCAGCAAAATTCATATTTTTTGTACCACACTATTACTTACCAACAGATCAAAATCTTTTATCATATCACTCCATCAGTACAGCCTGTCTACCCACACTCAGGGCTCTTCTTTCACCACCCACCGTTTGTTTTCTGATAGTATAGCAGTTTTTAGTGTGGGTGGGTGATCTCACACTCCTCTGCACTGCCTTTAGCAAAATGCACACTGGTGCTGATGCCTTTGTTATACAGCAAGACACCCCTATGCTCCAGCATCCCATCGTCTAATTCGTTTAGTAAGCAGCCAACGGTACAGTATGCTATATACAGTATTCTAGTGCCATTATTGCTCAACCAGCCATGGAGAATAGTGAGCAGGGTCACAGAAAGAAACACACGTGTGAAGTGAAGCCCACGTGAGTGTGGGAGCTCGTGTAGTAAACCGATTCACTTACTAACAAAAGAGGTCCTCTTCACTCGTTTAATAGAGAACATTGCTCTCGTCTTTATACAGACTCAGAAGGACTCTCATCTCTGATTTAGAATTAGAAATCCCATCAGTATGTGATCATATGAAGCTCCCAGTTGTACAGTAATTTAGTTGTATTTATTAATTCTTAACAATATTCATTTTTTTAACAATATTTTACATTAATATTGTTTTTATTATTATTCATGTTATTTTTACCTGAACAGTTGTGGCATTTGCAAAAACGTGTTTTATTCATTAATTCTTAATATATGAATTAATTATTATAAATGTTATATTGTTTTGATGTAATATATAATTTTTTTTTTTTAAGTAATAAATTTCAACATTTATTCATTCATCAGTTTTATATTTTACATTAATATTATTATTATTAATCTTACTAATTTAAAAATATAATTAATTTTATTCACTGAAAAGTATTTAGTTCATTCATCCGCCATAAACCTATTTAAGCAGGCAGTAAATGTGTCTAAAGCTAAATGCCCAATGCTTTGTGCACTTCTAAATGCAATTTAATTTTATTACTGTCATTCTTGCAGTGCAAACACACTTTTAAATAATTCAAATGTTTACAATGTTTGTGTTTTACCTCAATTGAATATTTCCTATTTAACCAGGTGCTTAAACAACGCAGCCAGGATGTGCAAATAAACAACCATGCAAAGCGTTCTAGTAAATTTCCTTGCATGACTTCTGTGCAAACACACATACAAGGCCCGAAACACTGTTCTTTCATCAAAAGATAAACATGATTTAGGCCTTTTTTCAAAAACTGGACTTTTCACGCCACTCACCCCCTTTATTTTTGAAAACAACTGCGCTATTTAAGAAGCCATTCTCCCCTAGTGCGTGGCAGTAAAAACAGTTTTCATGCTGGCAGCTGGCAGGCTCTGCAGGTGAGAGTTCAGGTAGCTGTTAATCATGCTCTGTGTGTGGGTCAGCTTTGAGCCCAGGGCTGGAAGCCAAGAACGGTTCCTCTCATGATTGTTAAGAAGAACCCATGCAAAGCAGATTGGGTATTCACTCCACGACCCTTAAATGAACACCTCGATAAAGACGCTTTTGTTTATCCCTGTTGCTACCCGTTCCATCGCATGCTTCCCGGACAATTATTTTCTGGCTTGTGTTCGCTCGGTTGATTATTTTCTGAACCCATTCTTCCAGAGCGGTCATCAGCTCGAGTTCAGAGAGGTAAACAGACATCATTCTGTTCTAATCAGTGCTTATGGGTTTCAAAAACAAATGAATCCAAGACCTTAAATGCCCAACATGCTCACATATAATCCATGAATTATGACAGACATCTAAATGGCCTCAAAAAATTGGGGGAGATTTATAAAGAGCAGGCATCCAGAGTCAACAGCGTTACTTTTCCATTGCCTCATACGTTAGAACTGAAGATCAGCAGACTCTTTGCTGTTACTGCTTAATACCATGTTTGGGGACAAACTCACTCATCTTCTTGGAACTAGCACTTAACTCAAGTAAGTAACAGGCATTTGCATAAACATCACTTGGGCTTGTTTGGAAAAGATCAGAATGTTTAAAGTTTAACCACAGGCAATGAAAGACGTAAAAACACATACTAACTCCAAAGCACACAAATGAGACTGTAAAATACATAATACAGAAAAGTGAAAGATGATGATCCCTTCATCAAATTTGACTTGATTTTGAACTCTGAAAATAGACAAGAATGACTGCATGAATTTGACCATTTAAGATATGGAGGATAAGCAATTCTCAATCATGTAAAAAAAACAAGTCAAGAGCTACAATTAATCTACCATAGCACTATGGCTACGAGGAGACCCGGGACGCAGCAAGTAAATGATGCAAATAATGAGATAAGCTAATGGTTTTGCAGTTTTTTAAAATTGGTAATTGCTAAAACAAACAGCAAAAGCTTTGATTCCGGTCTACTATTTGCACTCATTCCATTTCTGTCTCATTAAACCCACAGAGCCCCTACGAAAACTCACTAGTACTGTTTAATTTTTGCCCAGTGGCCAGTTCAGTTTTATAGTATATACGCAATAAAACCACAACCAATTAAGTTAAACAATAATTGCTTGTAATTTTATAATAAATTATTCATTGGACACCAATGATGTCTTTCTCTTTTTTCTGACTGTGGTTAAAAAAAAAAAAAAAGTAAAATAAAAATGTAAGCAAAACTAGCAAAAGAACCTTCAATATCCAATGAACCTTTCCATTCTGTAAAAGGTTCTTAAATAAAACTCTCTTCATATTTAGAAATAATTATTAACTGTTCACTAAAAGGCTCTTTGGGAACCCAAAATATTTTTCCCTGGTATCGCTGCAAAAAATTCTCTTATTTTACAGAGTGAACCTTAATGTACACATAACATAACTGAAAATAACATTTTAAGCCGAAATGGATTCTGTTATCATTAGTGAACAATACTAAGTGTACTAAATACAGCACATATACGCACTTCCATTAAACATGGCTATAGTATTTCTAAGTATTGTGCAATTACAATGTGACAGCAATTATGACACACTGTTTAAGGAATGTGTTGAGTGCTGCACTCCCTGTCTCCCGCGTCCCACAATTCCCACGTTGCAAAATGTGGGTCAGCATTAATGTATGCAGCACCTGAGCTAATTGGTGCAGCACAGAACCTGAAAAGACTCTGTAATCACACAAAAAAGCAACTCAGGCTATCAAAGTACAATCATCCATTTCAATGGAGTGAGCACAGATGGACAGTCAAACACAAAGTTGCTGTGATGCTGACTGCGTGAGGGGCAGCAGTCGAGGGGAACTAAGCTGTCAGAAAGGTAACTGTAAAGGACGATGGGACTGTGAAGAGTTATGGATGTAAAAAGCATAGATGTATGGCACAAGAAAAGAGAATAGAGAGAAAATGGATGTGATACAAAGCAGCAGTTCCGAAGCTTGCAGCTCTGCTCCCCAGGCAGGTTCATACACTTTACTGCATTGCAGAGAAAAAAAAGGGTGGTGAAGGGGGTTGGTTAACACACACACACACACACACATTCGTACAAAACACACTCACCAGTACTTGCACAAACTCTCTAAAGCTTCACTTCTGCCTCTCCTCACTGATCAGCAAGATTATTCTTACCCTGAATTATTTAAAGAGTCAGGGATGGTGTTTTTCCTTCAAAACAGTAGCCCTAAATAAAGAGATTTCGCGCAATTTTTTGCACATGCCGACTGGGTGAAAGTGCACCTAACGGGCTAGAACTGATATATACATTAAAATGAGCTCATTTGCATGTAAATGCAAATTAGTGCATACATTTAAAGCTCTCTCGTAACACACAGATACGCTCAGGTATGACAGTGCTGTGGATGGGTAACCTCTACTGTCCACCTGTCTCAGTAACTGAAGTCTGACCCTGATCTGTCCTCTGGAACCCGCTGTGGAGTACGGAGTAAAGCTAACCGCTGTTAGAAATCATGCCAGAGCCTATTTTGGCAGCAAACTTTTCATGTCCTCACTTGATCCTCCATTGCAAGGTTAAGTGATCACATGCTAGAGGGAGGAGATACGCCCTAAATAGATAATGGTTATCTCCTAATAGACAAAATCCCTCCATTGTCTCCTTTAAGAAAAAAAAAATTGAGATGCAATGAGACTTGCACTTCTAATGTATTGAGAACTCAACACGTGCATTATGTTCTTCCGGACTGGTGTTGGATCCAAAAGTAATGAGGGTGGTCAGTCAGTGTACTGCGTGTGTGTGGGTGAGGGGTGTTATTAGTCAAACATAAATGTCAGTTTTTTATAACAATCTCACACAATGAATGTTGTTACCAACATTTTAACAGTTAACAGTTATTAATACAACAAATAATTTAGTTCCTTGCATCTGAACAGTGTTCCAACAGAGCCGCCGATATACAGTACTGATTTATACTGTTTCCAACGCTCCATTTTGTCATTCTGTGTGGTTTTAGACGTAATGACCCTTTTTATGAGTCATTGAATCATTCGATCAATCAATTTGTTCAATGACCATTTACAACATTTACAAAACAAAGCTAATCAGTAATTCATTCACTTCACTGATTTGACGAAAATTGCTTTATCGTTCAGGAACAAAACTGTGACTTTGTACTGAAGTATTTTCCTTTGAACATAATGTCTAAAATTTTAGTTACTAAAAATGAACTTCTTGTTTATGGAACTGCTGTATAAAAGCAATACCACACAATCAGGCCGCAACCTTGTTACAGTAACTTCTCACTTCTCAGAAACAGCTCAAGCCATCATTGCTAACTTTATTTTTAATTTGTAACAGTGTATCCAGATAGATAGATAGATACTCTCTCACCTCTTTAACACACACACACAAAACACACATAAACATCTCACTCAAGTGGAGCTCGTGCTTCCACGGAAGCATGCATGTGCGGGGGCTGAGGCCGTGGAGAGGCGTCGGTGCACTGCCTCCAGCTGACAGCTCCCTTCTGCCTGAGATCAAGGCCAGCTGAGTGCACAGTCATTTATTCTCACGTAAAAACATGTGACATGTGCTTCTCAGAACCAGGTTTCAAGTAATCTGCCCAGTAACAGTTGCAGTGGAAGGAGCGTGCAGCGAGGAGAAGGGATAGTAGAAGAGAAGGAGGAGGAAACCACTAGGAAAACAATCCAGCAATAGCTAAAGATAGATCTGAGCTTCCAGGCATGCTAAGGCCTGGCACACTCAAGGTTAGTGAATGCACTGGGCCACGCAAACACACATGCGCACAAGCAGAGAGGAGCACAGATGAGAGGCCTATACAGTGGATAGAGGGAATAAGCAATGCTTGCTCTGGAAGTCACATGGCCTTCAACATTCGTTTTTTTATATTCTGAATTCATTTTTAGTTTTTCTTTTGGTTTTGGTCATTCTAGTTTTTGTTTAGGTTGAATGTTAATTAATAAAAAAAAAATATTTAAATAAAAAAATATTTTGAATAATATATATAATTTATATTGAATAAATGAAAATGAGAAATGCTGAAAATGAAATTAAAATAAAACTGAAAGTAAAATAAGTTTAAGTTTTAATATTTTATTTCAGTTAATGTTTATTTTGGTTCAAGTAACAATTTTGAATGGTTTTAGTAAACTATAATAACCCGCTTATTAATGCTAAACTATAATAATAATTATAATACATAATTTTAACTATAATAAATAATCCATAATAATCTTTCTTCTATATGTCAAATGCAAACATATAAATATATTATAAATTTGATTCTTGGCTGAATCACATAATATTCAGCAGAATATTATGCTTGTTAAAATAAAAATCACAGATGGTTATTAAGAAACAATATAGATAGGAAATAACTCAAAACTGGATTTTTTCTGTTATGTCACATTAATTATAGATAATAAATGTAAAAATATATGCATAGAGCCAGAAAGCTTTACAGCTATTTTATAAAAAAAAGTTTGTTATTAGTGTTAATACTCATATTATATACTCATAAACACACACACACACACACATGTTGGTTTTTGTAATTTATGGGGACTCTCCATAGGTGTTATGGTTTTTATATTGGACAAACTGTATGTGGTATTGCCCTACACCTATCCTACACCTAAACCTACCCCTTACAGGAAACTGTGTGTACTTTTAGATTTTCACAAAAAACACCATTTAGTATGTTTTTTAAGCCTTTTGAATCACGTGGACACTGAAAATGTCCTCATAAAACACCTACATATTGTAATACCCATGTCGTACCCATGTCATTATACAAATTCCTCATAAACCACATAAACCCCTCCACACACACACCTGTCGTAAATTAAACCATTCCAAACCTTTGAATTTCTTTCTACTGTGGAGCACAAAATGTTTTTTTTTCCACCCAAGTGTCATGAACGTCTGCTCAGACTGTCACGTGTACAGTTCGTATGCCAAGCTGTGGTTTTGGACAGGCCCATCACACTGTTTAAAAAGAAATGAAATGATGAGAAACAGCACGTTACTCTAGCTCCATCTTGAATAGCATTTTCACAGGACTTGGCTTGGGCACCTTAACACACTACATTTGCAAAGGCTTTAGATAGAACTGAACTTGTGCTGAACTCCCATGAATGAACTCTTTTAAATCCAGACTCGGCGTAATACGTTCAAGGGGTCTGAGTTAGTTTTATTTATTTGTTGTTGTGTCCAGCCAATAATCTTTCCATTGAGACACACTAAGCCACTTGGAGACGTTAGATAAGGTAATATGGTCTTGCCCCTTTGGCTAACCTAATAAACTCTAACCTCTTTCCGACAGGCCTATATGAGCTTATTACACCAGTCTAGCCTCATTCTAAGGTGTGACATCCTGTATTTCTCTTTATAAAGGGTGTTGCAGTCTGTAGCTCCTTTGAACCTTTTTATTTAAAGCAACAAAATCTAGGCTCGCTCTTCTCTAAAACGGCAGCGAGTTATTTTCTGAAACATACTATTTGGTGTCAAACAATGTATAATTACAGCTTACAACTTTTGAACTCGCATAAGATAATTGCAGCCTCATTTCAACCCTGTGCTTACAAGCACTGAATCCTCATGTGACAGAACAGTCACAATTTAGATTCAAAGATACAATTTGCTCAGAAAAAAACAAAGTCCTCTCAGAGAATGAAAACAAGTGCAGCCTTCAAATTACATAAGCGTGCTGAAGAACAGCCACCGGGGTCTGTGTTCAGGGCCAGTTACATACTGAACTCATGATGTGGAAAACAGTACTCTGCTGAGCAGTGTTTCATGGTACGGATCATAAAAGGAAGAGAGGGAGATGACAGCACTTCTACAGAATCTTTCTGTTTGTTTGATTCCACTTATACAGTTTTTAAAGGAAAAACTAAGCTATTTTTGTTCAACAAGGCCTCTATTGTATTCGTTCTTATTTGGTCTGGCATGTCTGTTGGACCTCTAATTACCACAACACAACAAAAGACGCCTGTATCTGAACTTGATACAGGACGGATGTTATGAAAAGTCCAAGGAGTATTAAATAAACCTTTATAACATAAACATTTTTTAACTACAAAAAAAAAAATCAACCCACAAGGCATTTCTAACTATTTATAGTTCCTACAGTCATCTTCCTTTACAACATGTGCATCAAGCTGTATTGCATTGTGTTGAATTGTGCAATATATGTTGTCAAAATGTATTTAGTCTTAATAAACATGTTTAATCATCCTATAGGCATAAAATACACATGCCTGGACTACTGAATAATGCAATACCTAACCCCTTTAAGCAAAAGGTATCATTATATTTAACTTATTGTGGGCAACAACAACAAACAAAAACAACAACATATATATATATATAAGTTAGAAATAGTGTAGAAAAAAAAATCTGAGAATATCAACAATATAGAATATGTTTAGGTTCACCAAGACAGTATTTATAGACAGTATAAAGTTATATTGTGAAATATTATCACAAATTTTAATAAGAGTTGTTTTAATATATTTTAAAACTTACTCTCTTCCTGTGCTGAACATATTTCTTAAAGGGTTTGTTCACCCCAAAATGAAAATTCTGTCATTAATTACTCACCCTCATGTCGGTCAAAACCCATTAGACCTTTGTTTATCTTTGAAACACAAAATAAGATATTTTTGAGGATATCAGAGCCATCCGACCCTCCACAGACAGTAACACAACTGAATGTACAAATAAAACAAAAATAACATTATTTATCTTCTCCCGTGACTTTCCTCCACGATCAACGCACCTTTACGCAAGCTTTAACGTATTTCACGTAGTCACATTTACCTTGTTTACATCCGCAGGCACATGTACAAATCTTACAAGAAAAATCAAACAAACACTATTATTTGATTTTATTTTTTATATGTCTTAACTGTTAATTAGGGAGTCAAGAGCTCATCTAGAATTCTTTGATTAAAAGATATCGAAAGAAAAGCATGTATTTGAAAAGTGGAAAACTTTTACATTATAAATGTTTTACTGTTATTTTGATCAAATGAATGCATTCTTGCTGAATAAAAATGTTAAATCTTAAAATGTAAATGTTAAAATGTTAATTTGCTTAAAAAAGACAATCTTATATTAAATATCTGTGACCTAAACCCTAAAATATAAAGAAATCTTTGTAAATGGTTGACCATGAATGATCCAGTGTGAAAATTTTAGGATGTGGAGAGATTCTGTGTGTGTCGCGTCTTGTTATTTAGGTTAGAAAATGTCCTGCTGTTTAGTTATGCACCAGTGGAGCAGGAGAGGGTAAGCGGTGGGTTCAATAAAAGTGCAGATGCACGCAGATTAAAATTACAAAGAAAAACATCGTGGAACCACATGACACGCTAAATCTTCCACAGTGGTTTAATAAAAAAATTGTTCTAGATAGCATTTTCAGACATTGATGGGAACATCTCTATCATGAAAAATGACCAAAATCTAAAAAACTGAATGCATCTTTTTTCACTGTCTCAAAATAAACATGATCCTCAGGTCTAATGCAGATGACTAAACAAAAAGAATAAGCTGCTGTGGAATATAATGACCTGATCTCAATGACAAACATGAGTGTCATGACCTCATTTCTCAAGTGTTAGATTCACTTAGCCACCCACAATGAGCTCACGATGGTCAAGGAGCTCGGTCTGAGTGTGTCTCTGAAACTCTTGGTATATCTGAACACCTCTGCAAAGTCAGGCTGTGTTTTTGCTGTCATGTCCAGAGTCTGCTCAGGTGTTTCAGCAAGCAGATGGTTAGATTATGCATTGCTCCCTATAGTGCAGTGCTGTCTCAGGGGACTATATTGTCTTGAAGGTCATTAGTCAAATATTCTTCCAGAAGGATCTGATAGCAATGATAGCAAATGCTGAGAGAGTAATAACGCCAAGGTCACAATCAGAATGATCGCTGTGTTGTGCTGGTAATATGTATCTATGAAAATAACATGTTTAGATCTTGTCACAGCTGTGGTGACATCCTCTGTGGTTTAGTGCTCTTAAAAGCAAAAATGTAGAGCTGAGTGCCACCTACTGGCAGAAAAATGATACTGACTACTGCAGCAAGATTTTTCCTGAATCTTTGAATTGATCTCTTTAGGTCAAAGAAAATCAGGGCAGAATACACTGCTGGAAGAAACATTTAACAGTCTTTATCACTCTGCTGGTTTTGTATATATGTGCACACATCTCCATTGCTCAAACTAATCAGAATGCATATAGTCAAATTCCCTATGGATCTCTATAGAAACATGCTGATTTTACGAGGGCATGTTGCTCCCTAGGGTAATGTGAATTGTGCCTCCTTGACAAACATAAAGACCTATGAATCCAAAATGTACAGCGCTTAAATGAGTTTGTGTTGTCATTAAGAATGATTGTAATAATTATTTTATATTTGCTAGTAATTTTATTTATACATTTCCTTTCTTTTTATTTTAATATTACACGCTCAATACTAATTCATATTTTTTATACTTATTTCATATTTTTATTTATTTCTATTGTAATATTTATTAATTCAAATTGGATTTTATTTGTTAATAATAGAAACTATCTTTTAATTTACAAAAAGAAACTATAAAAAGTATAGCTGTATTATTACATAATAACTACATGATATGCAATTATTAAAAAAAAAACAAAACAAAACGTATTTTTGCATTTATTAAGTGTATTTTCTTTTCTTGTTAAAATCTACAAATTAAAAAAAAATATGTGAAATATTTATTTTATATTGTAAATAATTAAATATGTAAACTGTATTTTGTATTTCTTTTAAAAATAACAGATTTACAGAATTACTAAAAAAACAAAAAAAGATTAGAACAAGTTCTACTGAATGCTTGATATGTTGTCAGGTCTCAGGTGGTTTCATTTGTTCCTGGATTAATTGGATGGACATCCAGAGTCCCAAGTTGTCAATAAAAGGACAATTGAACTGATGCAGTCCCTCCTCCAAGTCCATCTAACCCCAGATGCCTTCCTAAAATTATAATCAGGGCCTTGGCTATATTTTAGAAACAGAAATCCTCACAAGCACTCGGTAAGAAATGTTAACAAGCTATGGAATTGTATGGCACCTCCTTGTAGCTATGGCAACAGAAAATGACCGCCTTTCAGTGTCAAATATTGTAATAGCATGTCATCCACAGAGGGCAACGTCACAGCGAATATGTAAGACACTTTGACTTACAAATAAAAAATGATGCACAATCCTAAGCGAACTAACACGTCTGATTGTATTTATGCAACTGTCGAACAGAAGCCACATCAGAGGTCAACTGTTATTGGACAGCTCTAACCACTCTTCTCTCATTGATCAGCTGTTCTCTCAAAGTCCTCAATTGGATTCCGTGAAATGCTTAGTCTCTTACATAATACAGCTGGAATAAGCACACTACTGCTTGATTGACTCAGGGATTTCATTCACGATTTCTTCTAAAGATATGTTACATGAAACAAGACATTCAGAAGGGTTATATTTCACATTTATTTATATTTTTAATAAAGGAAAACATCTGCATTCGGTATTTTTAGGTATATAAAATATTACACTTAAAAGAAATACATTATATTTCTGAGAAAAATAATTAAAATGTGAGGAGGTTGTGGAATTCGCTCCCCCCAAAATACAGAACAGTGACAGTCTAAATATTTTTAAATCCCATCTTAAAACGTATCTTTTTACTCTTACGTGTGAATTGCAACTTTCATGTGATGATGTACTTATGCTGTAAATTTTATAATGTCATTTTTATATTGTTACTATTTTATAGTTTTTTTGCTGTAAGGTGTCCTTGGGTGTTCAGAGATAAAGTCAGTAAACCGTGACTGAATGCAGTCAAACTAAATAAAATAAACCTGCATGACTAAGAAGGCAGACCAAACATTCTTTAATCTTCATTGTGTTTTTGACCCTTGATCCTTTTCACAGCTTTTTCCTAAGCACACTGTCTGCATTTGTTTACCATCTAATAATTTACATTTTACTCCCTCTAGTGGTTAAATAGATCATTACAAATTAGTCTCATAATATTTTGTTTGCAAGCTTTTATGAAACAATGTATTATTATTGATGTTAATGCAACTGATACAAAAGTTGAAGGCAGTTAGTGAGCAGATATTAGTGCAGTAAGAGAGGTGAAAGAAAGATTGAAAACAATGGGAAGCATTCTTCAAAAGCCTTACTAAGGGCATTTGTTTTGTCCTTTAAATCCTCAGTTTGACTTTAAAATATAAAAGTGGCAGAACTCTATAATTCAAATAAAAAACCAAGAGCCATGATTGTTTGTTTGTTTATAACTTATTAAAGTTACATGGCAAGAGTCTATAGAAAAATGAAGCAAATAAATATTGTACACAGGTTACATACACACTGGGTATCTAACCAAAATAAATATTTATATTGTTTTTTGACAATATTATTAAATAAAATATAATACTATGTAATAGTATGAGTCAAAATTGACTTGAACAAAACAATTATGACTTTACACATGTGGCAGAAATCCACAACCACTCTCTCCGCCTGTTACTCCATCACTAATTTTCTTTCTGTGACGTACATTTTTGGACCAGCTAGAACGCGTGACATGACGCGCCCACATGAACGCGTTAAATGCTGTCTGACCTGTCAGAAATGTGAATGGATTCGATGAGAGAGAGAGAGAGAAAGAGAGAGAGAGATGATCTCTATGACTTGTGCATCGGTGCGTTGTCGCCATCTTCCGCCAGTTCTGTTACCGACCTCACCGGAGCATCACATCAGACCGCCGGTGGGCGAGTCCCGGGTGTGTCTGTCTGCCTGCCTGCCTGCGTTCAGAAGAGCCGAGAGGGGTGGGAAATAAAATGCTGGGGAATCGAAAGCCGTGACATCTTTATCAATAGACACTTGTTGTTTTTGTTTTGCTTTTGGAGGACCATGAAGAAACACCACAGCCCAGCGAAGGTACCACTGGAAGTCACCGCGCCAGACACCGAGGCGACCATACAACAACTCAACAAGCTGCTGTCCAACGGCAGCGGTTTCTACAGCCTCCCAGCACAACATTTCAACGAGGTCTTCCCCAGGATTTACATCGGCAATGCGTAAGTTCAGCGATCTTACGTGACTTACGTGCTTCTGATGGCAGGAGAACACTGACAGGTAGCTGCTTTCAGATGCTGGATAAATGTGTTGCTTGTGGAACAGGCTATTGATCTGTTTAACGGATGGGTAGATAAACCCTGTCAGTAAACGTTAACTGAATCTTTTACAGTGTTCAGGTGCAAAACAACAAACCTGTGAATGGAGCATGTCAGCTCTCCGCCTACGAGAACAATCACGAAGCCACAGGAGATTGAGCTATCGTTTAAACAGGGAGTCAGTTCGAGTCAGACTGCAAGACAAGCTGTTTTTCTTCACGACCGTCCTCTATCGGTACCATCTCGCTATCTCTCTGAGATCACTGGTTACAAAATAGCTTCAGTTCGATCTCAGTCACGTGTTTCTTTATATCTATAATCCGCTGCTATTATTACACATTAATTGAATATTTTATTTATTAGGCTATACAAAGAGAAGAATTTGTTTTCACGGTGCGCTGATTTAAATCCCTGTCGATTCAACAGCACCATTCTTGAAATATGACTTTTAAATCATCTGCTAAAAATGTGTAATTATGACTCAGAATGCTTTGTTTACAACTTACCTGTGTGACAAATCTGCTGTGTTCACTATTTGCATAGCTGTTTTAAGCTTATCTAAAAGTCTATTAAGGCAGTCAAATTACATTAGCCTAATTATTTTCATATTTCCAAATTTGCATCAGGTTCATGATTACATAGGTAGTTAGTAATTTGTTTCTGGAATAGCCTATATTTTAAAAGTAACACTCAAAGACACATTGATTTTACATATAAATAAATTTCTGTGTAAAAGCAATGTGCTACTTTTACATATGTAAATGTAATGCATGTTACTTTAATTGTTTTTGGTACCTTAAACATATTCCTTCACTAAAGGTGTGCTGTTCAGAAGTTTTTTGCCAGCGCTTGAGGAAAATCAAAGATACAGAGAAACATAATAGTATACAATAGCTAGGTTTATAAACATTTATATGTTCAATATTTGGCCATTTTGAGATCATCAACATTAGGTAATAATTATATCTGATTGGCAGATCAACAGAAGGATTATCTCCCATTGTGTTATTTCAAATATACTGTTGATTTTACAATGCACAATTTAGATTTTTAATTTAAGTAATTTAAATAAATATTCTATTAAATAATTAATAAAATTTTTATTTCAGTAACGAAACTCTATGTTGACAAAGAATTTCAAATAATTAAAATTTTTACTTCTGGTACTTGAAGAAGCAAATCTTTCATAAACACACCAGTTGGAGATAGATTTTATACAGTGGGTACAGAAAGTATTCAGACCCCCTTAAATTTTTCACTCTTTGTTATATTGCAGCCATTTGCTAAAATCAATTAAGTTTATTTATTTACTCATTAATGTACACATTTTAAAGTACACACCATATTAACAGATAAACACAGAATTGTTGACATTTTTGCAGATTTATTAAAAAAGGAAAAACTGAAATATCACATGATCCTAAGTATTCAGACCCTTTGCTGTGACACTCATATATTTAACTCAGGTGTTGTCCATTTATTCTGATCATCTTGAGATGGTTCTACACCTTCATTTAAGTCCAGCTGTGTTGGATTATACTGATTGGACTTGATTAGGAAAGCCACACACCTGTCAATATAAGACCTTACAGCTCACAATGCATGTCAGAGCAAAGGAGAATCATGAGGTCAAAAGAACTGCCTGAAAAGCTCAGAGACAGAATTGTGGCAAGGCACAAATCAGGCCAAAAATTCTTCTGCACTAAAGGTTCCTAAGAGAAAAGTGGCCTCCATAATCCTTAAATGGAAGACGTTTGGGACGACCAGAGCCCTTCCTAGAGCTGGCCGTCCGGCCAAACTGAGCTATCAGGGCAGAAGAGCTTTGGTGAGAGAGATAAAGAAGAACCCAAAGATCACTGTGGCTGAGCTCCAGAGATGCAGTCCAGAGATGAGAGAAAGTTGAAGAAAGTTCACTGCATCTTTCCAAAGAGATTCATGGCTGTATTAGATCAAAAGGGTGCTTCTACTAAATATTGACCATGTGATATTTCAGTTTTTCTTTTTAAGAAATCTGCAAAAATGTCAACAATTCTGTGTTTTTCTGTCAATATGGGGTGCTGTGTGTACACTGAGAAAAAAAAGAAAAGAACTTAAATGATTTTCACAAATGGCTGCAATATAACAGAGATGTATATGTATGTGTGTTTGTGTGTGCGCTCTCCTCAGGCACACAAAGGACATCAGCTTTATTTTCATAGTACAGAATTATCTAGATTTCTAAAATAATCTGAAACAGGATAGAATGTTTCTAATACTTTCTCCAAACGTATGCCACTGTCACCATCCTGTCATTAAGGAACTGTCTATTGTTAAAAAGGGACATTATCAGAAGACTAACAGGGTGGTAAATAAAATTGAGGACAAAGAGGAAACTTATTATATCATTACTAATTAAATGTTTTTGAAAGATTTAATGGGAATTGAAGCTATTTAAACACCACAACATTCTTCTAAATGTCGTCTTTTATGCTCAACATAATTTGTTCTTATTAGTAAATGATGAGAATCTTAATTTTGGGGTGGACAATAGGTATGTAATGATCTTTTTTTTTTTAACTATGAGTTTAATATTTGGTATGGTATATTAAACCATGTATGATGATAGAAGGGATATAGAAATGTACTGCAAGTAAGGAGTGACTCACACACAGGGAAGTGTTCCAAACTATTTGCCTTGGAAAATTATTTTCCTGTTTTATTTGTTCTGTGAATGATAATTATAGTTTGTTCAACAAAATGATTTTCTTCTTTTGTCATTTTCTCCTGCTTGATTCCTGACACCAAAGGCAAATCTCTTCCTGGTGAGTGTGTATTACACGTTTTTATCGTTTGTTTTGGCTGTAACTAACAAACAGTATGCAAAAAATGGAGCTCAGGGCACAAAAAATAAACACTCAACAAATAAAACACTTGACAACAGAAATACAAACTGAGCAGTGTTTGTATTGTTCTGTTACACTGCTAAAGCTTGTGTTTACTGCTGTTACAGAGCTTAAGAGATACAATTAGGATAATATATTATAAACAAACCGTAACAACTATAAAGTCTGCATGTAACCCGAAATCCGTCTATGAATTCATGTTAAATCATGCCTGTTTCTCTTTAGATGAATCTGCTTCGGTTTCAAGCAGTGAAGGTAAGAGATATCCAGACCATGCAGTACATCAGTAGCGAGTAAAGCATTACACAACACCACCAAGGTCATGGATTTGATCTGCAGGGAACAACTGATAAAAAAAATATATATATACCTTGAATAGTAGCTTTAGATATAAGTGTCTGCAAAATGAAGCTTCTGGGGGCCTTTTGTTAAGTAAATCACTCGGTATTGTCTGAATGTAATACTGCAGACCATGTTCAGTAATTACTCACCATTATTCAAAGACACAGGAGAGGTGTAGTATTCAACAGAATGCACAAAGAAGAAGAATGAGATGTATTCTTCTCACAGCCTTCAGAAGTTTCTCGAGGGTGATGGATCACAGCTGCAGCCTTCAGTCCAAACACAGTGAGCTCTAGCGGGCTTTATATACTCTGACTGGTTCAACTGCATGTGTGTGGAGGAAAGCTGATGAGATCTGCATGATGAATAGAAAAATAACAGCTCTCACACATGAGGAAGTCAAAGTACTGCAAATGATCTGCCTGCACCCTGAGCAGATACATGCTGTAGAACATTCCGGCTCATGATTTATGCATTAGATGCAGTGTGAGAAGCGTTGACCTGCAGTCTCATTAAGAATTCACTCTTCATCTTCAGATTAGCTTTGCTGATACATTTCACATGATATTATATTGTTTGTTTATAATAAGTAACTGGCCTTTTTGTTTTTCAAGTGAAAAATCTTTAGTACAATTTCCAAGAAAACTACATTTAATTACCGTTTTTTTTTTTTACCCTTATTCATTCATATAATTTAAAGATTTATCAGAAGTGTGAAAAGGTAGCATTATCTGATATTTTTTGCATGAGGGGTCCTCTCTGTTGTTATTTGCTATTACATGTTTTTGATAAAGCATTATGGTTAATTATTAAATATATCTTTCCTTTTATGATATCTATTTTTTTCTTATATAATCTAAATGAATTTTAGTTCAGAAATTAAGTAAGTTCATAGCAGAATGTGCTTATTCCCAATATTGTGTATGAATTGATATTGAATTATTTCTGTTATTATGTATGAATGGATTATTGAATAAATTAATAGTTGGGACAAAAAAAAGTCATTGACCATATCCAGGTAACATGCGTCCTGTCACTGTGTCAGGCAGGAAGTCCAGTGGACACTCCAGGATGATGGTGAGTGAGTGGTCTGAGGAGGATGTGTTGGCCTGGTTACGTGAGGAGGGGTTAGAGGCTGTGATTGACGTGTTTAAATCCAATAACATCGATGGAGAGGAGCTGCTGTCTCTCACCAAGGAAACCCTCGGCTCTGAGCTGTGCATCGGTAAAATGACAGCACATTACTTCAGATCTGTATTCATCTCTCATAACATGCGGTAGACTCTGGATGTACTCTTCATATAAATTATGTGTCTCTCTCTCTCTATGTAAATATTACAAAGGAGGGTGTATGCATTTGTCCATGTATGCATGTGTATATGAAGAGTCCATTTGAAAAAACAGATACATGATAACACGGAAAACAATTTTTGCAAATACAAATTTTTGTTGGGCTTGGTAGAAATCGCATCATAATAGTGTAGGAATGACCTTAACCTCTAAATGTTACCTCAGCTGATGTTATATAAAAGTAACATGGATTTTACCATGTCTTTCATACATTACCTAACAGGAAGTCTTGATTGAGTTAATGTTTTTTTGATAAATCATGAAAAAGTGGCCAACGTAATGCGTAATCCTAGAGATTGTAGGGAATGTAAACATGGGATTTGTTGAGTTATGTAAAGCACTTGCCTGTGTGGCATCCAGAGAGGAGTTTGTGTGCATTAAAGCAGATTTTTTCAGCTTTAGTCCTAAAACCAGCAGCTATTTACATAAGAAATCCCATCCTAAATGTGCATTTCTGAAAATAAAGTAAAAGAAATCCCTGTCCAATTCACCATGACCGTAAAATCACCCCATTTCATTTAGCATGACATTTCAACAGACTTTACTTCTTTTGATTTCTCTGCTGCCCGCTGTGACATCAGGCCATTGTGTCTGCTTTTCTCAGTGCAGTCAGATGCAGATAAAGCAGTGGCATCTGGTGGGCTGCAATAATGAGAAGGCACGGTCCACTCTCTGAGCTTGAGTTTGTTATTCAGTCTATTGAAGTTCCTGTGCATGCACAAAAGTAACTGTAACTGAGCACCTATAAAGAGATCATTCACTTGTTTACAGGTATTATTAATACTTAGAAATCAAACTAAAATGGAATTTTAACGATCACCAAGAAGTGAAGCACTTTCAATTAAATAGTTCACACAAATCGTAACAGGGACAAATGCATATTTACATTTAATTATAGTTGAATTATATTGTTTTTATATTATAAAAACATTGTGTAATGTAATTGTTTTTTTTGCAGAAAACATACTTCATCATTGTCAGCCATGTAACCATTAGTAGGTTATAATTGATACATTTACTATTAAAATTTCATATGTATTTTTAGGGCTGGGCGATATATATCATACGATATATTGTGCGCATCTTATCGGTAAAGCCGGTTCTTTGATTAGCGCTAAATCTCCGTCAGCTGTTTTTAAAAGGAACACCAGTATATGAACAGAGCCATAGATCAGTGAGAAGCTGCGCCATCGAATCACCCGCAAAACTAACGCGCAGCTTCTCAGTGATCTACGGCTCTGTTCATAAACTGGCGCTGCATTTAAAAACAGCTGATGGAGATTTAACGCTAATCAAAGAACCGGCTTTACTGAGGAGATGCGCATAATATATCGTTCGATATATATCGCCCAGCCCTATGTATTTTGTACCAATATTTTCAAAGTCTCACTTTAGTACAGTAAACAGCAAAAATGAAATTACTATCATAGACATGAAAAGCTGCATGTGTAAATTCAAGGAGCTGTGAAAAGTGTTTGTTAAACACAGATCGGCATTTAAAATTTTTCATTATTACTGTCAAATGATTAATTGCATCCAAAATAACTGGTTTGCATGATATGTGCATGTGCTGTTTATTTTGTGCATATATATGTAAATACATACTTGTGCATGTTATGTTTACATACATATATATACATCAGTGGTGTAGTCTACGTGATACGCGGGTATACGCCGTATACCCACTGGAAAACATCTGTAATTTCCGTATACCCT
>JAUCMT010000021.1:8434610-8482316 GCA_032357475.1 Enteromius thamalakanensis
ATAAAACACAGAGAACATAGAAAGCTGGGTGCTGGAGTGCCATCCAGTGGCCTGAGCTGGCACCTCTGATTGTGACATAGCCCCCCCTCTAAGGAGCGGCTTCCAGAAGCTCCTGACTTAGGAGCTAGAGGGAACGCCCGCCAAGGCGGGGCCGATGGGGGAGAAGTCCACTTGAGCGAACCAGACGGGGAAAACGCCCTCCAAGGCGGTGCAGATGGAGGTGAAGCCCATCTGGGCCCATCAGGCAGTGATGATGCCTTCCTGAGCCGATCAAACAGTTCGTTAGCTCTCCAAGGTGGATCCAACAGTGAAGAGAACCACTTAGGCAGTGTAGACAGCAGAGAAACCCACCGGGGCGGAGCAGAGGGCGGGAGTGGCCGCCAGAGTGGCGCAGGCATCGGAGGTGTCCACCAGGGCGGAGCAGGCGGAGGAGACGCCCACCAGGGTGGATCAGGCTGAGGAGACGCCCACCAGGGGGGTCCAGACAGTGGAGACGACCACTCGGGGGGGGGTCCAGACAGTGGAGACGACCACTCGGGCGGAGCAGGTGGTGAAGACGTCCACCAGGGTGGCATAGACAGTGGTAACGCCCACCAGGGCGGCGGAGATGCCCAACAGGGTGGACCAGAAAGTGGAGACGCCCATTCGAGAGGTTCAGACAGCTGAGATGGCCACTTGAGCGGACCAGACGACGGAGATGCCCACCAAAGCGGACCAGGAAACCAGGCTGCACAAAAGAGCATGGACAAGTTAGTGGTCTGACCAGCCCAACACGGTGTCCGTGCAGCCATCAGCGGAACCCCTGGGAAATCCATGGGGTCAACATTCCCAGGGGACGTGCAGCCACTGATAGATCCTCCGTGATCTGGACCGACCGGACATAACATGGTTCCTCAGACCGTGATTCGGGGTTGAGACCCGTTACATGTGGGCTAGGAACCGCAATGATTTCTGAAAATTCTCCTGGCTGGAGAACCTGAACAGACAGGGTTAAACACGGCTCCTCGTACTGTGAAACGGGCTCGGAACCCGTTACTGGTGGGTTAGCAAACGTGAGGACCTCCGGCAGCTCATCTGGCTGCGTAACTGTGACCGTCTTGACTCCACATAGCCCCTGTCGCTGTGTAACAGCGTCAGACAGATCAGGTGGCTCGGGCCACGGCAAATCAAGACCCTTGGCCGCATCAAGCACAACGGGCCAAGGCAAATCAAGGTCTCTGATGGGCTCAGGGGTGCAATGAACTGATTACACACATAATATGGCTACTGCCATAACCGGAAACATGGTGCTCAGAGGAACAGTCTCAATGAAGGCCAGTGCAGGAACTCCAGCTGCCCTTAATGACCTTAAAGGTCCGTCCAGCAGGCTGGACGTCAGCCAACAGAGCCTGGGAAGACCCCTGTTTCCCTCAACTGGAACACCCATGACGCCGGGGAGCACAGGGGCGGCCAATCGGGATCCTCCACGGGCAGATTGTGCAGAATCTCCCTATCTAGCCCGGACAAATACGCTTTGAGAGTTTCCTTATTGACGTCCACCTCTGATTGTGACACACGCCCTCTGGCATTCCACCAGACTCTTGTTTATGTTTTCATTCTTTGTCCATGTGCTCTGTGTCTGTTTTCATTCGTTCTCCATCATGTGCTCCTGTAATTTGTAACCACACCCCTGTCCTTAGTGTTTAATGATTTCCAAGGTGTGTTTCCCCAGGTGCCGTGTGTTTGAGTTTAATTAGTTTGTGTACTTTACATTGTCTTTTTCAGTTCCTTGTATCCATAGTTGTTGAATATCACCGTGTTCGTCTGCCCTGCATGTTTTGTCTGTGTAGATCCCTGCACTTTTGTTCAGCCTGTTTTGCACTTTTTATTATTAAATACTTTGCACTGAAGTCCTGCCTGCCTTGCCTCTGTCCGCTGCGAAGCAGGATTGCGACAACACTCACTGCAGCCCAGACACATTTGTGACACTAACTATCAAGCAGAAAATTATAATTATTTAAGGGCTGAGGTTATTGTTAATAGTTAACAAGTATTACCTACTCTATAGTGTTACCAAAAGTTTAAATGTGAGTAATTGAGACAAATTTTTTTTTTTTTCTTCTCATATTTAATCATATTCAGATATTGTGGTCAATGGCCAGATCATTGGAGATAAGAAGGTCATTCCAGGGAGCAAGATGCACACCTATTTTGGGCGTTTTGGGGTTGTTCATGAGAAGTTCGGTATCAGATTGATGGTGAGCACAAAGGAGATCTTAGTGTCTGAAAACGGAAAACAGGCACAACTCTCCTGGACTAACAACAAGACTTTAGAAGGACTGAAGTAAGTTAAATAAATTTATATTAACAGAATAGTTATGAAATATAATTTTTTATTTATTTATTTAATATATTCTTCTTTCTCCAGCATGGATCTGCAGGTGATCAAAGATCGTAGTTTAACAGTAACCCTAAGGAGCTCAGTCAAGTTTCTTATTATCCTACACAAAATATGGAAGATGCACCCATACCATCAAGACTACCTCGGGTTCTACACCTTGGACAGTCACCTCCTTTCAAGCAATGTCCACGGCCTGCTTGGTAAAATAATGTTTTTAAATATTAGCAGAACTGTAAAAAACTGTTTTTAAATTACACCATAATTATCTGATTATCCCACAATCAAGTATGTTTGTCTTTTTAAACATTTCATGAATAATACTAAAATGTTTATTAGTGCTAATTAGGCACATAATGACTCATTCAACATGACTTTATTTTACATCCCTAATCCTATCCCCTACCAAAACTTAAAGACTACCTTACTAACTATCAAGCAGAAAATGTATAATTTATTGAGGGGAAAGTTATTGTTAATAGTTAACAAGTATTACCTGTTTTTAAATTTCACTGTAATTATCTGATTATCCCACAATCAAGTATGTTTGTCTTTTTTAAACATTTCACAAATCGTTAGTTTTGTGCAAAATGACAAACCTGTTCTTTTAGAGCTACCATCCTGCAGACGCTCCAACCGAACAGACCTGAACCACCTCATCAAGGTTGTTGGTGCATGGATGCAACTCCAGTTTGCATGACCGTAACTTTCCAGAGATCCAGAGAAAATCATTACTTTTGTTTGTGTTCAAATAGCGTAAATACACTGGACAACAAAATAAATTCAGCAAATGGTGGTCACACCAGATACTGACTGGTTTTCGAACCCCTTTGGACCTGCACATTTTACAGTGCCCTTTTATTTTAGCCAGCCTAAGGCACACCTGTACAATAATCATGCTGTCTAATCAGCATCGTGAAATGCCTCACCTGTGAGGTGGATAGATTATATCAGCTAAGAAGAAATAACACAGATTTAAAACCATTTGTTAATATTTCCGAATGGGTGGAGTTGGGGTACTCAGACTCATACTCAAGTCCGGTCCTCAGTACAGTTTTTAAAAGCCTTCTGGACTCTGAAATATTGATTTGGTATTGTTACTATTTTTTGACACTATCTTTGCTGGCCTAAGGGTGAGTAAATTAACACTTTGGATAAACTCTCTCTTTAACAACAGCTTTCTTTGGACTTTCCTCCCACCTCTGCTGCAGGTCAGTTCTACCATGGTGTGAGCTTTGAGGTCAGTGACATGTTTCCAGGCAAAGACCCTGATAAACAAGATGCCAACATGATTGTGAAGGGAAACAAGCTCACAGTTACAAGGTGAATGAAGATTAACATAAAATGCATTGTTGAACTTAGACCTGAAGAGAGACAGAAAACTCATTCAGATTTCCATTCGACTCCAGGGGCTGGAAAAGAGATTTCAGACAGGATGTGAAGAACGGAGAAAATGTGCCCTGCTGGTTCATTCACAATAACGGCACCGGGCTCCTCGATGGAGTTCACACAGACTACATTGTCTCTGGTCTCTTTAAAACAATATAGACAACATCTGTCACTCAACCAAACTTTACTCTACACACATTACTGTTAAAATACACTGTAAAAAAAAAAAGACGCAAAAAACGGTGCATTGCATGGCAGCACAGGGTGCCAAACGTTTGCCATTAACAGGAAGAACGGTGATGCACCATTAACTGATGTAACGTGTTTACACAGCAACATGAGAAATGGTATACTGACTAGACAAGGCAACAAAATTCTTAAATTGTAATCTGAAATGTCATGTTTTATCTGTGTAATTAAAAAACATGCACAGACCATGCAATTAAATACCATTTTTTGACTGTGAATTTAAATAACGTGTTTAAACCCTTATGTCACGAAACATGTTTTAACTGTAGATGTAAAAAAACATGGTTAAACAGTTACTTAACTAACAAAAAATTTACTGTAGATATACATGCAAACCCTTTATTTAAGAAAGCATGTTTTGACTGTTTTTTAACAGATTTTGACTGTAAATTGAAATAACTGGTGTTATCCGTTATTTAAAAAAAAGAACTGAAATGGACCATCATTTTTAATTATATGTACAACACTTTCTTTTAAAACTCCCACCACAAAATTAAAAGTAAATGTAAATGACTTGTAAAAATTATTTTAAATATAATATACATATGATTATGACTGTTATTTTACATGAAGCTATGACTATTTCATTTAGTAATTTCAAATTTATTATAGAAAATCAATATTGTACAAACAATTGGTCCTCCTGTGTGTTCATGTAATGCAATAAAGTTTCTGTTGTAAATAACAACAACAATCTTAAATCAAAATACAACAAATACAACATTTGTACACTGCGTCAAATTATCAGATTGTAACACATAATTCAAACATTTAAACTTACTCCATTGTTAATAAAATAAGTCAATAAATAAATAAAAACCAAGACATCTCAAAACATTTGGCTAAGTCGTTGTATAAAAAAACATCAACAAATCCAATTAATATCATCATTGCATTTTAAGCATCCACACACAAGGGTTTGGACAAACCATTGGGTACAGCTCTCTCTGCATCTTGGTCCCTTAAAAAGAAAGCGAACGATAGATTTACATTTATATAGATATAGAAACAGCGCGCGAGAGCGAGCGAGGGAGAGAGATCAGGCTACACATCTCAAATGGAAAAACAAAATTAAGTAAGAGTGAGGTTAAACATGCATACCATTTTCCATGCGTGTCCTCCTCTTTTCCGTTTAATGAGTAATTTTCGCGCTTACATGTCCTTGAGAGATGTGCTATTTTTTTATGAAAAAGGTTTGAACAGTTAGAGGGTAGCTACAAATACATTTAGACCGTGCGACACAGCACTCGTTCTAATTTTTAAAACAATTTAAAAATCAACCAGACATAATACTTCCCCGTAATCGTGTACCTCTACGTGTTGTAATTGTTATTGTCCTGTGTCTGATGTAAATAAAGGCCGCCGTCATCTAACAATGCTGCAAGAAAAACAGTTAATCAAGTTCGTCATCATTAACTTCATCATTATAAAGTTCATCAACACGTTACCCTGCCATTGGAGATGAAAATGCAGCCTTTATTCCCGCGCTGGCACAAAAATGACGGTGGTTGTTCCGATGGGGAAGCGTGACTGCCTGTACACAGAGTTATTGACACCACATGTTGGCTAAAGTCTATGCGGAACCTGATTTGTTGACGTCACAGTAAGGTTAGGAGTGACAACGACAACAAATCAACACTGAAACTTGATGTCAAGTAGGCCTAAATGTATTTTGATTTCAATTAACTTGTCATCCAGCGTTAGTTTAAACCTTAATGGCAAACAGGTGGAAATGGTAAATTACATAAGCTTTAAATCTTGCGGTTTAGATCACGAAAGCTTCTTGCAAGTTGTTAGACTGTTTGTTAGAACATTTTGAAGTGGTATTTAGGGCTGCAGAACTGTGTAGTATTTTTTTTTTTTTATTGCTGCACAGTCTGGTTCTATTTTTTTTTTTTTTTAACATAAGGAAGCACACTTGGATGGTCAAATTACTTCGTATCAGGTGTATTACCTTTAACTATATGTGCAAATTTTGCGATTCCTCTCTAAAGACAGTTAAGGGATATGTTAGTCATCAGATCTTACACAGGCATGAAGCAAATGTTCAATATCCATGTTGTTTCCAAGACTGCAAACTTAAGTTCACAAAATACAATGCTCTCAAAGCTCATGTTTATCGCATCACAAAAAGCAACAAACTCAATTGGATGATACAGTGGGCACATTTGTTTGCAACAGTTCAAACTGTCAGCAGAAATGCCCAGACATAAACAAAGTCCTTTCTCATCTTAGGTCACATTTAGCAAAGGGAGAGGTGGTATGTTGTCCTTTTGAAAAATGTGACAAAATATTCAGTTTAAGATCAAGCTTTTCAGCCCATGTTTCACGAAACCACAAGACGTCAACATTTGCTAAATTAAAAAATACTTCATCTGAAACACGTTTTTCCTCAGCATGTTCTGATGTATCTGAGGAAGGAGGTGATGAAAATGAATTCTCAGATTCTCTAACTACATCTAACACATTGTACATGAAAAATCTTTGCCTGAAGAAGTTGCAAACAAAATACCTGGTGCCGTCGTCAACCATTCAGATGATAGTAGAGGAATTCAGTAGTTTAAATGACATTGGTCATCAGTACACAAGGAAAATGTTCACAGATGTACTTAGGTCAAAAACAAACCTTTCACAGGTTGATATAGATTCTATTGTGCAGGCTTTGCAGGACCATAATATGCATTCAGCTTGTAATGCATTACTTTCTACAGGATACCAAAGAAAGCAGTATTACCAAAAACATTTTTCCTATGTCTATCCAAAGACTATGTATCTTGGTCGTGATGAGAACAGAAAATTACGTCATGCGCAATATATTCCATTGAAGGACACTTTAAGAACCATGTTGAAAGACCAAGTGGTTTGGGAGCAGTGTGCCAAGCCTCAGCATGTACACTCTGTTGATGTGTTCTGTGACATCTGTGATGGATCCGTGTTCAAGTCCAATGATTTGTTTAGGGAGCCTGAGTTAACAATCCAACTTATCTTGTACCAGGATGCATTTGAGATTGTGTACCCCCTTGGTTCAGCAAAAAAAAACACAAAATGGTTGGAGTGTATTTTACACTTGGCAACTTTGAGCCATTTTACAGATCCTGCATTGACAACATTCAGCTTTTACTGTTGTGTTATGAGAGAGACTTTAATTATTTCGGTCAAACCAAGATTTTTTCCAACTTGTTGGCAGATGTCAAAAAACTTGAAGAGCACGGAATTGTAACATCTTCAGGTGAAGTAGTTCGTGCAGAAATTGTGGCCATTATCGGTGATAATTTGGGCTCTCACTGCATTGGTGGTTACTTACAGAACTTCAGCACTGCTAAGCATTGCTGTAGGTACTGCTTGGTAGAACGATGTGAACTTCAGAATGTAAATGTAGACTTCCCCAGTCGCACAGTTGATTCCTATAAGATGGCAGTGGAAACTCTAAAGACAACAGAAGAAAATGTTGTAAACGGGTTGAAGTTTGACTCTATTTTCAACTCGCTAAAATATTTTCCTCCCTGCATTGGCCATGACCTATTTGAAGGCATCGTAGCTGTTGATTTTGCCATTTTTTGGCATACTTTGTTAAAAAGAAGTGGTTTTCATATACCCAACTGAACAGGAGAATTGCACAGTTTAAATTTCTGGTTCCTGATGCTGGTTCTACCCCCTCCCAGATATGCAAAAAAGGTGGAAAGTTAGGTGGTCAAGCAGCTGAGAATTGGCGTCTTCTTAGATTTCTTCCTGTAATAATAGGGTACAGAGTAGATTCACAAGACCCTGTTTGGCAACTGACTATTAAGTTGAAAGAACTGGTTGAGTTAGTGTGTGCTCCTAGAATTACCACTGCACAAATAGCATATCTTAATGTCTTAATACCAGAATATCTAGAAACAAGAAAGGAAATGTTTCCTGGGGAACAACTGAAACCTAAGCATCATTACATGCTTCACTATCCTTTACTCATTCTTAAACTTGGACCGTTAATTCGCTTATTGTAACACCACCAGGCGGCGCTGAACCCAGCGCAGCCGAATTCTCATACTCACAGTCACCTGAGTTTTAATCACTGGCCACCTGAATCTAATTACAGACACTGCTTTTAAGCCTGCACTCCACAGTCACACTTCAGCTGAGATTGAGGTAACTTCTCCATGTTTACCTTATGCCTACCTGTTATGTTTACACGGATCTGAGACTCAAAGAATCCAAGATTGAATACTCACCTGGTCTTTTGAGAAATCTCCCTACAGCCTTGGAATAACTAAGGAGGACTTGTGAAAGACGGAGTTTGGAACTTTACTCACCGGAGTCTGGATATACACAAAGCCTCGCGCTTCCTCACCCTTCACAGCTCGGCAACCTCACGTGAGCACACACTGCACTTACCTGGTTTTACTTACCTGCTTCTCTTACCTGTTTCTCCAGACAAGGGGGCGATACATCAAACGGAGCTCGACTCCATTAACACCTGCAGAAGGAACCAGAAAGGAGGATTAACGTTCACGATCTTCACTCACATAACGGAGATAGAATACAGCTTAAGAGTTTGTTTCTACTCACCTCAAGGAAAGACGTGACTACATTCACAGTGATGCTGTGCACAAAGCTGTTGAGACAAGCATGCTAAATGAAGCAGACTCTGTTGCAGCACAGGTAGAGTACAAAGGTACTATCTATAGGAAAGGAAACTTTGTTTGCGTTAAATGTGAAAAGGATTATTCTGTTTTCCAATTTGGACAGATTGGGCTGATTTTCGTACAAGATGATGATGACGTGACCTTCCTTCTGACTCCTCACTCTGCAGTTTATTTGTCTGATTATGGACTTTTTGAGATTTTGCCTGCTACAAAGGAAATGATTTGTGTAAATGCTGAAGATTGTCTGGATTATTATCCCTTGCATGAATATAGTTTTATGGGACTAAAAGTAATTACTCTCAAGCACAGCGTGCCTAGGTGTGGAGACCATTGATGATCTACAGTTTCTAAAAGAACAGGATCTAGCTGGCTTCCTAAAACCAATTGAAGCAAGAAAACTAATTGCCCAAATCCCAAGTAAGTTTTGAAATCAATTACAAATGTTTATATCATGTATTCACTTGAATTGACAAATAATACGCCATTCTTCTTTCATTTTGTAATTCATAGCTGTTTTCTGTATGCGTTACACAGTATCTCAATGTTTTTTGATGTTTCAACAGTATGGTATCAATGCCAGTTTTGCTGTTTATATCATTTAGATGTTACTTCCACTCAGCAAAACAGTACAAAAGAGACTTCTGCTGAATACACTTCTGATGCATCAGGTTCAGCTGTCCTGGATGCTCCACTTCATCAATAAGCAGTTCATCTGAAAGATGTGAGTAAACATCTGATCTAACATTAAACTAGCAACAAAAATAGCAGTGCATTTTTTTCACAAATTATGAATAAAAATTATTGTCTGCTTCATATAAAGCAGGGGTGATTTATCCTTTAGGTGACCCTAGCCCTGAAACATTGCTTTCTTTTTTTTTTTTTTTTTACTTTTTTTTTATTGAACACCGAACAAAGGATCGTCATGTATATTACAAAGTCAAAACAATATGGTTTTCATACATTCTTTTATAATACAGTATCAAACTCGACCTCAATGGTTTGTGTACACAATCCACTTATCCCAAAGCTTAAAACATTTATCCAGGTTAAGTCTGATTGTAAGAGTAAGTCTCTCCATGCAATAAATTTCACTTACAATTCCCAACCACTGGTCTCTCGTTGGAGGATCAACCTGAAGCCATTTACGAGTTATGGCTTTTCGACTGCTTGCTAACAACACTTTTAATAAGTACTTATCTCTATCTGGGACTGTTTCAGGGATTTTTCCTAGATACAATGAGATAAATGAAAAATCCAGCTCCTCCCCTAGTATTTTCCCAATTTCAACTGCTACTTCACGCCAGTAGGGTTGTATTTTTGAACATGCCCAAAAAATATGGAAATGATTAGCCATTGAGGTTCCACATTGCCTCCAACAAAAGCCCAGATTCTGATCACCGGTGCGTATTGCTGTTAATTTAGGAGTTATAAAGTAACGTATCAAATTCTTCCAACCAAACTCTCGCCAGGGTCTTGAGTTTGTTGTATTTGCCTGCGTACTACATATATCTATCCAGTCTTCCTCTGTTATTTGAGATTCTGATTCTTTCTCCCATTTCTGTTTTATATAATTTGATGTATGTTTTTTACTAGATTGTATATGTCTATATAATTTCGATACCAGCCTCTTATTATCTTCTTTTAAGTATGCGTTAACAAATGTTGTGATCAGATTTTCATCGCTTGTTACTATATCTTTTACTTTTTTATTGAAGTAATCTCTAACTTGCAAGTATCTATAAAAATCCTGCTTTTCTAATCCAAATGTTTCAGACATGGCCTGGAAACTCAATAAATTTCCATTGGTTATGATTGAGCAATAAGATGTAATACCTCTCCAGACCCATTGTTTGAATCTCTCATCCAACCTGGCAGGCTCAAAGTCTGGATCATACGCTATCCAGTTTAGTATCCGAACCTGTTTTTCTAATTGTAATTTCCTCAAAATTCTAAACCACAACTTTACTGAGAATACAGTCCAGATATTTAATTCCCTGTAGCTCTTTTCAGCCAGGTTTTTATTCCCAAGTAAAGATTGTAAAGGTGTATCTATCTGTGTAATTTCTAAGGTTTTCCAACTAGATTCGTAGCTTGGTATACACCAACATATTAAAGGCTTCAATTGTGCAGCATAAAAATAATCCTGAAGACAAGGTAAGGCCCTCCCACCCCTGTCTTTTGCCAACTGCAGAGTCTTAAATCTTATCCTAGGTGCTCGACCATTCCAAACAAACCTCGAAATCATCCCATCCCATTCATTAAATTGGTTTTGTGGTATGTCCAAAGG
Source organism: Enteromius thamalakanensis (assembly GCA_032357475.1). Taxonomy (NCBI): domain Eukaryota; kingdom Metazoa; phylum Chordata; class Actinopteri; order Cypriniformes; family Cyprinidae; genus Enteromius; species Enteromius thamalakanensis. The sequence goes on from JAUCMT010000021.1 coordinate 8,445,538, forward strand.
CAATGATTGAAAAAGATAAAGTAGCCTTGGTAGCACATTCATTTTAATAATTTCAATTCGATTACTCATGTCTAGTGGAAGCAGCGTCCATCTAACAATATCAGATTTTATCTCCTTACAAATAAGACCATAATTACTGTCAAAAAGTTTTGATATGTCTTTTGTTAAATTTATCCCTAGATATTTCAATGAAGATGATTTCCATTTAAATTTGTATTGCTTTTTTATATCCCCTTTTGGCCTATAATTATATGTAAGCGTTTGAGTCTTTTGGATGTTTATTTTATATCCGGAATAGAAACTATATGTTTTGAGAAGGGTCATCAATTTAGGGATGGTAGATTCAGGGCTCGTCAGGAATAGAAGAACATCATCTGCATACATACAGATCTTATGCTCATTTCCTTTAATTGTGATCCCCTTTATCTCTGAATCCTCTCTTATTGCTTGAGCCAAAGGCTCCAACACTGATTCATCAGCTTAATTAACTGCTTAATTAAATTGCAGCCCTTTTGATTTGCCTACTGCTTTAAGCTGCATAACAAATTTCAGTAAAATTTTAATGCAATACTTAGCTGAATATCAGGCTCAGGTAATGTTCTTCAGTAAATTGACAGTGCCACTGTCTCTACTCACTACCGTGTAAAAAAACCCTACTATGGTGCTTAATGTGCACCACGTATACACCGTATGAATGCGTTATCTGTCTCTACTGAATGGCAGAAATTCTGCTTGTGTAATGTAGCATGTGAGTGATCTCCTGTGGGAGACTTGCAAGAACAGGTTTGGATGAAGGAATTTAGATGGAAAAGGTTTGTTGTGTCTGATAGTTTGAGTCATTTCTTTTTGTATTATGACTACACTGCTTATTTTGTGAATGAGCAAAAATCAACGAAATGCAGTGAATGTTTTATTCTGGTTTGTTTGCGCACTGAGCAAATGCGAGCGCTGCGTTGAGGTTTAACTAATGAGATTGTTTTTGACTTGAGGTTATTTGCTCGTGTCATTGCAATAAGCGCAGCAATGAGCTGTAAAGCCTCCAGCGTTTGCGTTTGTTTGACAGCATATCATGATTTCCATTTCATTTAGAAAGAGATTAACTACTGTCTAAAAAAAAGAGGCTATGTTCGGGAACGTTGGGAGCTCTGACGGGGATCATTTAAATCAGTCACTGTCTCGTTTCGAAGGCTGTGCCCTCCAAAAGTCACAATTGTCGGCCGCGTGCGTCATCAAGGATGTCTATTTTAAGCAAAAGTAGCCATTATATATTGGACTGTTATTGTTTTTGAGATGTAAATTATTGTCATTTCTTTCTTATTTCGGGATGTAATAGTTACTAATCTGAAGTGAGACGACCTCAGTGACGCTTGCGGCTGACGAATGAGACTTTTCAAGTGTGCAGCTTTCTAAATGAGACGCAGCAAGTGTGGTGTTCTGTGACTGTAACTGATGCTTTTGACCAGGACTCCCTCTAGTGATCGTTTAAGGACACTGTTAGTAATGGACAGGTTTGTCGCTTCATAATAGCAGGAGACGCATGCACTCTCTGCAACAGTTGTCCAACAGAGAGAGAGAGAGAGAGATGCAGTAGTCAACATTTGAAGTGGATCAAAACCTTTCATCAAAGGTGTCCTAAAATGTAAACAATACCCATTCTTGTTTTAGGACAACTTTCTTGATTCACTTCAAATGTTGACTACTGTACACTGCTCAAAAAAAATAAAGGGAACACACATCCTAGATCTGAATGAATGAAATTCTTATGAAATACTTTGTTCTTTACGTGGGGGAATGTGCTGACAACAAAATCACACAAACAGTATCAATGGAAATCAAATGCATTAACCCATGGAGGTCTGGATTTGAAGTCACAATCGAAAAACACACTACAGGCTTAAACCATGTCCTTAAAACAAGGCCAACCGCACCGGCATATGGTCTCACAAGGGGCCTGAGGATCTTATCTCGGTATATAATGGCAGTCAGGCTACATCTGGCGAGCACAAGGATGACTGTGGACGTTGGGCCCTCATACTACCCTCATGGAGCCTGTTTCTGACGATTTGAGCAGACACATGCACATTTGTGGCCTGCTGGAGGTCATTTTGCAGGGCTCTGGCAGTGCTCCTCCTGTTCCTCCTTACACAAAGGCGGAAGTAGTGGTCCTGCTGCTGGGTTGTTGCCCTCCTACGGCCTCCTGATGTACTGGCCTGTCTCCTGGTAGTGCCTCCATGCTCTGGACACTACGCTGAGAGACACAGCAAACCTTCTTGCCACAGCTCGCATCGATATGCCATCCTGGATGAGCTGCAATACCTGAGCCACTTGTATGAGTAGTAGACTCTGTCTCATGCCAGCACTAGAGTGAAAGCACCGCCAGCATTCAAAAGTGACCAAAAAATGCCAGAAAGCATAGAAACTGAGAAGTGGTCTGTGGTCACCACCGGCTGAACCACTCCTTTATTGGGGGCATCTTGCTAAAATATATAGATATAAAAAAAACATTTCATAAGCACACCTTGGACAAACAAATCTGCTGTTGTTTTTCTACACAATGTGCACAGTATGCACAAAAGAATACTTACTGCACTTGTATTGTGTTGCACAAAGTATCATATTAGAACTGATATTGCAAAAGAATTATGTTTGAACTGAGACAATCCATAATTACCCATCTAGATAAGATTGAATGTCCACATTGTGTTCAGCATGCACTGCACTGTTTTGTTTTGTTTATTCACATTCTTGCCAATACAGAGCACATTAATAAACTAAGTGCAGATATAAGAGCGTGCCAAACCTATAATTCAGTTAGTGTTATGACTGTAGGATATGATCTAACGATACTGCCTTTAGTAATACAAAGTCATTATGATTATACATAATAGAAACAAAATCCTAGAATTTTGATAGTACTCAATTTGGGCCATTTACCATATGTAAAGGTGCAGTATGGGGCAATGAGCCACTTTCCTTATAGCACACCTCTCTTTTGTAAGACTTACATTAATAATGCATGTAAAGGGACTGCAGTGAACAGAGTGCAGGACAGGTGAACAAGATGCAAAGCAAACACTTTCTCTCTCTGTCTCACTCTCTCTCTCTCTCTCATGCACATGCATACACACATACATACACAATCCCAGGGAGAAATATGACTACAATCTGCAAAAGCTCCATATAGACAGGATCTCACTGGGGGAGAGTTTGAATTATGGGTGTGGGGCAGTGCATCTGAGTCCATCACTTCATCACCACTGGAGAGCCTGCGCTGCTGGCAGAAACAGAGACTGATGGGCTGCTATATCCTCCAGTTATAAACAAAAAGACCTGGAGACTTGATCTTTATTTAGAGGGTTCTTTTGAAACTGTGTAAATACATTGTCTGTGTAAATGAATTGGATTAGGCTATATATATATATATATATATATATATATTATACCATATGTGCAGTATTTCATCTACTGCATTTTCACAATGGATGGCGCTGAGGAGCGGACTAGAGAGGCATAAAGAGGCTGGATTTTTAGGAGACTAAGATGAAAGAGTTCCAGGTGCTCAAGCAGAATAGAGACAATGCAACTACATGACAGAGCATTCTGCTCATCTCTTTTCTCATCTCTTGTTTTCTCTCTCTGTGGACTCGGACCTATTTTGGGCACTCTGCTGGACGCCTATGGCTCTTTGTATGCCTCTGGGCAGCAGCCAAGATCTGCTTGGTGTGTCTGTTCTGGTTTAGAACACTGCTGTCCCCAGGGACCCTCTGACATAGGCCGACATCTTTGCCAACTAAAAGCGGCTCCACAATTCACTCCAATCAATCTCAAACTAGACACAGCAGACCGATCCATAGCTGAGGCTTCTGGGTGGGGTTGGCAGGGTCTTGGGTTTACTGGAAATACAAACTGAGAGCTCGCAGATTGTCATTGTCGTAAACGCATCAAACAAGTTACATAATGCAACATAAGGGGTTTTGTAATTGTTTTATCAAGAATTAATGATTACAAGGTGTTCAGGAGTGAGAGAAAAGAACACAAGAAAAGTCATAACTTTTTAATATACCCGAAGAAATGTATTTGGGAATAATACTGAATCAATCTGAAATCTGATGTGAATTGTACATTTTTTTTTTTTAAATAGTTACGAATTGCTTTGAGATTTGGTTTTACTATTTCTTGAAACCTAGGAGTTTCTTTATTCAGTTGAATATGAAAGATTTGAAAAGATGTAGTTCATGCTAACAGAATTTTCATTTTTGGATGAACTATCCCTTTAAGATATCAGAAAATTGGTTTGTTTTGTTCAGGTGAGTCTCACACGTGCTCTGCTTCTGCTCCCCAGGTTTGTGGCCCAGAATGTGATGCGTCTGCAGCGGCTGGGAGTGACACACATACTGAATGTCGCAGAGGGAAACTCTTTCATGCATGTGAACACCAACGCAGAGTTCTACGCAGGAACTGGGATCACATACCATGGCATACAGGCCAATGACACTGAACAGTTCAACATCAGTGCCTTCTTTGAGGAAGCAGCAGACTTCATCGATAAGGCTCTGGCACATGGAAAAGGTCAGATGCTCTTGCTTCTTTCCTTTTTGTAAATGCTTTTGTTTCGTATCAAATACCCACTTAAGACCTGCATAAACTGGTTTTCCATTAACCGACAAGAATATCCCAATATAGGCCTACTACAGAAATCCTCCTTGACACAGATTCTTGATAATTCATGAAGTATGAAGCCAGCAATGTCTTTGCGGAGATAGAATGCAAAGTTTTCTGTTCATAACATGACCTTTCTCTAACAAGCCAAGTTACTTATTTTTCCCTTATGCCAGCTTTCTTTATTCCATCACTTTGTTTTAATGCTTAGCTTGCACAAACAACCAAGAAAAGTCAGGATAGAAAACAATGAGAGGAAAAAATACAGTGGATTTATTGAATTGTTACAGTATATCTATCCACGGATAATAATGTATCCCAAATTGGATCTGGTAGTCCCTACACACAGATTTTATCCCCAGATATCTCACACCAGTCGTTTTAATTGGTGCATTTAAACCCATCTTTTATGGCATGGATTTTATGCCATCTCTAACACAGAGGAGCAATTATAAAGCATCTTAATTGCAAGTCATCTTGGCAGCAGGAACCCAGTAAGCGGTAAATCAGACGCCAAGCCTGGGTCGAGGGAGGACACTAATCTTTTCATTGAGAGCTTAAGCTGAAACAAAACCTCTAGAATATATGCTGCCACTTCGTAGCCCGGCTGAGCTCAGCTGTGACATTTGCGACATCCGTGCTTACAGTGGGCTTGATGTCATCTGGCGAATTTGCTGGCTGAATCACAATGAGCAGTGGGAGGGATGAAGGTCTGAGTGCTCCCGCTGCCTCTGAGTCACACTGAATCTGTTTTAAAAATATGCTCTGCATAGGGTTGGGTCTGATTTGTCGTCTAGATTTGTTCTTGTTTTAAGTTTACTGTAGATCTTTGTAGCAACAGTGCATTGCAGAGGATTGGTGCGATATTCAGTTATGTGAGCACAAACAAAATTGGTATTCTTGCTTTACCCATATATAAATACAGTGCAGTGGAATAAAAAACATATTCCTTATGCAATTTAATGATTGTTTTTGGGCAATGCCAAACGGCTCTTGCACCGTGAGGTTTCACTATACCATGGCATATGAAATTAAAATGATTAAATGTTTTAAAAAGAACCTAAAGATCCATCTGTACTGATCCATTTCATTGTATTCTGCATAGATTTATTTAAATACAAAACATACCCTACGAGAACATACATTATACAGGACATCCTTAATGGTTAAATTGGCTTACTTGCCAGCTGATTTAAAAAATACATTACATTAGTGCAAATAGCCCTACTAGTTGGCAGAAGCTATTTACACTAACCTCAGCCACCAATGTGTGATTGGGATAATCATCACTACAAATGAGGATCGTTTAATAATAAATATAAATAGAATCCGTACACAGTGTAAGTAGCCTCTGCTTAAACAAATATGTAGTTTTGCATAGCCGTAGCTCTGCATTGGTCTATGGGGTACTGAGATTTAAGAATCAATGAATGTTATCTCCTTGACACATTAACAGCACAAAGGCTCATGGGAAAACGTAAGTAAGCGTTTGGAGGAGGCATCAGGTTTCAGATCCTCTGCCGCATCTGCCAAATAAGCACAGCGGAGGCTTGCAAGGTGAATTCCTCCAGGAGAGCAGGCTGGTCAATAATGAGTGTGTATGTGTGTGGTTGCATGTTTGAAGGGGAATTGGTTTGAAGGTTGCTTTGAGAAAGTTCACAATGAACTGATTTCTTCACAGAAGCCTCATTTGTATCCTCAGAGGATGAGATCTTCAGAGGTGCTCAAAAAACCTTACTTTTAACCGTTATTTCTTATTTCTCTTTTAGGAAAGGTGTACGTTCATTGCCGTGAGGGCTACAGCCGTTCGCCCACAATCGTCATCGCTTACCTCATGCTCCGTCATAAGATGGATGTACGAGTTGCAACGGCTACAGTAAGACACAAGAGAGAGATCGGACCGAATGATGGATTCCTGCGCCAGCTGTGCCAACTCAACGAAAAGCTGGCGAAGGAGGGCAAGTTAAAGACCAAATGATAGAATGTGCTCTACTCCCACATATATTCCAGTCCAAGTATATTAACAGAATGTATGCAAACATCCAGAGCATAAGCATGGAGATATTCAAACACACTCTCACATACACACTCACACGAGGTGTTGTCAGTGTCCTGAATAATTACCCCTGCTTCCAGCTGGCTGGTAAAGGGAAATTTACTGGCGTATCTGAATAATTAAGGCTGTAGAAGAAGCAAGGGCAGCATTTTATATGTCATCACAACTGTTTTGTTTTTGCATCATTCCCCATGATAATTAGCTTCCTTTTTTGTTGTTGTTGTTTTTCACTAGGCACACCTAAAGCATTCCAAGAACCCAACTATTTGTATATTTCACAAATTCAACCTTTTGGAGCATATTAGCCCAATTGCCATCTGTAAAGTAGAGCACAATCATCCAACGGGTTCAGATTGACCAGAAACATGCCGATTGCTCAACCCGTTTCTATTTGTATGTGGTAGAATATGATATTTAGCACGTCGAATATACCTTTTAACCCATTAACAGACCTACAGCCAGATTTGTGATGGCTTTCCAGCATTTTAAATCAGGAGGACAAAACTGTTGTGTACCAGCACACACCCCATTCGCTCACTAAATTAACATTCCACTTTGTACCGAATGGTAGCATACAATCAACATGATATATCTACAACAAGCCAACCATATGTTGTGGCTCGGATTCAACAGACGCTACAAACAGGTTCAACCCGGTTCTATGCAGCAGTGATAATGCATCAGCCCCATTAGATCTCTTTACTCTGGAATCACTGTCTCTCACTGCCAAGTCTCATGCCACATTTTGTCCATCACAAGATCACAGTCAGCCTTGACCAGAGAGACACGTCTGTTAGATGGAGAGCCTCTGCCATGCCAACTGCCTAATGATGTGCCCTTACACAAGGCTTGTTACCTAGAAGCCCAGTGCCCCTTCATACTGCTAGGAAGTGTGTCAGTGATATCTGCGGAGCGTAGATCATATATTTAAGGGTAGCTGTTGAAATAAACTCAGCTTTGTCCTTAAGATAGAATCTCTTTAGCACTGGAATTGACTCATTTTGCTGCACTTCTGGCTTGTTTCAGGTTTTAAAGGGGTCATATCGTATGTATTTTTATCATTTAATTATTTCCCCCGAGGTCCACTTATAATGTTAGTCCAATTAAGCAGGCCGTTATTGCTGCTGTGCCTTTAAGACTACTATGTAAGCATTCTTTTTGCATGTGAAGGGAGTTGATTAGTAGCTGTATGCTTTATGCTGTCCGTCGTTTATTAACAGCATCATTGCGGAAGATTCACAAAAAGGTCTGCATAGTAATGCGCTGTTCAGACTATTCAGATCAGACTTTAACAGCAGAATTTTCCCACATTTTGCTCTTTATTCAGTTTTGGAATAACTTCATACTTTGTAAAGCTTCTTTGGGACCCGTTTGGCTACATATGGGCGGTCATATGTTAAGATATATACATTTCTGAACAATTTCAGTATGAGACATTTTTGTAGCTTAGCTTCAGTAAATGGTCTTTTTGGAACGAGGAGGACATTTTCATTTCTTAAAGTTAACCCAAAAATGAAATTTCTCATAATATGACCCCTTTAAAGAAGAACCAGCATCACTTCATTTGAGATAAGTGCATGCAAAAGTTTCAAACACGTAGCTTTTTGAATTAGTCACATTTCTCTTATCAAATTTAATTGATCTAATATTATTAGCCCCTGGGCCTCTACGTTTATTATTACTGATGGAAAATACTATAGTACAAATCGTAGGCTAGATTATAACACAAAGCACTACTTATGCCTCTTTTTTATATTTCTATATTCTAGATATATATACTTGTATATACATATTTAGATGTTGACATATATGAATGTATGACCTGTCCATAATATTTGTGTATGACCAGTTACTATTAACAATAGAAATATCTATTCAATTGTAGTCGACATACACTTTACTTTGAAATGCCATGAGTGCCATGGCACCTTCACACCAAAACACGTTTCTCACACCTAGTTGTTAGCTAAAACTTCCATATATATTATTATATATTCTACTTTTTGCTTTTTTATTGTGTATTTGGCTTTATTAGTTCATTTACATTCTACTAGAGAATCTAAGTCTGTTGTCACAGGACACGCTGTTGCAGGCTACGTCACAACATTCATACTACTGTAGCTAATCCACAATAATATTTTTTTTTTGTCTAAGACCATTTTAAAATTGACAAATACCTGTATGTACAAAAGCATTCAAACTATAAACATTCCTTTAATATAATCTGGAGACCTAGGCTTTATACAACCTAATCAACTGTAGCTTTTGGAAACCTGTGTGCCGTCACAAAAATCGTGAACCAACGAGGATGGTCTGTGCCAACGGCAAGCAAACTAGAGGGAGTTTAACAAACTGAACTGAGATCTTCCTGTGCTTTCAGAGATTTTAGCAGCAACTTTTAACCTCAAAAAGCAACAATAACACATTTTGAATATGCATATTCGGAAATTTCAACATAAAGATGTGTTTGCTGGCTCTGTTGGCTGCGAGGCTACAGAAGATGAGGAAGAACACACCCTTTTCTGAACCGGATCTGTGGAAGGAGAAACACTGCCATCTGCTGTTGATAACCCATGTGGTTTGCACAAACTGGCCTGCTATGTATTGCCTTTTATTCATATGTATCCGATTGTATGTTACACGGTATATAGAAATTGTAAACGATGAAATTATACAGGGAAGATTAAATGAAAATGGTTGTACCACTTTATGGCTTAATGATGTCATTAGTATATAATAATGAATCACCATGCTGCTTGGTATTTTGTATTTATGTCTCATTATCAGTGTTTTTATTTTAATAACACGAACTAAGGTGATGCATTTTTGATTGCACTTGGGATCTGTGCGAAGTATTGTTTGTGTATTATTGCTTCTTTGTTTTGTCCATGCGTACAAGCACATAGTTGCATTCACGTGTATACACACACTCGCTCAAACGCCGCTGACTACATGTAACTCTATATCGTCTATGTGCCCGTCTCTTACTCCTGTAATGCTTTGTGTTGTTGCTGTAATGTGATATTGTAAATGATTGACCACTTGTTTGTTGTAAAGGACATGGAAACCTCAGCAGTTGCAAATTTGGCAGGAGGGTTTGGCACAAATGTTGACACTCTCAAATTATGTTTTGCATTTTGAGTTTGGGAGTTGCTGGATGCGACTAAACAGACTTATGGTTTGGTTTTAATCTGACTTAATCAGGAAAGGAATTGCAGATTGCTTGAAGTGGAGGTCAAATGAACGCATTCACATGACACAGGCTGTCTAAACATCCCACCTTAAAGCCTTATCCTGAAGATGGATTATATATTTTTGATTCATGTCTTCACTTCACAAAGCAAGGTGTGCAGCTTCCACAGACACTTTGTTGAAGTGCACTTGATTAAATCACAGTTATTTTTCTTACATTGGAAAATGTTCTTTTGTTTTATGATGTCTGAAAATAAATCGCAAAAATTAAAATCTTGTACTTTTTTTCTTTCCACTTTATTCAGTCCCAAATACCATAAAACTGAGATTACAAGTGATTATAAAAACTTTAAGCTTACTATGTTTAATTCAAGTTACATGTATAACAATTTTTATATTAACCATAAATTTATATACATTTTATTATTTTTATTTATATTTAATATATTACATTTAGAATTTTTATGAATAAAAATTTGTGTGAGTTTGTGTGTGTGAGTACAAAGAGGTTTGGGATCCTTAGATTTTTTTAAAAGTCACTTATGCTCATCAAGGCTACATTTATTTGAACAAAATGCAGTAAAAAAGTAATATTGTAAAATATTAAAAACAACAACAACAGTTTTCTGTTTTAATATAGTTTAAAATATAATTTATTCCTGTAGTGGCAAAGCTGAATTTTATTCATCCATTCAGTCTTCAGTGTGACATAATTCTTCAGAAATCATTCTAATATGCTGATTTATTACCAATACAGGATACTGTATATATATATGTATGTGTGTGTATTTGGATTCTTTGTTAAATAAGTTAACAGAATCTTTTGTGACAGTGTGTGTATATATATATATATTAACCAACCTTTTATATACGTATATATATGTTTAATTTATTTTTTTAAGGTATATGTTAAATATAGGTTTGAGGCATATGTTAAAGTGATAAAAAAAATACACATGCACATGCACACACACACAGATTGAAAAAGTGCTACATCAAACATCCTCAACCTTGCTAACCCTTTTTTTTCTTACATTGTCTTTTTTAAACTCCACAGCCAGAAAACTTTAAATTGCATTTCATTGTCTCCTATTACTCATATTGCTCAATGCAATAATGAATAAGTTTAGCTTTTCCTCCAAGAGCATGAGAGGGACTCATTTCTCATGTGCATGGGCAGTTTGCATGACAATACCCTATTAGTTCTCTTGTGTGTTGCAAGCAGTCCGTGTCTGTGGGCCTCTGCGGTCTTTGATTACAACAGAATGGAGCACACGAAAAAGCGCTCACAACAGCCCCTAATTACTCCAGTTAGGTAACAGAGATAAGTAGGGTAACATTCAGCTGTGAGCAGACTTTAATCCAACATTTGACTTGCCTCAGCAAATTTACAAAGACTGAGCAAATGAATGACTTCACTACATCCGCAACTAGATTTAATGCGCATGGCTTCATGTTTTACTGCATGTTATATATATTTGTTGAAGAGATCATTATAAAATATGACTGCAGGATTAAGCTTTTGGGTCAGCATTTGTGAATATTTATGCATTTATGGAAGTGCAGTATGTGTATGATTTATGCACTATGTTTATTTATAAATTAGAAACATATCCGAAAGACGTTTTATGGTAAGAGTTTATAGTATGTCTCCAACAGATGGAGACAAACGCTTCCATAAATCTGTTTCCCGCTTGGGTCCTGTGCTCCTTGTACCATGACCTGCACACTAACGTAATACTTTCTTGTGACACACAAATACATACTCATATTCAGCACTCTGTCACAGAGTCACAAAGGACAATTTTAAATGTGAATGGTCTTTGAGGTCGTTTAGCATTTGTTCAGAGCACCTGCGATGACCAGCTCAGACTTCATATTTCCAAAAGGATCATTGAAAACACTCAAATCAATGGGTCTGACACTAGGGCTGATCTCTTTCCACGACCATGTGCACACAGCAATTACCCGAGCCCAGCTGTGGGGTCCTTAGAGAGAGCTGTCCAGGGGCTCCTCCCTGTCACACTCACAAACCATGCAGGACCACAGAGCAGGCTGGGATGTTCACCAACTTCAGTGTACAACTAAAACACAGAAGTGGCCAAAATGATCAGAACACTAGTATGCTCACCAGCAAGAAAACAAGTCAGATAAGTCAGTTATTTCTATCTTTTGGTGTAGTGTGTCACCAAATTAAACATATCCAAACATTTATTTAAACATCAACAATACTGGGAGTTTTTTATTTGCACAAGGAGTCTGACAACAGCCAGTGCTCCACACAGAGATCTGGTCTGATCATCATCCGGTCTGTCTGGAATCTCATGAAGTAACAGAACAAACTGAGACAGACTCAATCCAGAAGAACTGTGCCAACATCTCCAAGATGCTTCAACATATCTACCAAGTTACAGTACTGTTAAAGGTTCGTAAAACGAAGATGCCGTTAAAATGAATTTAATTAATTGACTTAAAGCAGCTTTGTAGGTATTTAATCATCTGACAGCATTACATTTTCAAATTGCAAATGTAATTTTTGGTAACAATTTATTTTGAGGTGTTATAATACAGTAATAAATTAGAATTAGGCACTTAGTAGTAGTCATTGTACTTACATGAAATAAAATGTACTAAGTTATGGAACAACCTGTAATTACAGTTTGTAATTTTATAGATGTAACAGACAGCTACTGTATGTAACACACAGAGTCTGTTACACAGCTACTTACTTACTTAGCAGCTTATGTCTGTGTAATATACTGTAATCTTAATGTAATTAGTAAGGTATTACATGTATTTAAGGTGTGTATTAATGGGTTAAATCAAACTAAGGTGCAGCTAGATGAGTTTACAGTATAGACACACATAATGTACACCTAATTACAATCTTTATATACTTTTATTTTATATAAGTAGCTAATATCTGTGTACTTGAATTTATAATTACGTTCTATAAAGTCTGCAACACATGTGACAATATTTTACTGAAGTTACATATAGTAGTTACATATACCCAGCAGCAGTCTATTACGTCTACATAATTACAAACTGTAAGTGCAAACTATTCCATAACTTAATTACATGGTAAGTACATTTACTTTTATGTAAGTGCAATGCATATGAATTATAATTTTTGGCTGAACAAATGTGCATGATGTGTTTGCATAAATATGTTGAATTAATACACGATTCATTGTTTTATATTTTTGCAAATATTGCAGCACAGAATTTGTAATAATGACAACCTTGTTGTTTAATTGGGCTTGACTAAATTCCACATAGGTAATTTGGCAGAATATCTCAATTTTAGTAACAACTAATCTTTTAAAATCTCATTATTAGTGGCACGTCTTGTGAAGGATATCCCCCCTTTTCTTTGTCGTCTTCATTAATGACCGGCTTAAATGAAAAGCATATGATGTTTCCCTTTTTCAACTTTTTTTTGTCCCATTTCACTGCGCGCTCCCATAATGAAAACGTAAGAAAAAAAGGAACATCTGTGGAGCAGCACTAATTATTGGGAAATATGGGAGAGAACATTCTTGGAATGGATGGGCTTCAGATCCTCTTCCAAGCACTTGCGCCCGCAGTGGTGTTGCTCGTTTCATCTTCCTGCACTCTGCTGTTGTGTTGGTCCTGCGGGGCCTTGCCAAGTGCGTCTGATATCTATTAAAGAACTGTCATGTAAAGAACAGCAGAATATGGCTGCACGGCTCCTAAAGGGTCCAAGTCAGATACTGGTGGGAGTGTTTGATTTGGAAGAAAATTTGAGAGAAAATTAAAGCTGGATGCACTGTTATTTTTCCCAAGGCATTGTTTGATTTCAGTTGTGAAATATGCACAAGGCACTTGTTCCTAGTCGTGTAGAACAACAAATTAGACATATCTAAAGCAAAACTTCATTATTGTGGGAGATCAACCGTAATGATCTCTAATTAGCCACAGACACAAAAACCACATGAAAAAGGGTCTTCATCTGCGTTATTGATGCACAAATGCAGCCAGAGCTTGGATACAAAAGCGAAACACGAGTTAATGAAGAACAGGCTTCGGAGTTGACCCTTATTTGCAAGGTCGGGTTTTAATCCGTTTGCTAGTTTTGGATGACACTGAAGTCTCGATATGGGCTCCAGAGATCCAAAGTAGCAAAAATCAATTTTCGGAAATGTCATCAAACACAAAAAGCTCTAAACAGAGTAACACTAAAATAGATTTGTGGCATGTGTTTAGATTTAGAATTCGTCACAAATAACAATTTGTGCATAAATCAAAAGCGTGGTATGCTGACAACAAGAACGACCTTTTGGAGTGACCTCTGACTCGAAGGAAACCAAAGAGAAGAAGGTTGCAACAATATATCAGCAGCACAAAGTAGGATTTACGTACACGTCTGCTGTCTTTGGCAGTCCATGACAAATCGACAGCATCGACCAAAACAGACGGAAGGAAAGTCCACACTGTGAGGGGTCTGAAACCTGTCCCTTCCCAAAGCAGGTTTATTTTCTCAGCACAATTTCTTCAGTGTGGGTGGCCAGTGGGAATATCTTTCCTGCTACTCCATCATCAGCTACCTTCACATGACAACCAGTGGCATGACCCTGTTTATTAGTCCTGCTTATAATTAGTCTTTATTGGATTAGATACCAGAGAGCGAGATTATTTTCACATGCTTGTTATCTGGTTTTATTGATCCCATAAAAAAGCAAACTTGTGGAGCTTTTTGAAACATGCTCTTGAAATAACTTCCTTTTTTCCCTCCCTCTCTTAGAACCCAAATAAATTCCTGCATGCTCAGCAGCTGAGCCTCTTTATATGTTCATGGGTAATTAACGCACCTTTCTCAAGCATTCTGGGAAATGATGACGCTCCATCAGAAAAGCACATCATCACTGAGTGTTTCCACATAAACTCAGAGACACTTTCACTCTGAAAATTAACACCCAGTGAATGAGTGATTCATGTACTATGAAAAACAGTTTCCGGCTCTTACAACGACTTATGGTTCTTTGATGGTTTCCCGCTGAAAGTCACAACAGGCTAAATTGTAACATCTTTGTGAAATTTGATTTTTACAGTATTTCCATCAAAAGTACATTGACAGGTATTAATTATCACCAAAATAACATATACTATTGTAATATGAAAATTCATAAATGGTGACATAAGCACAAAAAATGTAATTCTGCTCAAATTTTCCTCACACTCAGGACAAACAAAATGTAGATTCATTTGTTTATTAACTCACCTCACCGATGATCTTCTGCAGTGAATGGGTGCCGTCAAGAGTCCAAACCGCTGATAAATAATCCACAGGTAATCTTCACTACTGCAATCCATAAATTAACGTCTTGTGAACAGAAATACATATCAATTAATACTTTTATTTAAATATCCATCATTCAGATGTTTTAACTTCCATTATATAGCTTTCTCAATGAAAATGTCTCATCTGAATCAAAAGAGAAATATGCACTCATCAACAGTCCATGGGTTTTAAAGTGAGAGAAAAACAAGACTTATCACTAGAAGAAGCATTATTATGAATAGAAGACACTTATCTTAATGGTTTAAAGTAATGGTTTAATGCCTTAATGATAGACTCATCTACTCATGCTTGTTTACATCTTGGATAGCCGGCGGGACTTTTGGGTGAACTATTTAAAACAAACATGGTATCAATAATTACACAGTGTAAGTGTACAATTCCAAATCATTAGAAAACCGTTGTTCTGCAAAATCACTTTTCCAGTAAACCTGGACCAGATTTGATTAAATAAACTAATTATAATGGGAAATTATATATATATATAAATTGTAAGAAAGTGAATCAGAGAACAATGCCGCACAATATTTCTCAACAAGATTCTCCCATAACTTCTGAAGTTGTAGTCTTTCTCCCACAAATCCAATTTGTTCATAACCCCGTCAGAATGACTTATTTTTTCTCACCATGTTAGCTTCGACCGCACTGCACTGTCTGTGTGGTTATGTCGTAGGAATCATCAATGCATAAATGGACTGAATAATATGCTAGGTGATCAGAGTTTACAAATGCACTTGTGGCAGGACTCGAGTGGTTTCAGAGCGGTTAACACACGGACCCAGTGGTCAGCAAGGTTTGCACTGTGAAACCACAGCTGAGGTTTCTACTTGAAAACATGATTTAGACTTGGAAGTGCTTTCAGTATGATTCAGCTAGTCACGGTTTATTCAAACATCTAATTTGCTTCTATTTCTGTTAAAACTTGTTTTTTTTTTCCAAGCATGAACAATGTATTAATAATGACAAATGCAATGACTTGGCTGATTGAGAAGTGTAAGATTATATGTTCATGAGATGCAGGGGAGCTGTACTTTATAAATCACGGATAAAAAGGATCCATGACATCCAAATGTAACATTACACAGATGCTTCATTTGTAATACTTTTGGTAAAGACTGTATTCCTAAATGAGACATCAGTCCCAAGGACATCTTAAAATAGTATAATCTATATTTGAATGAAGAAATCGCTTATGTTTTGATGCAAAACAGCTCCATTTACTACTTATTATATCTATGTGTCCTTTTGGCAGGCTTTGTGAAATGTTATTATGACTATATCCCTCAGAGTATCCCCTAATCTGTTTGCTGACTTTAGTTCTGTGTGAAAAATGACCCTGATTATGCAAGATACAAGATCATTTTCCCACTTTATTATTACACATGTAAAGAATTTTAAACATATTCGGAAATGTGGTAACAAAAAGGATTTGGATACTTTGAACCACCATTAAGAATCTGAAGACGGAAAAAATAGCAAATGTTATACAGTGTAATATATATATATATATATATATATAGTTTATAATAATATAGCATATAACCATGAATAAGGGGCAGCAAATTATTAGCAGGGCCAACAACACTTGTTTTTGCAAGAGTAACATTTCTATTCAACTTTTACCCAGTTCCATCTTATCTGAAACTTTTAATGCTCAGCTGCAAGTCAGTATGTTTGCATTTCATATGCATTGAGTTCAGCCCTGTCAGTCCAGATGAGTTAAATGCTTTGTTTATGTGGCTTTGACATTGTGTTACCTTTTTTCTTCTTTACAAAAATATATTTCGCTGGCAGCCCTTGTAAATCTGGAACACATCGAAGCGTTATTTATGCTCAAGCTGCTATCTTGATAAAGCATGCCTGGAGACTGTGTTTTCTGTGCACAAACCCAAAGAGATATAAAAACAGCCAGTGAATGACAGGGAAAGAACATAGGCTACAATCAGACTAGGCCTGTGGTGGACATTGTGATCTTCATGATGACAGGACGAAAGAAGAGTCACAATGGATCCGATTTTTTTCTCCGCCAAAGTGGTTTCCAAGCTTGAACGCTTGGCGGACACAATGTATCAGAGCAGCGTTAGAAGCTGTTTCTCAACCGGTGTCATGCATACTGAGATATCTTTTGCTTAGCTTAACTCACAGGAGTTGCAGGATGTGTACAACATGCCAGAAATAAGAAACAATATCCTTTCAAGGTATTTGTTTGTTTGGGCTCCCTCAAGAGGGCAGTATTTGTACAAAGCGACGCATTTTAACGCTGATGCAAGACAGTTACGCGGCATAAAGCATCTGCATCTTGTGCGGGTCACACTGCTTATTCATATTCATCTTTAATTTATACTGTCTGACTGCGAATGTGTCCCTAATATACGTGCAAGAGGAAGCCAAAAAAGATTTGCGGATAAAAGTTAATACAAGGGTATGTATAAGTAATAAGTCAACATTTTTAAGTTAACGTTAGTCACATCACTAAAGTTTTGCCGGTCGTTAAATACGCTAGCAAAACAAATATATACTTTCCCAAAAGATACTTTTCATTGAAATTCATATCAGGGCAGGTTATTTTAGTACAGCTTGCACACTGTTTTTAAAAAAATAGTATAGGCTATAAAAGTATGTTATTAAAAATAATTATTTTTTAAAGAATTATAAAGTGTGTTCTAACTATTTGATTAGTTTTTTCTTTATAGAGACAACATAAAACGACACAGTCTGAAACACAGCAGTAAAGGCATGATAGATGATGAAAATAGATGACTTTTCTCTCTCCAAGTTGACCTTACACTTCTGCGCGTGCCCCTTCCTCCCTATCAGTTTCTGAATGAGCGTCTCCGCCGAAATCCCTCCCACTTCGTGTAAGCGCTAAATTATCTGTTTTTTTTGCGAAACCTGTGGTACTTTAAAAAGGCAAGCCTCTCACGAAGAGAAGAAAACCGGTCCGAGTTTGCCCGCTGAACGTCTCTCTCTGTGTTTGAGTATGCAGGTGTCTCTAGCGCTCGTGCAGTGCGGCGCGCGGCTGTTGCTGCTGCTGCTGCTACAGGGATGTTTCACAGCTGCGCACGGATGGAGAGCTTTAAAAAATGATGCTACAGAAATTATTCCAGAATACACGGAGGACACGAATAGACCTGAGGAGCAGATACAAATTTCTAATAACAACACAATGAACCGAGCTAAGAACGGAGGAAGGAGGTCATCAGCCAACTCGCGTACTTATGGTAAGTAAAAGAGAAAATATATTTAATTATTAGCAATGAGCTCTATCAAAGCAACAACGCATAAAATATAATAGAACATAATATATATATATATTTTTTATTGTAAGATTATTTGTGGGCTATATTCCCTTAAAAATGGGCCGTATCAATCAACCTCAACACATTAAATTAATCCAATATATAGCCTATATGTATATATTTTGTTTTTACATCAATATTTAGTTTACTTAGTTATTTAGAATTTTATTTCAGCTATTTCAAGCAACTACTTAAGTAAAACTTGATATTTTAAGTAAATAAGTACTGCTTGTTTTAAGTAAAATTAAGTAAAATAGGCCTACAATTTACAACTCTCAAGTAATATGTGTATTTTAGTAAGTTTTGCATGTTTGGTACTGTGTGTTTTAAATGTGTGTAAAAATCAAGAGGCATGATAAGGAATTTGTGTCAAATATAATAGACAATTTCCGCTAGATATCTGTTATCTAAAATGGACATTAGCTACTGAAAAGTTCACGGGGTACTGGTATTTGCGCTAACAATTGGAACAAACAGATTATTTTGCCGACTACTGACTTTGAGACTGTATCTTTTATAGTGTAAGGTGTATACAGTGTGTAGGCTACAAATCAAATCTTCTACGAAACTGCATATTCCTGTATTGGCTCTACATAAATGTGGCCACTTTTAAATTAAAGCTTTATAGAAGTTGAAAAGGAATGCTTGCCGTTCCACCTTTTCACCAGCGCAAGTGATGCACTAACTTCGATAACTCCTTTTTTTGTTCTTATATCCCCAATTTTACATAATTAGACAAGGTCTGCCTTTCCATAACCATCTAATTGCAACAGTATGGTTTCAGGGTAGTTAAAAATGTGAGAAGTTATTCTAAGGGGTCATTTCTTTAGGGTATTGCCTTGATAGAGAATGACTCCCACCTGTGGAAAGTAAAACTACCGTGAATTCAAACCTAGGTCTAACAATATACTCTCTGTGTGTGTGTTTGTGCATGTTAATGTCAGAATTAAGACAAAATATCTTAGCGCCTGTTCCCAGAACACATATCAAGACTTTGGGTAAAAAAGCAAGTGTGTTTGAGAAATAGGAATGTCTAAATTTATTGCTAAAAAAATACACAGATTATTTCCAAAAATAATAACAAGCGAACCTCCACGGACAGAGTAATGAAATTATGACAATAACAATAAATAAGACAAATAATTAAGGACTGAGCAATTCCCAAAGTCAACAAGATCATTTCAAATATCTAATTATGTCAGTAGACACCCATAAAATGATGTTGTGTTTCAGCATAAGGAAACAGTTATCAAGCCAAACACGTATGTTATACTCGCTCGTTGGGGGGTGGAGAAAGTTATCACACTCTGCTCTTGAAGGGGTGACGTGTGGCGTAGTTTCTCTGGTGGTCAGTGTAGGGTCATGTTGAGATATGTTCATCTTTCTCTGGCTCTCGTCCCGTTCCTCATAAAACATCAGATCAGGTTTTCTGAGAATCAAGGGAGGCAGAACCTGAACTCATCACACACATAAATCCTTTGTTCTTCTCCATGAGGGGAGCCGAAGAAGGAAACATCTTTCCAATCTCACTTTCATCTCTTTAACTGACACATTAAAAGTGAAAAATTTGTGAAGTTTAAGCGAGCTTATGTTAAATGCAGTTACTGCAAAAGCTGTGATTGCGCATGCAATCAGTCCTTTCTGTGCAGAACAATCCTGATACGATGTTTAAGATCTGTGGGTTTCTAACTGATAGGGATACTCATCAATTCCACCCTCAATCAAGAGCATATCTATTACTTTGCTAGCCAAATCCAGAGCAGATTAATGAAAAACATATTTTACCAATATTAAAAGATTCTATCATGCATTTCCTTGCTGGCTGGACACACAACTTTTTCTGGGAAACTCGACAAAACACACAACAATATTAACTTTCGGAAATTTACTTAATGCCTGTGTATACAACAAAACATGGGAAAAAATGTTTTTGTCTGTAGTAGCTGTAAATAATTCAAAACCCATTATGTCATACAGGCTATAATAAATACCAGTTCTGGTAGCTGTGTTTTATTTAAGATGCATCATTAAACTAATTTGTTTGGGTTCTCCTCTTTTTCTTAGGAGCCTCTGAACTTAGCTGCCGGGAGCTGCGTTCTACCCGCTTTGTTACCGATGGATCTTGTCGCAGCGTCAAACCTGTGAAAGAACTGGTGTGTTCTGGTCAATGCCTTCCAGCTCACTTGATGCCAAACTCAATTCTAAGGGGAAAATGGTGGAGAAGCAGCTCATCCGATTACCGCTGCATTCCCGCTCACTCCCGCACCCAGCGGATACAGCTCCAGTGTCCAAATGGACCAAACCGGACATACAAAATCCGAGTAGTCACCTCTTGCAAGTGCAAACGTTACACTCGCCACCACAACCAATCGGACGTCAAGGAGTTGTCCTCCAAGAAGCCACGACGCAATAAGAAACACCGTAGCAAAGTGCCGTCGGTCAACAGCAATTCATACTGAACTGACGCAGAAACTCTCTAGCACACATACAGATACACCTATATACATATGCACACATATTTCAGAAACTGCAACCCTCAAGTACAAGGGAAGGAATAAATGCATTAGCTTTTAACAAATTTGTTGGCGTGCCAACAAGATTCCAATGTATTTCAGATGTCTCACAGTTTGTATGTGCTCTTGAGTCGAAACAGTCCCAGTTTGATTACAGAATGCCAGTGGACTAATGGACGCTTGAGTAAAATACGTATGCTGTTATGTGAGATTAGTTCAGGGAATGATGATATTTTGGGGAAGGAGGAATAACTCCATATATTCTTGCCCAAGCAGTTCATTTCGAGTTTGAAGTTCATTGAAAGGGTAGGCTAACTGCAGGCAAGCATGCTGAGCGCTCAACCAATCCACCAAAAGCTCATGTGAATGTTTGTGTACCAGATTTGTCCTCCTCTTCTGGGACTTGAAGCGGCGTATGATTTGACCGCCCAGCCGTGTCGGGCCCAAAAGTCACGCCGCTGCTGACAGATCGCTGAGGCCCAGAATTCTTAACCTTGGTCAATTTGACCAGCCCATGAGTCCTCTTGACGGGCTGGGGAGCGGGGCC
The DNA here is from genome assembly GCA_032357475.1 of Enteromius thamalakanensis. Taxonomy (NCBI): domain Eukaryota; kingdom Metazoa; phylum Chordata; class Actinopteri; order Cypriniformes; family Cyprinidae; genus Enteromius; species Enteromius thamalakanensis. The sequence continues at coordinate 8,467,127 of JAUCMT010000021.1, forward strand.
AGGCACCATGTGAGTTTCTGCAACTTCCCATTTCCACAAGAAACTGATCGGAACTGGCAGTTACGGAGAGTTCGAAAAGTTGTGTCAGCCCTCCGTGGTCCAAGTCCCCGGAGGTCAAGAACCGCAAACGATATTCCTGTGACTTGTCCTAATTACCAAATAGTTCCATTCCTGTGTTTAGGATTTGAGTCATAAAAAGCCATTTCCTCTAGACATGGTCAGTTCCTGTTTGTTAGAACACCCGAAAAAGAGGCCCACATGTGTGCAAGAATCTGCAGCAATTCCTCCCGGGCAAAGAACCTTTCTGCACCCTCCTTCAATGGAAACCATTTGGAGATATCTGCAATCGCTAGCAGGTTACCTACATCTATTACTGAAGTCTTCAGGAAAGATGTCATCCTTCCTGTCTCGTGACCGGAAAAGAAGAGACAATTAAGTGAACCAAACTTCGAATTTGTGGTCTGGATGTTGATTTTACACAGGATAATGCCAATTGTTCAACACTTTCAGCTCGTGATTTTTTTTTTTCCCAGATCAGTGCTGATAATATTTGCTTATTTTTCAATTGTGTATTTGAAATAGCAACTGGAAGGGATTTTTATAATGTAAGCAGACTTGCCATGAATAGCAACTTGTACATACTGTACCTGTGTGGTCTCACAGAGTGGCATCCTCCTCCAAAGAATGGATCCCCACTCTCTGTCCGACCAAAAGACTGTTATAAAGAATGAATTGCGTATTTATTTTTTTCCTCATTTAAATTATTTATGCAATCTTTTGTAGAAAATAATACTCATTACTGTACTATATGTAATTATAGTGAATTTCATAACGAAAAAGAGTACATGAATAAAGTTAAGCAACGTATATATGTGAAAAGAAGTGTGTTTGTTATAATTCTTGTCAGACTGCTTTGACAGATCCTTTCTCCTCTCGGGCTGTGCCCGCACGCTAAATCCGTCCCTCAATGAGCCCTCTGTAAACAACATTCTACAATTAGGAAGTAGAGGCTTTGTAGCACATTGGAATGTCTAAAACACCTTTACAAAAGGCGAGAAAAGGAAAGAATCTTCTCGTCAGACAGGAACAGTACAGTCACAACAGAAACAGCTTTTTTTATCCGGTATAGTGAACTCAACCCACAGGCCTCCATTCATCTGTTTGTTTGTTTAAGCTTGCAGAGTCTGAGCCATAGATTGACAAGGAAATGTGTATTGGCGGACTTGTTTTAGTTCTTCTAATCTTGTCTGTGCACACTTGAGTGCTTCCTCATGATGAAATTCTCTTTATTAGTCTAACTTGGTCCAGGCTGCTCATGAAGTCAGTATGCTCTAAAACAAACATGCATGTTTGTAGTGTTTATATACTCTCATATTGCGACTATAAGATGAAACATTCTTAAGCTAAATGATTTTCAGTTCTTGTTCTACTATAAAATATCTTTCGAGAAAGTTTCCCTGCAGTTCTCGTATAATCATCTCGAATTCATGGCCACTTGACATGCCATGCTTTCGCTCAAAAGTAGCTGGCAGGCAGAAGCATTTCCAAGTAATTTAAGAACAAGTGCTTGAACGTGTCACTTGAGTAGTTCCTAAATAAATTGATGCTGACAAAGCATCTGACCTGAGTTACGGCCCCTGTTTGCCGTCCTTGCTCAGCAGGGACCTGGCACGGACCTCCACAGCCACAGGGAAAGCAGGAGTGTGTGAGAGAGGTCAGCTGGGACTCACTCCTCAGTGTGTGTTTAACACTTTTGTGCCTGCTTCACAGTATCTTAGACGCCACAATGCTGCTTAGAACTCCTCCAGAGACCTCGTCGGTCAGACAATAGTTGGGAATATGCTTATGAATGTCATTTTTTTGACATTGAAATGATTCCTAAACTCTGCTTTTGTCCATTTTATTATTTAGTTTATTACATTAGTTGATATCTTACATAAAAAAAGTAATCTTTGTAAATGTATATATAAACTTTAACCGTAGTCAAAGTCTTTAAAATCTGACTTTGGCACAAAAAAAAAAAAAAAAAAATTAAAGAAGTTTTTTAATGAATTTTCAATTTGGGTTAAACGTGATCCAAGGGCCAGGCGGGTGCAGGTATTTAGGGCAAGGAGTGTTAGGAAAAATGAAGGAGGCACTAAAGGTGTCATTCCCACTTGTGTCAGCCAATTGACTTTGACTATAATACATTAAAGACATTCATTGTTGAAGTCATAGCTCAACCTAAGATGACGTCTTTACCTTCCAGTGTCTCAAAACACACAGGCTGACCTTTCTTAGTGGTACACTGTGGACTTCCAACACATGATGGTGATTAAGTAAATCTCACTGAACCGCTCCAGAATGTCACTTCCTTCTGGTCAGGCTTCGTGCATGGGAAATTAAAGACACTGCTTTTGCATATGAAATGTAACAGAGCTGCTGTGTACTATCAGATAAAATCCAAGAAGAAGTTCTTGAGGTTGCATAGTACCTAAATAAATGAATGCTGACAAAGCATGAGTCTATAGATTAGTGACATCAGTCAGTAACTTCATCCACATGTACTGTAAACCAATAAAACATTGGATCAGCTGATTTACATATTATGTTAGATGGTTTCTGTTTTTGCCAAAAACCAAAATACCTCAGGAATATATATTTCAGTGATGATTGCTCTGTTAGCTGGGATTTTGTTATAATTTTTGGCTCAATCAAAAAAAATAAAAAAAAGTAAAGGTCAAATTCTCACAATTGTTTGAATCTTAAGTTTCCTTCTAGACTTGGATATTGACGACAATAGTTGGGCCATTATACAAGTTTTTCCTAGGGTGGGTATATTTACTGAGTGTAATGTTTTACAAAAGGAACAGAAGTTTGTCAGGAGACCAAATGCATGAAGCACGAAACACAATTCCCCAACATAAGGTGCATCCATGGAACCATGAGATTTAAAATGAAAGATTTGAAAATCAACATGAAGTAATAAAAGGAAGTGTAAATGAGGGGTTGAACATTACATAAATATGAAAAATTATACAGTTCATAAGTTTGGGATCGGTACAATTTGTAAAGTTTTTGTTTCTCTTATGATCATCAAGGCTGCATTTTGGTTTAAGATACTTTAAATACCGAAAAATCGTGAAATGTTATCACAGTTTGAAACCGTACTAATAAGCTGATTTGGTGCTTAGGAGAAATTTCTAACTAACAATTTAAAAAACCGTGGAAACCGAGATATGCCTATTTTTTCAAAATTCCAAAGAAAAGCATTTATTTGAAATCTAAACCCAATTCTTTAGTAACATTTTATATTCTTTCGCTGTCTTTTCTTTTGATCAATTTAATGCATCCTTGCTGAATAAAAGTAATTCTTTGTAAAGAAGTACACTTTTGAATGGTACTGCAAAAATACTAAATTGGTTCATTGTCACCAGTGTATCTACAGGACAATCCCAAACAAAGAACAAAACAAAAAAGGGAGTTAAACACTCAAGAACGTGACGTAATAAGTCACAATAATTAGATTAATTAACAAAACACCCATGGAAACAATAAAACAAATGGCAAAAGGACACAAAGGACGGGAAACAAGAACATAATGCAAAGCATATTAAAATAAAGAGTCATGGATGCAATGTCTGCTATTGGACGCATTACTGGGGATTACTTTAATTCAAAGTGTTAACACACCAGTCAGTCTTCTTAAAACTCAATTCAAGGCTCTCCAAAGAAGAATTTAATTTCCAAAAGTCAAACACATGTGGGCTATGACGGATGCATTTGGATACGGATGTTTGTTCTCCATCTGCCACTCCCTTATCAGTTCATACGAACTAACAGCTTCTAACAAATCCAAAGCAGAGCAGCACTTGGCACAAACCTGGAACATGGGAAGTGTTATAGCGGGATCTGGTGGCGGTGGGGGGCGTCTGAGGGAAAGGCCAGGGTCAGGGCAGAAAGGAGAGACTGGAGCCACTCAGCATGTCCTCCGTCACACCCCCATCAAAAAGGCTTTTAAGTGTCCACTGCTCACTGGATTCAAAGAACAAACCCTGGGACTAAGAGTGGTAAAGGGCCGCCCATCAATGATCCATGAAGGATGGCTCAGTGGGAAATTCGGGTGGGGGGAAGAACGGATGTGTCCAGGGGTGGATGGTAGCATCACGGGTCAGCAGCGTTCGATGAGCCTTGACCGTCCCAACCAAGTGGCAGCATCCGATGTAGGTCAAAGATACGCGGTGGGAAAGGAAACCGGATAGTCAATAAACATTTATAATGCTAACTCAAAACAAATATGCACTGGCCGACATTTTGTGCTTCAACTGTCACCAATACGCCAAAAAACTGGATGTTTCTTGTAGAAACACATCAAGTCGAGGCACTGCGCAGTGTGTTTGTGTGGGAAGCAAGGTAACATTCGTATCAGTGTTAACCGCAGGTCTTGCCAGCTGGGTGTCGAGCCTTGGCTCTGGTTTGCAGTTTGTTTGCTTAAAAGATTACAATCCATCCAAGTCAAACAGACACCTTGAACATAACCCAGCTCTGCCAATAAACACATGCCAAATGGTGTAAGTGCAAGCGCTCTGCACTCTTGCATCAGAGGCGAAGGAGAAAGGGGAGGCAAGGGCCACCATACGCATGTGTGACATCAACATATGATGTCATCATAGCTACCAATATACAGAAAGTTGAACTGATTACATGTAATAATTCTACAGCTTAGTCAGGTAACGTAAGCACGCTCGAATGTTTATGGAAAGTCTCATATAGTCTTCATTATGTTTGGATCTTTGTATGACATATTCTGGAACGGCATGTCTAGAGAAACAACAAATGAAATTGGGTCGGTTTTAATCTTTTGTCTAAGATGGGGAAATGTGATGAAACATTGTCTGTTCTCTCAGTGACAATCATAACTTGTTTGTTTTTCAGCAGAATTATGATCAGAATAGCTTTAGCTGTGTATTATGAGAAGAATACGGCCTTTAAAGTAGAGGTTATCAACCACACTGATACAAAATATTTTGTTAGTGGTAGAAATTTGATTTAAGACGGTAGTGTAAGCAGGTTTAAGCATGTTTAGTTTTAAGAAGTTTAGTAGTGAGAAGCAATATTTATTTGCAACTGTTGGAGCACTGAATGCTGTACAAAATGCCCCATGCCCTTACATGAACAGACTTCAAGGGCACTGCCCTAAGATCTATTATATACTGCAATGCTGAATAATTCTTTCCTCCCTCAATAACTATTGATTACTGAAGTTTCAACTAATTATCGTTAGTTAATTTAATGCATCAACACTCAAAGTACTGAATAAAACATAAAAATGTAGTCAAAAGTTTTGGACAGTAAAGGGCCATTGAATCACAAATGGTTGAGAAGCACTGGTTTAAATGCACAGTTCATCCAAAATTCACCTTCATGCTGTTTTTTCTTGTGAAAAAAATGTCTTTTTTTTTAGAAAAATGTGTGCGTGTGTTTGGCCATATAATAAAATTTATTGGGGTCTTATATTGTTTTGACACTTTTTTGTGTTGTGCAGAAAAAAGAAATGCATATTGTTGGATATTAAGCACAAGCAGAAAGAGCAAAAACTTGCTTGCAAACACGTGTATTTGATTTGAAAAAAGTAGAGAAAATGATGACTGTCCATTTGTTGACAAAGGACAATCATACTGGTGGATATAAAATATGGTACCAACCATTGAAAATCCATACGGGTCACGCCCACCTCTCATCACCCAGATGTGCAGCACAGCGGGTTTTGATCATGATAGAACAGTTTCATTTTTTTGCCGTGAGCTTTCATATGTCTCTGTAGCATTACCTCACCACTCAACACAGGGGCTGACAGCTCTAATGGTGGTTTCACTATGTCTTTGTAAATGCCACTCCACTACTCCACATCCCAAAAAAAGCTTGAGAAGAAATGCAGAAACCTGGGAATCACATAGAAGATTTCACCTCATCATCGCCAAGTTAATTAATTTTCTTTTTATTGAAAGAGCAGATCTGTTCTGGTGCACATTCTGGTCAATAAATGTATTAAATTGTATTAAATGTGCTAAACTTCGTGTGCTAGACTTTTTTTTATTACTTTTAACATTAAAATACACTTTTCTCACTATTTCATTTAATTTGCCCAACAGCAGATTATTTACAAGAGAACTCTTTCAGTTGTTTTGCTAAAGCTATTTTCAGCTAAAGCTAAACAACATATGGCATTTTATGTATCCTAAATACTCAAAATGAAATCATATTTTCCCTCTTCTTGCAAAATTTGCCAAAATTACAGCTGCATAATAAAAATATGCTTCTCAGAAGAAATACTCACCTCGGGGTTTCATCATGTTTCATCATATTCTTAAGCATGCACTGTTAACAACTTGATAAAAATGTGCATTGGTTTAAAATTTTTTTTTTTAAATAAAACAAAATAAATTGATTTCTGTAATAAAAAATATTGCCACAACCAATAATTCTAAAAAACAATCAGTGTATATGTACAAATACTAAAAAGGTTTGTTTATTTGTCTACTTTACAAGTAATTTAGAAAATTTTTTCAAGTATAATTTTTGTTTTAAAATATAAAAATAAAGAGCTTTTAAAAAGTAGCACTAATAAAAGAGATAAGGGTACAGTTTTAATGTGATCCTCACTTAATAATTTAAAAAAATAAAATAAAAATTAAGCCCTTTGACATAAAATGCACAATTGTTCTTGTCCCCAGTTTCTTAGGGGAAAAAATGTCATTGTGTGAGTAACATGTGATTGTGTTACAGATGGGAACTGTTTTGATTTTAGGTATTTTGAGTGCTCTGATTAATCAGTCTCTTTTGAATCCTTTAAAAAAAAAAGAAAAAAAGCAATCAGTAAAAATGCGGTGAAAATTGTTTCCTAGCCGTGTGGCCTGGTGCATAGCCCAAGAGGGGGTTAGCAGATATCTTCTGGATCTCTGAAGCTTAGAGGGATTTGAATGCAGTGATCAATTCAGCTTTCTAGTCTTATCAGATAACACAAAGCCTCTGGGAATATCCATACAAACTAACCGCTTTAAATACCAAACAGAGGTGTGTAAACTTTGATTTGAAAACAGCCAAATCCCTGTAAGCGTATAGAGAATACAAAATGCTGCAGGACTCAAATAAGAAATATGCTTTTAAGTTGATAAACATGTAATATGACATTGATATGGCCAGAGATTGTATTTGACCTAAAGAAAAAAAACCTCTGTTTGACCTAAAGATACTTAAAGGTGCGGCAAACCCCTGAGCTGGGATTCTCCGATCTCTTCTAAAGTATCGAAATATCTGAATTTACTTCCATTTTTTCTTTCAGCTGAGCTTGTTTTTGAAGATGGATCGGAGAATAGCCCATTTTAACCTCAGATGGAGGAGACATGCAGTGGGATGATTTTAGCAGATGCATATCCATTAAAAAAGTTTAGAAGAGAATTGTGTAGGAAAAACATGTAGATTGGCATGTAAAATTTCCCCTCAAATCAGCCAAGGCCATTCCAAAAGACATGGAATGCATTAACTATCAACCGAAAACTTTATATGAAGTATAGAAATCTAGTTGAATCTCCATTTTTTTACTTAAGGGACTCTAAACCTTTTTTTCTAGTAAATAAAATGGACATTAGCCAAACATATATAATTTTTTTTTAATATAAATTCTTCATAAAACAATCAAGCCAGAGGGAAAATAAATGTGGTTGAAATCATCAGGTCCTCCTGACATGCATCCTAACTATGTGTTTTCAATATTTTTCCTTCAAACATATGCAAAGCACATTATCAATCTGAGACCATCTGAGATTTCTGACAGAGAGCGTGTAAGAGATGGAGACAGATGGAGAAGGAGGGAGAGAGATTATTATAATTGCACAATAATACTTTTCTAGTTGCCAAAGGAGTTGAATGTAAATATTTACGTAGAAATAAAATTACATTTTATGACATAATGGCATGCAACTGTTTCCCAATATGTGTTAAGCACATGATAATAGTTAAGTCAATATATGTGAACTCAAGTAATCCAAATCCAGTCAAAGGGTCACCTGCCTTATGATCTGTGAACTACTTTACCAGACACTGGCTAAAATTACAGTTTTTATATCCCACTAGATCCGGAGTGACGCTAAAGCTCAGCTCGGCCCCTGATGGACAGGTATCAAACACAAATCTCATAGAGCAACATCTTCGGAAAGCCTGATCTGATATACGTAAACCAGGAATTTCGCTTTCTCTGATGACGCTCCGACTTAACTTCCCATCGTCACCAAACCCTTGGAGAAATCACTCTTAATCTCACCAGATGAGTGATGGGAGACCTTTTTTCCGGGTTCTCTGAGGCAGTTTGTCAAGGGTTTTTTTTCATATAAAGTCTGTTTTATTTTCTCACTTTCCTTGGTTATCATCACGTTTCAGCCATAAACCATTTCATATGAAATTTTCACAATATTAACCAACAACTTCAAACAGCTTTAAGCAATTTCAAACCTCCAAAGGAAGCATAAAAAAAAATAAAAACTGCAACATTACTATTATTATTTGAATAGCTATATTCCTAAATGTCCTATTGACATCAGTCATTCCTTTCAGAGAGTGAATAGTTTGAATGCTTCAATCTGTCAGAACGGTTTTGAGGCCCCACTGAAACGTTAGAGTCCTCGGGAAACCATAGCAATGGTAAACCCTAGACATACAGTACACGTGTGCTGTAGAATGTAAATTATCCTGAGAGCCGCAAGACCTGGGTCTGGAGTCAACGGGGAAGCATCAATGATCTACCCTGCATCCCCTACGGTCACCTCTCTAAATGAGCCGCTCTGTTTTTATGGGTGAACGCAAGTGTTGAAATCTGTGAAGCATGTTGCAGGTTCCCTTGGCTTCAGTGCATCCATCTGGACAATAAACCCCACAGCAGCTAGACCAGAGAGACGTGCAAATAACAAACAAAGGGAGTGGGTCGGAGCGAATTCCATCCATCTCGCAATCGATTACCACTTAATGAAAAATCTGATCATCTGAGCATAAAAGATACATCTGCAGACAAGCAAATTTTCCCATAAAAGGACATGTCGCTGATATTTCCAATGGCCAAGATTAGTGATTGCGCTTGTTTCATCTGGCCTGGGCCTGATAAATGAAACCAGAAAGTGGTGAATGCGCAGTTGCTGTGGAGACAAAGCAGTAATCGTTCAGCAGGTGCTTTCCCCCAAAGCCAAAGCTTGGATGAAGCACACATATGCAGAAGAGGTGGTTGCTTTTACACTCCCTTTAAACCACAACACACATACCTTGCATTCTCCACAGCTGCGCAAATGGAGGGGTACAAGCACTGGGTGGAACTGCACACGCCATAACCAACATTACATAATTCCTAAATATTTTGAAGGTCAACAAACATCTCTATTTTATTAATCTTGCATAACATCCTGTGTTTGGAATCACAACCTTGGTTCCAAAAACAAGTGAGCGTCCTCTGTAGGCAAAGTTTTAAAGCTTCGTAGGTGCGATTCTGACACAAAATCGGTTTTGAAACTCTGCTAACTTACAAACGCTGCCTTTTCTTTTTGCCAAACTCTAATACTGTGTTCCAGATAATTCTCACAGCTCCTGCTTAAAAATAACCACTGGAATAACTTTGAGGCATTATGTTTTGATTCACTGTAATACTTTTAAGTCAGAATTTCATATGAAGTATTCCTAGTACTATTTACCTCCAAATTAGTCTCCAACAAAGAACATCACCTATAGAATTCATAAAGCGGCAATCTTAAAATGCACTGTATTGAGCTTCAGGCACGGGTTGGCCATCCAAAAACCTGAACAAATCTCGGTGGCCTGGAAGCCGATTTGGCACACTGCCCTGTTTTATATATACAGTGGGTACGGAAAGTATTCAGACCCTCTTAAATTTTTCAGTCTTTGTTATATTTCAGCCATTTGCTAAACTTATTTAAGTTCATTTTTTCCTCATTAATCTACACACAGCACCCCATATTTACAGAAAAACACAGAATTGTTGACATTTTTGCAGATTTATATAAAAAAAAAAATTTCACATGGTCCTAAGTATTCAGACCCTTTGCTCAGTATTTAGTAGAAACACACTTTTGATCTAATAAAGCCATGAGTCTTTTGGGGATCCTCTGCCATTCCTCCTTGCAGATCCTCTCCAGTTCTGTCAGGTTGGATGGTAAATGTTGGTGGACAGCCATTTTTAGATCTCTCCAGAGATGCTCAATTGGGTTTAAGTCAGGGCTCTGGCTGGGCCATTCAAGAACAGTCACAGTCAGTTTTTGTGAAGCCACTCCTTCGTTATTTTAGCTGGGTGCTTAGGCTCATTGTCTTGTTAGAAGGTAAACCTTGGGCCCAGTCTGAGGTTCTGAGCTCTCTGGTTTTGGTCAAAGATATCCCTATACTTTGCCTGCATTCATCTTTCCCTTTGATTGCAACAAGTCCTCCTGTCCCTGCAGCTGAAAAACACCACTACAGCATGATGCTGCCTCCACCGTGCTTCACTGTTGGGACTGTATTAGACAGGTTGTGAGCATTGTTTGGTTTTCTCCACTCATAATGCTTAGAATTAATGTTCTATCTTGGTCTTATCAGACCAGAGAATCTTATTTCTCACCATCTTGGAGTCCTTCAGGTGTTTTTTTTTTTTGCAAACTCCATGCAGGCTTTCATGTGTCTTGCACTGAGGAGTCTTCCGCCGGGTCACTCTGCCATAAAGCCCCAACTGGAGGATGCCTGCAGTGATAATTGACTTTCTACAACTTTCCCGACTGGAGCTCATCTGATCTTTGGGTTCTTCTTTTCCTCTCTTAGCAAGGCGCTTCTCCCCCGACAGCTCAGTTTGGCCCATTAGCCAGCTCTAGGAAGCTTCTGGTAGTCCCAAACGTCTTCCATTTAAGAATTATGGAGGCTACTGTGGGAACCTTAAGTGCAGCAGAATTTTTTTTAACCATAGCCAAATCAGTGCCTTGCCACAAATCTGTCTCTGAGCTCTTCAGGCAGTTCCTTTGACCTCATGATTCTCATTTGCTCTGACATGCATTGTGAGCTGTAAGGTCTTATAAAGACAGGTGTGTGGCTTTCCTAATCAAGTCCAATCAGTATAATCAAACACGGCTGGACTCTAGAACCATCTCAATGATGATCATAAGAAATGGACAGCACCTGAGTTATATATATATATATATATATATAGTGTCATAGGGTCTGAATACTTAGGACCATGTGATATTTCAGATTTTCTGTTTTAATGAATCTGCAAAAACAATGCTGTATTTTTCTGTTAATATGGGGTGCTGTGTATACATTTTTGAGAAAAATAAATAAATTAATGGTTTTAGCAAATGGCTGCAATATAACAAAGAGTGAAAAATGAAAGGGGATCTGAATACTTTCCGTACCCAATGTATGCATTTGAATATATTTATTATTGCTTTTCTTATATGAAAAATATGAAGAAAACTAAGCATCCCTGTTTTTCAGCTTTTAGAGCTGATTCCCAAACAGAACAATCGATAAGTCAAATGAATGGTCCCCCTAACGAATCAAGACTAATCCAGTTCTCTAAACTCCCTGAAGAGGAATTACCAGAAAATAATAGCTTCAATGTCAGTGTGTTTTTCAGACAAAGCTATTATATTACAAATATATCAAAGTTTTTTTTTTTTTTTTTTTGCTTACTGGGAAATTGTCACAGCAAACAATTATTTTATGGAAAAGAAGCATGAAGATTAAAAAAGGGGAAAAATAAGAAAAGAAGAGTTTGTAAATATTTTGAACTATCCCCTTACGTCTTATTTAGCATGCTGAAGGACATGTATGATTATTGTTATTTCACTATCGCAGTTTTTTTTTTCTGTTAGTGGAGGGAAGGACTAAGTTCATATCAACATGAAGTTCAAAGCCAAGGCCAGTGGACCGCTTTTCCATGCAAGGCTTTGATCTTCCTTTCAGTTCTTTTTTCCTCTAAAGTGAAAAACTGCCTTTGACTCATCTGCCCAGAGGCATCATTGATTATACCATGCACTTGACCCAAATGAGCATGCAGTCAAACAGATCGACAAACAGACACCATGGTCAGCAGTCTTCCGTCTGCATTCAGCATGATTAAACACAGCACATAATCTTTTCATTTCCTTTTGCACATACAGATTATTAAATCATTAAAAATAAATTGGCCAATGGTCCATGGCTGTGTTCCCCGAAACCACCTTAATGCTACGTCGTACCTTAAGACGTACCTTATCTTTAGCGCCTGATTTTCGAAACCTTCTTAGTTAAGTATACCTTCTGTAAGTGATTCGTTCGTAAGGTTGGTCTGGAGTGCTCTTAGCTATACTTTAAATTTTTACACATAAAATACTGAAGTTGTTATACAGTAGCCTACACCCAGTGAATGGAAGTGTTTCCATTAATAAAGTTTCCATAAACTAATAGTTGTTAGCTTTTTTAATTACTACCCTAAAGCACATCAGCTGGCGAACCACTTGACAGTAAAGGCTTAAGAGTCTATATGAAGAAAGACCAGTTTACAAAAACTTTATAGCTATGGCAGCGCTTGCAAAATCGTGCCATTTTTTAGAGACCGTTATGCGGCAGTTCTACATTGAATTACTCCCTAGGCGAGACCCCCTCTTAGCCCCTTTTATCACTTCAAATAACACCAGAAAATCATTTATTTAGAATAAAAATGAAAGAAAATAATAATAAAGTTAAAAATAATGCATTGGAAAGGGTTAGGGAGGACTTTATTTTCCCATAAAGGTGTAAACCATGCTGTCTATGTAATGATGTGAATAAAAAAAAACAATTACACTCAATAATTCTGTCAATAAGCATTCTGTTTTATAATGCACTTCAATCGAGGTCGATGCTATACGGCTGGTGGGTGGGTCGGCATACGGAGAACGGCTGTGAGGGTGTGGGATTGCGGACTTGCTAAATTATAAACACATAAACATATTTATTTCTGCATGTTCATATTTAAATTAGCCCGATAAATGCAGTTCGTACTATTTCTAAAACGCTTCTTTATAAAGAACATTGTTTTCTCAAAACTTTTCCTATACCACTGTGAAAGAAAGAGCGCACAATCGATCATCGAGGCATCGATATCAATGGACAGCACCTGCTGAGGTCGCTCTTAAGAAGGTTTACCTTAAGCACCATCCTGAGGTATAGTTCGGCGAACACACGTAGGAAAGGTATAACTGTAGTTAAGGTATACCTTTAGAGTCTTTGTAGCGCGCTAAGAAACGACGTTATCGGAGAACGCAGCCCTGTTTAATAACTAAGAAGGACATGGTATGGGAGGTGAAAACAGTGATGCAAAACTAGCAGACATTCAGATCTGTTGTAAAAAAAAAACAAGCCCTGTTCCAGTTCTTCTTGTTAATAAAAAACAACGTCAAAAGATACCTTAACTCAACAAATCCAAGTCCCCGGCTTGCACAGCTCTGTTGTTGAAAGTCTATTGTGCTCTTCGATCTGCCTCACGCAATCAGCCTTGTTCAAGGAGATTTGGGAGAACCATTGATTTCTAGCAGAGAAGGAGCCCACACTGGCCTTTTGTAGAAAATTATTTTCAGATTTTATGAGGCGGTACAAGTTTGCAAGGAATGGGTTTATAAGCATGTCTTATCCCCTCTGAAGCTCCTATCTGAGGAGTGAAGAAAGATGAAGTAGTAAATAAATAATTAAATCCATAACAAGCTAAAGGGTTTTGTCCATGCTGATCATGGATTAAAAAATAAGTTTTAATAGCTGTTGTTGACCTCGGCTGCACCGCCAATATTAGATGCACACACAAGGTTCATCATTAATCAAACGTAATCTCACTGATTGATCTGGGAACCTTTAATCTGATTGGCTGACTTTCCCCAACTTCTGCAAGTAAGAGCAAACAGGTGTTTTATCAACCAATAAGAGAAAACATGTTTATAAGATACCAGGATGACATAAGAAGTAGCTTAGGATGATGAAATAATCAGTGGAATTGCCGAAGTAAAGCAAGTAAACTACATCTCATCTACCTCACACCTCCGTGGCTCTCCCCAGAACTCAGCAGCAGGAACTATCACTGGACTATTAACGTTCCTACACGGACTCATTTCACCCACCTTGCTTTGTTCTGCTCTCAGGTGTTTTCCAGTTCATCACAGTACGATACAATACAATTTAGCACAAATTCATACAAGTAAGGTGTTGTGTGTATATATATATATATACACTATATATAATTTAATTATTAATTATTAATTCCGTACTAATTTAGGATTTGAAACAAAAGAACCATAATGTGCTTTGCGAAGCCATACAGTATGTACAGATATTCACACTGTTCATACAGCTTCACAATATTCTTGTTGGTAGTGTGAAAACCATCTCCTACTTGATATTGTTCAGTGCTTTGCTACTGTAAAATCTGCATTGTTAAAAGCGCTATATAAATAAAAGTGACTTGATTTCAGATTATTGTAAGGTTCCGCTTATTTTGGCCGGAATGCTGCGGAATGCTGTGAGACGCTCCTGGTTCTAAGAGAAAATGCTCCTGGCTAATTCTAACTTTGATTTTAAGTTACAAAGTTACAATGTTGATTCTTAAGTTTTACTTTTAATTTTACTTTTACTTTTGAGGTGACCTCATTCTAATCTGACTCCAATTTTAAGTTATTATTAAGTTTAAGTTGTACTCTTAGATTTAAATGCTGAATCCAAATTGAGTTGTCTTTATTTAAGTGCTCTTCATTTAGAAGTCACACTTGTTCTCCTAACGGTCTAAAGTGACCAGACACCTGTAACGTATACTGTCATTTTTTTCAGTAAAACCATTCTGATTTATTTTTGTTTAATAATATTTTTTGTGTTTTATTTTGCATTTTGAAAGGGTTTTATGGTAATAATTAATATGTATGCCATAATTAATATCAATTTTTTGCCTTTGAGAATAATAATTATATATATATATAAATATAAATATATATATATATATATATATTTTTTAATTATTATTATTAATGCAGTATTTCAGGTTAAAACAGAAACTCAGCCATTCAAAACAATTTTTTGAAGGCAGAGTAGCGCCATCTGGTTGTAGAAAAAGAAAAAAAACATCGGTATTGGCAAATGTAACTTGATGCCTGTATAGTTCTCTACAGAGCAGCTTGTGAATTGTCTAGTT
>JAUCMT010000021.1:8482416-8501059 GCA_032357475.1 Enteromius thamalakanensis
GTGAACCTGCTTTCATCTGTGAAGAGCACAGGGCGCCAGTGGCGAATTTGCCAATCTTGGTGTTCCCTGGCAAATGACAAACGTCCAGCATAGTGTTGGGCTGTAAGCACAACCCCCACCTGTGGATGTCGAGCCCTCATACCACCCTCATGGAGTCTATTTCTGACCATTTGAGCAGACACATGTAAATTTTGTTCCTCCTTGCACAAAGGCAAAGGTGAAGGTAGCGGTCCTGCTGCTGGGTTGTTGCCCTCTTCCCGCCATTTGCACATCAACATGTGAAACTGATTGTCATTCAGAGTTACTAAGTGGGCAGTTTGATTTCACAGAAGTGTGATTGACTTGATTGTGATTTTTAAGTTTTTGAACAGTATATATATATATATACTTTATTGTTTATATCAGTAATGTGTCTTTTGTGTGAGGAGCAATATTTAAGATATTAGCATTCCAAGCTAACATGCTGACTCAGAAGTTCACTATAGGTTGTTTGGAAGTTCTACACAGTCTGCTAACAATCTTGGAGAGAATATGCTCTAAAAATACCTGAAGGTCTGACCAAATATAGCAGACAAAGAATGGAAATAATTAATCAAAAGATGGCCAAGTTAAACTAAGGACACCCAAAACACACTCTCCCCTCCAAAGTCCTCTAAACTAGCAGGTCTGCTAATGCTCTAAGAGACAATCGGTACAGGGAAAAATCCCGCTGACACAAGCTGAAGTTCACACAAATCATCTTTCTGAACCTGGCCAAGCTCATGGGGGTAGGTCGCCCGAGAGACGGACAGCTTCATTTGGTTCCCTCGTCCTGGGATCCATCAGGATATGTGACAGGCCGATTGTGGCCCCGCTGTTCTGACAGCACCAATAAGTCCACATGAAGGGAAAGCCCTTGACTGCCCCTGCCCCCACTTGCCTTGCCTCATTACCCTCCACAGGTGCCTCCCGCGTCAGCCGCAGCCTCTATCTCACAGGATCTCCAATCTCCCCCACACACTTGGACTCAACCTGCGGACCATTACTGTAACAATCCCCAGAGCCGAGCAGCTCCGGTCTTACATACGTGGAAGTGTCACACAATTCAAGAATGATTAAATGAAATAGGTGTTCAAAGTATATCAGGTGTCACAACAAATGAAAGCAAAGTCAAAGAGAACAAACCAGACAGAGGCATTGTCACGTTGAACTAAACGCCATATTTAGGCATCTGCCAAGTTACACAAACGTTCCTTATTTGTTATTAAGGAGATTGAGAGATTTGTCATCTTTCATCACATACATCAGACATGCTCATAAAGATGGTTTCATATGTTCATTTTTGTCATGCATTCCTTTACATTTCAGAGAAATTCAGTTTATTGAACTCACTCCAAACAAATGTACTGTGCCTATTTTTTTATTTTTTTATTTTTTTTATGCACTGGCTGGAGACGAGGCCTGGAAGCCCCAATCCTCCAGGCTGTAGAATGGATTCTGTATGAACTTCATATGACAGAGGAAAAACAGCCTCCAGTCTAAACACTCAGAACACCTCTATGGGCCGCGGTGGAGATCAGCCTTTCAAAAGCACTGTTTTTACAATGAGACACATCCGGTGCTATCAAACATCGCTAAATCAGAAGAATAAAGACTAGAGCTTAAGCTTTTTTGTTATTGTTGCAGATAAACGAATACCAATTGTGTGTAATGCATATACTGTACATCGATATCATCTGCTGATTCTCAAAAGTATTCGGACACATTTTTAAAAAAATATCTGGTAACTCTATTTTGCATGTTGATAGCGCATAGTTTCCTGTGATACACTGCCAGAACGCAGCCATCAGGGATGAGTAACTGGATATTGCATGCTGAGATGTATTTGATAACCAGACAGGCTTGTTTCTGTAGCATTTCTTTCAGTATAGTGCTTTTATTAGAATTTACAACAATGCAAATTTTTAAATACATCAAAAATGGATACAAAAATGATAATATATGAGAAATAAACTTAATTTTAATTAGAGGCCTAAAGTTACATTTAACATCATAATTATATTTAATTATATCTAAACATGCTAACTACCATCTAAATTAGATACTATTATTATTCACAACTAACTAAAATGAATGAATATGACTTGACATAACATGAATTACAATTAAATTGTATTTCTGTAAAAAAACTCAAATTAAAACTAAAATAAAAAACCACGATTAAGACAAAAAAAAGGTTTTGTCATTGTTTCTATCAAGTAAAATTAGATACTATTTTAATCAGAATAAAAATAACTAAAATGAATATGACATGACAAAACATAATATAATATACTAAATATAAATATAATGATATTGAGACAAAAAAAAAAGTTAGAAATTAACACCAGTTAAATTTGATGGTAATTTAATTTAATTTAATTTAATTTAATGTAATTTAATTTCAGTGGTTGTTTGTAAGACGCTTTTTGCGAGTACAAAAATGTACACTGGTTTGATTTTATTTGTGAGTTTTGTGCAAGATGCTACAGTAAAACTAAAGCAAATGAGAAATTCAAGTGCAAACTATAAATACAGTACACAGGACAAAATGTCTCCTGATAATCCTCCCTGAAACTGCTATCAGTAGGTCACAAAAAATTTCTATGTGCTTTTTGTTAACAGTGCTGGGAAGTAATTGTTAAGTGCTGTGATATCCATTAAGATTGAAGGCACTAGCAGAGAATTATGGCTCTGTGTCTCTGAGGTGCTGATTGAGCAGACAGATGGTACATAAATTATGATGAAAAGACATCAGCAGGTTGACCCACCCCATCGAATGCTTAATCTGCCGCCAAGAGAGATTTTATTTTCCTTGAACAACTACAAAAAGGGACAGATTGGAGAGAGAAAGAAAAACAACAAAAAAAAAATCAAGAGAGTCATTCCATTAAACCTGTGGTTGGCAATCGCGCATCTGGAAAGCTTCGGCATCTGTAGCTAGATTTTCCAAAAGAGTGTTCTGATTTTCCAGAATGCTCACATGAAACACGATAAATCATTTAACCTCTGTAGGTGGTTAAGAGGGATCATGCACTCCTACGTCCGGTTCACTTGTCCTCTTTGAAAAGCGGCATTAAAATTTACATACTCTGTCTTCCTAAAAACCTCAGTGGCCAGAAAGAGCATCTCAACGGTTGCGACAAAAGCAAATCAGTGAATTTAGAGACTGACTGCTCAGATAAAACATTCTCCTCGTCAACGACGAACGCAGAGATTGTTCAGCCTGAATGAACTTCCAGAACCTGTTCACGCACTCGTTCTGCAAGGAGCCCCTGGAGGACTCGAAGGGGGCTTGTGTGCGTAACCCTTTACCCTACTTGTCCTGGATACACATCTGCACCTGCGCTTTACGCAGGTCCCCATTAGCCTCGCACGGTCACTCTCTGTCCTGTCTCTGCAGTCTCAGAACTTTTTAAGTGTCTCGGTGTCTGTGTCTAGCAGCGGGCCATTCTCCAGGGACCCGATTAGAACAGGCCGCTCTCTCAGCTGTGTTCTCCGCATGTCAGAACGGGCCTGCTTTATTGTTTCATTATGAGGGGGGTGACATTCAGGGAGTGTGTTTTACTGCCACTGGCTGTTTGTTAAGTCCAGGGATCGCGACTCGTCCAACACTCACTAAATCATAAAAAGCTTTTTTAAACACTGATTGCTTTCAGAAACACAACTGCGATCCAGAATGATACACAGTCGAAACCGTGAAAACAGCTTTTGCAGTTCATTACAAATGAATTTTTAGGACACAAAAAGCTTTGAACGAACATGTTGTATTGATAAAAGGACATAAAATCCAAATAAAGCCTGTTAAAACATCTCGTTTAGAAGTGCACCTGATGATTACGTACTTTCTGAGCTGTTTAGAGAAGATACAGGTGTTTTATCGAGAGTATGTTGTATGTATCACATGTTGAGATGCACATCTTTCGATAATGTCACGAGTTCCTCCTGTTTTCAATGGCCATTACATTTAAACTCTGCTAAGCTGATTCAAATGCATTTCCAGCTCTTGAAGGACATCTAACACTCCTGAGTCTTAACCACGGCTGTCTCCCGATCCCGGCCTACGTAAGTCTCCAGCATGCCAACGAGTGACTGCATAAGAGCATATAAATTTATTTTTTATTGGGGATTTGGTAGGCGGTAACACTATACTTTGAGCTGTTTTCTTAAGAGGAGAATGGAGGTAAGGAAAGGGAGAAGATGGGTAATGGAAGATTAAACTTTCGAGTCCCCCACCAGGACGTGGTCTTGGCTCTGACGGAGAGGATGTGTGGAAGCTGCCAAATGTAATGCTCAAATCAGTCATAGTGAACTAGTTGTGCTTTAATTTGGCATTTTTCACATTTGGAAGACACTTTTATCCAAAAGCGACTTACAATGCATTTAAGTTCTATATTTACCAGGATGTACGTTTCCTGGGAAACAAACCCAGGACATTGTTTCTAGCGCCAAATTAAATTCATTACAGCAAAAATTTTTTTGCCCTGAAGATGTTTTTAGGGATTTGTACTTAAAAACACTAAACAAAAATGTGTTTAAACTATGAAATTTCCAAAGTTTAAATAAACATTACTGTATTTAAAGAAGACTGGGGCTAGTTGTTACATTCTTTACTTTACTTCTTTACATATTTCAAAATTAGGTTTATCATTGAAAATATCGAGAAGCCATTAAAGTCTTATCTATTAAGCTACTGAACATATTCCCCTCTCTGTAATATGGTAGTCGCTGTGCTTCGTGGTAAAAAAAAACAAAACATCTAGTTTGCAAATATTTTTAAGCATTTCAACTTAGAAACAAGTGATTTTAAACCACTCAAATGCAATCAGCTGTAAAAACAAACTTATTTCTTTTGAAAACTGAAGGGATTGTCAGAGGCGTGCACATAGCTCATAGCGCATGGGAGCATTTACAGTACGTTAAGTTTGCAGCTTCATAGGCCTTGAAAGCAGTTAAATACACAAACTTGTATGCATCAAAATGCCCGTCTTTAAAAGTGTCCTAAACACAGTAATTCAGGTCTTAAGTGAAAGCAAACAGCTGAGAAGAAAAACACGTGTAACAGCACACTGAAACCTGGCAGCTCTTAAAGGAAACATAAAACAGTTTCTGACAATCTCATGTTAATCTTGAGTATCTCTATTAGTATTGCAGTCTTCATAGCTCCGAAAAGTCTTTAGTTTTATCAGATTTATAAAAGACAGACACCCAGTTTAGACACCCGCTTCTCTTAGTTGAGTTCCTGAGTCAAAAAGTCATGAGCATGCAACGCTTTCACATAATGATCATCTGCGAGCTGTGACAACGACGTAAAAACAACTGGAGCAACAACTTAATTGACTTAAATTTAATCTAATCTGTTTAGAAAACATTCATCACCGAAATGGCAGGAAAAAACAAACACACTTGCACAGCCCCTTTGCTGCCCTGGAGAAACAATCATCCACTGTTCCCTCAAAACTGGGATCTTTGGGAAGCTGAACAAAGATATCTGTCCCTCACAAGAAAAAAGCAAAAAAAAAGAAAAAAAAACCCCCACTTTGGTGACATTGTTGATTTCGTGGTCTACAAACAAAATTACTATTAAGCAAGTCCTGTGCAGCGCTGGCAATGAATTCCACACTGCAAAAAATGCTTTTCAAGAGTTTTTCTTTCTTGTTTCCAGCAAAAATATAAAAAAATTCTGAAATCAAAAATAATTTTCTACACAAGAAAACAAAACTGTCAAAAGCCAAAATTAAGTTACTTTTTGCTAAAAACAAGCTAAATGATCTGTCAATGGGGTAAGCAAAATAATCTTGTTTTCTGTTTGAAATAAGATAATTAAGCTGACCCCATTGGCAGATTATTTTGATTGTTTCAAGTAAAATCTCACTTAATTTTAGAATGTTTTTTTCTGAAAACAAGACAATAATTATTTCTTGTCTAAAAAATCTTTCTAGATTTGAAAATGAATAAATATTTTGGCTGAAAACAAGTCTTTGAAGCACTAGTCTTAAAAAGCATTTTTTTTTTTTTTGCAGTGCATAACCCAACTAAAGGGTGTTGCATTTAATGTGTGTTTCCCAAAAGCACCATTAGCTAACTGTGGTGGTAAGCTCAATTGAAATCTATAGGAAATTATGGAACTTGTAACAGTTCTTTTTAATTCCTATTTAAATATAAATTTACTGTCTTCTGAGTTTGTTCGTTTTTACATTTAGGCTAGTATTTATTTTATTTTTTTGTGATTTTCACACTGGTGACAAGAATGCTGAAATTTCAAAGTATATAAAAAATTACATCACAAAGACCTTATTTAAAGCAAAAATAACTATAACAAGGTATATATTATCACTATGAAATAAAATGACTTCTGTCGATTGTAGTATAAGATTTTGGTTATATTGACCACCCCTACAGGCAATTATACAAAAACTTTTTTTTAAAGCTCTAAACCTTTGCTTTATCCAACAAATATACTACATACAAAACAGAAAACAAATATTTATGCAACTTAACTATTGACTCAAAACTTTGTGACAGTTTCCTGATTTGACGACTAGCCCTGCTCTCCCTTATATGCTTGGCTATTCAAGACATATGAAGTTAATTGAATGAATTTATCTTCTGCTTTTAATGTCTGGTGTATCAAGGCCTCTTTAACAGATGTGCCTACCGGGACAGAATAACAAGAGTTTGATTAAACTACAATTGATTTGACTGTTGTAATGTTTATGAAACACTGTATAAGCACCTTACTGACAGCACAGCATCTGAGTCCAGGTGTCCTATAAAAGACTGCAGACTATTCTTTCTCTCATCCCTCTCTTCTCCTGCCTATTTTTTATTCCACTCCCTACTAAAAGTGTCTGCATTTTCCCAACAGCAGATGTGTGTCGCTGAATTATGCATTGCAGCTAAAGGAAACATTCTCGTCATGCCGCTGTTCTATAAAAATAAATCCCAAAAGAGCATCATACTGACAGCGGCTGTACTCACCTGGGCCTCTTTTTAAGTCCTGTCACTCAGTCTCAAACATTTAAAGCAGCTCCTCTCAGAGATAAAACTGTATCCCAGGCTAGCAGTAGTTATGGTTCAGAGTTTTTACTATAAAGTACAAAAAAGGGCTCAACATAAAAACCTGAACATTAAAACAGAAAAGTGTACAGAATAAGTTTAGTAAGGAAAATGCAATGTCATACAGGTAGATGTTTTTTTTTTTTATCACTGTGCTATTCTTTAAAAAAAGTCTATTTGTAAATTATTAAAAAGCAACACAAAAACATATATAATTCATATATAATTCAAAATAATCTATTGTTGAGAGCTTAAAGCAAAATAAGAAAAAAAAGGGTGTAAAAATAATAATGCATGGGCTTCTGTATGTTTTAACATAGTCATTGTTTTCCTCTGATGCTGTTATTACATCTTTATACTGTTCTAGGGTGCGACATCCTCCCCACACACTGTCTGTGTGATTCGGTGTACTCCTACACACGATTTCTCAAAGACTGACTGAACATGGGGAAACTCCAGTGGAAATTCCTGATTTTTTTTTAACTAAATTTAATATAATGACCAAAAAAAAAACCCATCAAAGAATTGAAAGAGACCAGAATCATGCTTTTAGTTATATTTGATCTTTTCCTACCCTTATATATTATATATTAGCAGCCAACATAGTACGTAGCAATGTAATGCAGCAAATCTCACAGAAAGAGACTGTCCTGAAACTTTCTATTATCATGGGTGTTTAATGTTTCTGTGACAGAAACAGCATGAACGTTCCTTTTTTGTCTTTCCAAGCCAGGCTTCATTACAGTAAAGTGGTCTGGCTCCAGATACTAGGTGTCAGGTGAAAGAAGATTTCACTTTGAACCAGTGATAAATGAGATACATAATTATGGTTGGCACTCCAACATACAAGACAGCATAATTGAGCTCATGTTTAAAGTACATATAGCTGGAAGTTCAGTACCTCTGAGAGGGAAAAAGTATATTTGCACATTCACACTAAGTACGATAACTATACAATAACTATAACGGTTGGTAATGCTTTGTTTATTATAAGCACATGCAGCAGTTTTGTCACTTGCCACTTCAAATGCTCGAGCTCTTTAAAGTCAAGTGGATTTTGCTTGTCTGTCAGTGCTTTTACCAGATGGAAAAACAAACAAAAAAAAGAAAAGTAGTTGTGGTATCAGCCATTAAGGTTATACCTGAGGCGTGTGTATTACATCTTTACAGATATAGATACAGTTATCATCTTTGGTTTGAAAGGGCCTTTTACAACCCAGGCAAACCAGCAAAGAAGAAGTAATGCACAAGGGTTTTTTTTTTTCTATGAGCTTTCCACTGTGTAATTTTCCAGACGTATTTCCATGCATTTACACCCATAGTCTTACAATTTTAATATTCAAAACACCATACAGATGTCCTAAAGCGGGATTAAAATAAAACCGTTTTGCTTTTTATCATCTTAGCTCAAACTAAAACTGTTGCTAACTTTAGCAGGGCTAAATTATAAACTATCGTCAAAGCTCCTCCTAACAATATCTGCGATGACATGTACATGAAGACGTTCAGTATGTTTACTTCTGAACAAATAAGCTCTTTCAAAAGACTCAGAGAAAAAGCAGGACAGTAGAAGTATTTACAAAAGGGCACATTATGGTAATTCAGATGGCAGTGGCCCATGTTCCCATAACCATACGTCTAGTATGGTCGGCGTGACTGGAGACAGATATGTGATTTATTATAAACCGCTGCTTCCATTTATGGCCAAGGCTTTTGCACAGGCATACGGGTGTGAAATAAGGCTTTTACAGGCATATAAAACCATGGCGGCTTATTGTTACATAATGCGCTAGATGATGGACCCACACTCGTCTTAATGGCAGATCTCCACATCCCTCAACAAAACCATGAAACCTCAGCCCATAATGCCTGCTCTTGTTCACACAAAGAGGCAGCGTGCCACGGAGCCCATGAGAATAGCTGGCTGAACATGATCTCTTAGACTTGTTTGATTCACCAGGCGGTGTATCATTTATTAAAATCAATACCAGGTGAGGGCAAAATGAAACCAGACAAAAAGCTAAATGATAAAAGACGGCTCAATATAAATGTGAAAACACGAGTGAATGATAATCCCATATATGGGCCCACCCATAAAACTGCGATCAGCTGGATATGAGCGATATCATGGCATCATAGGAGCATGCACGTGTGTCATGTTTTCTTTTGAGTGGGACACCCTAATCGTGACTGACACATCCAGTGCGTTGGCATGCCTCAGATCTTTGTTCCAGCCGAGCTCTGATTAGATCCGTGGAGTACTTCGTCTTAATTGTACTCGGTCTAACTACTTTCATGTGTCGCATGGAAAGAGAGCAGGTACGGCCCAATCTAATAAAGACAGAACAGAGACTCCAAGAAGTGGAAGGCGAGGATGAGATGAGCAGGGCTGCTCCATATGTGAAGGATGCATCCAGTTAGGCCCATCCCGCTTTGTCCACCAAGACCTGTCAACATCATCATTCTTCCTCTTAGAAACATATGTACGGTCTGGGATGGTAATATAAAACAACAATAAAACAGGATAGCTGGACTAGGGAGATAGTAACATGATAGTATTATGGAGGTACGCAGTGATTAATCCCCATATTGCTGCAATATTTTCTAGGAAACAAAATCACATGTTCAGTGTGAATATGAGATGCTATGAGGGATAACATTTAGCTACGCTTACTTGCATGGGATTTCCTCCCCTTTGATTATAAATGGCCCCTTTGAAGAGCCCAAACCATTTACAGTGGATCACAGAGACTTATGAACCAAGGTTTGAGTCATTCCTCCTTGTAGTAATTGTGGGTTCGCTGAGATCCTGCGGCCCCCTACAGGCCTGGGAATCTGGAATCAGACAGAGGAATCTGTAATGGTCAATGTGGAGATAGCACATGAATGCAGCACGGACTAGACGACTTGACCCAGGGTGAAGGGTGAGTGCCAAATATGCACCAGTGCCCGGCTACACCAGCTGTGCATAAACAACTCAGTCTGTCTAGGAAAAATGAGTGCTAAGATACTACTTGCGCACTGCTAAATATGTGAATGTTGTGGAATCAAGAGATTAAAGAGAAATCATTTTTGCTACGTGTATTTCTTTTCTTTGTTTTTTTTCTTTTTGACTATAACAATTGTAAGCACTAATAAGTGCAATGAAATATGACATTATCATATATTATTGTCACAAGGGGAAGTTTACTTAAAAACTTAAATTAATATATGCTTGAAGTCATATATTAATTTAATATTCACTCTGTAAACAACATGACAGATGTCTAAATGAGAAACAACGCGAATATTATAAATTTTATAATAACAAGAATTATAAAAATTAAAATTGTATTAATAGATTCTAACGTGCATATCTTTAATTTATTATATTTATATTTTATTATATATATATATATATATATATATATATATTTTTTTTTTTTTCCCCATTAATTTTTATTTGTCAACTACACATACAGTATATATATAAACACACACACACACACACACACACACACACACACACACATATGTGTATATATATATATTAGTTATTTTTTACAAAACTGCACACAAATTACACTTGTGGTAAAAACAAAGTAAATTAAAAGATTTTTAAAAAGAACATCTATATGATATTCATTGTTTCTTAAAGCGACAGATCTTGTTTTAAACAACTAAGATCTTTTTAACAAATTTTGTTGTTGTTTTTTTTTTTTGCAGTGCACAGCTTTACAACATTTTTTCTCTCTAACTTACAGAACCAAGGTGAATAACCTATCACTAACTGACAAAATACTTCAAGAGATCGTATTACCTAATTGTTAAGCCTCACTTTTAGAGCTAATAGCGCAACTAAATGAAGTATAGAGTTATTTCTAACATAGCTAGCAGTTACTAAGCCCCTGGTGTGAATATTACATTCCAATTTAATTAAGACCTTATGAACGGCTGGTGTAGCTACACCCTAGACTTTAAAATCTCACTACTGATCTTTGTATAAAAAAAGTGAAAGGAGGGTGGTAGGCATGGCAGAGTCATAAAACCCTTATCGCAGCCTGATCTCTGACCTGTTGTGGGAATCACAGGACCCAGGAAACATGGAGGTCAAGGGCAAATCAATAAACCTTGTCTATCTGTCAGCTCCCCACATCCCTTCTCTTTTTCTCACACTCACACAGTTTTCCTAAATATGGGCATGTTGAGACTATCTCTATTCAGGAATATTCAAGTCTGTAATTCAGGGGAGCGAGGAAAGTATTCCTGGCAAGCTGTTTTATCTGATAAAGGAAAGTGCAACTGAAATTCCTCAATGATTTGTTTTCCAAGTGTAGAGGCAGTTTACAGTCTGCCAACACCGGAGTAATGCCACTGGAAGGCCCATAAGTCAGTGCTTCCTAAGCAGTTCAAGCATGTGAAGATCTGCTATGCCATCTTTCCTTTTGTCTCCTCCTGTATTTATCTCATTCCTTCCCCTGGAACACATTGTGATAGTTTAGCCTGAGATGTGTTAAATTAATGACACACTAACAGGGCCAAGAGCTCTTTAATGTCTATCAATACAACTGCAGGGCCAATACTGCCCATCAATTTCCCAGCATTTCTTCCCAGAGGGCCATCGCTCATGTGGTGCTTTGATGAGTGATAGATGAGCTGCTAAACAGCTCAGATTCCTCAAGTAATGAGTTTAATTGACATGGCAACCCTGGAGCTTTCTCACCCAACTCTCTCTCTCCTCAGCATCACTGCTGAAAGTCGTTGGCCGCAAATATTCCTCCATTAAAATACCATGGATTTGCAGAACGTTACTGAGATAAAGTGTCATTTCTCTCTTTCAGATGTAGTAATTATGATGTCACTTTATGATGAAGCATAGGTAAAGGCTGGGCAAAAATATAGATATTGCTCCTTCATTGTAAACGGATTCAATGTCAAACAAGTTGTGGACCAAACTGTATTGTGTCTGTACTGAATGTGATGCAATAATAAAAAAAAACTGACTAATAATTGCATGGATTATTCCATATTTCAAATCATTTCTAACACTAACTTGTTCTCAAACTAGTTTGAATGTTAATGAATTTGGAGTATTCTGCATGAGTGGCTAAGTTCCTGAAATTAGTCATTTGCATAAAACAAGCCCCAAAATATATTTCATGAATTATAGAAGCATAACATTTCAACTTTTAAAAAACTATAAGAACACCCAGAGTACGTGATTTCTGCATATGTATACTTTTAGTTTTTCTAACATGTTTTGAAACATGTAGAATATATTTCAGCGCACACTTTATTGGTGAATCATGATTTGTTTGTTATTTATATGTAGATATCACACACAAATTCGTATGTATGCTCACTTAGTGAATGAGACCCAGTGTGTTCTGCAAAATAAAAATAAGACATATTTCTATTAAGTTGTCCTATATGAAAAAAATAAAATATACAACTCGGCCAGTGTAGTCCAATAAACACTCATTATGAATCTGTTTCTTTTAGTGAATCAAAGTCATACTGTACAGTGTCATAGTCTGATTCACAAACAAATGTCTCTTATCAGTCGGTTCTTTTTTTGTGAAATCAAAAACATCCAGCACCACCAATGTAGCTAGAATCACAACCAATTGGCTCTTATGGCAACCAATTGGTTCAACCAAACATGTCCAATTCCTTAAATGCAAGTTCAAAAGGACAAGTTACTGAAAAAGTGAGCAAAAGTGAGTTTCTAACGAAAAAAAATCAAAATAAATCAGAATCTAAACCAGTTGAATCTATATTGATACCCAACCTAGGTGTAGTTGCATTTGTTTAAATGAGTCCAAGCTGTGTTTTCATTTACAGCTAGCTGCCAAGATCTTGCATAGCACATAATATCTAAGACTATAGAGTAACATGACAGCACCAGTGCCTTTCATCTGAATAATTATAACATGAACCAACTCTGGACCAGTCTATTCTCACTTGTTTTGAAGCTAAATTAAAGAAAATGCCTGTCTGAATTAGAAACACTACCTGGTCGATCAGATCTGAAGCATGCAGCTCCACCTCTTGAGCTAATCTCAGTGGACACACGTGAGCAAGCAGAACTGCTGTTGAACCATCAAAATGTTTGCATTTACAGGAATTACTGGTCAGTACATCAATTACAGTACATCTTAGTAACCACCACAACATGCTGGAATTTATTTAAGCTTGATGCCCAGTGGAGTGAGGGAGGAGATGTGTTCTGCAGGATCAGGGGAAGTCGTGTATTACGTGCATTTTGTACATTAGGTAAACACTAGAGTACTCACAGAGAGCTTTACGATGTCAGAATGATTTGCTGATGAAGAGTCCCATTAATCCCCGGAGTAGTTTTTTTTCTTTTTTGGAGACGTCTGTACATGGTTTCCAATCCTAAGCAATACTGGATTCCTCATGCTTGAAATTAATTTAAATATTCAGCACCTCATAATCCAGACCGAGGTTCATGCAAAGCTGCACACAAACGACATTACTTTAAGCCATTGCAAACAAGCAGGAACTGTTTTCCTGAGTCGGCTAATCGTGCTGACAGCTAGAAATAATTAAAAGTATAAAATCACTAGGGCTTGTGTGAGTACCAGACATTCTTGAAAAGTCTTTGAAGTTTCGTTTCGCAGTGATTCTAAAACAGGATTTCCAGGAACTTGACTTGCCGTACAGTGTTTTTTAAGAGGTTTGCACCTCCAGTCATGCTCAGATGATATTTCCAGTGCCCACTCATTCAAAGTTCAAGATGTTCCTCTGTTCCTCATAATGCACTTAAGGTATTTCAAATCTGAGCTTTTTAAGTAACAAGAATGAAGGTAGACGTTCTTCTAAATAGTAAAGAAATTAGGGTAACACTTTACAATAACAGTACATGAATTATCATGTACTAATACATGACATCTATTAATCAAGAACTAACTTAACTACGACATGACTCGTATGAATCACTGCATGAATAAGGCCACCTTAATTACATGTTAGTTACTGCATGTTAGTTAATTTATGAATTAACAATTTGTGGTAAACTACAGTAAATCAAAGATGCTTTAATGGCACAAAATTGTTTATAGATCTGCCACCTGCAGCTGTCACAAACATCAGTGAATGATAGAGATTTTTTATTGCAACTCTTCCAACAAACAATAATGCATTCATGATTAAAAACAAGTTTCTGTCATCCTCTTTTAAATGATTCCACTGCTGCCGGCCTACAATAACGTTTTCATTATAATTAAGCTGACACAATTTCCCACATTAAAATCATAGATAAGGTTATTATAGATCGGTTTACTGTCATTATATCATAATAATGCTCTTGCTCTTCATTTGGGCCACTATTGCCTCGTCAAAATGTCAACTTTCCTCCTACCGTTCAGCTTCTTCTCCATCCAAATGCAGCCACAGGACCTCTGCTCTTCCATTTCTTTACAATCCCTCGAAAAGCACCAAATATCTGATTTAGATGAGCTGAATATGTATAAAACATGTGTAATTGATAACTTTTTAAGGATGTTAACAAGTCATGAATTTATGTTACTTTATAACTAATGAAGAGTTAGTAATAATGTGTCCCCCCAAGTAAAGCCATGACATAATGATATATGAACAACTGATGAATTTGTGACGTGACAGCTGCAGGTGGCTAATCTATAAAAATTTTGTGCCATTAAAGAATGTTTGATTTAGTTTACCACAAATTGTTAATTAATACATTAACTAACATGTAGTAGCTAACATGTAATTAAGGTGGCATTATTCATGCAGTAATTAATGTCGTAGTTAAGTTAGTTCTTGATTAATAGATGTCTTAACTCATTATTAGTTTATAGTCAAGAAATTGTTAATTCATGTATTAGTACATGGTAATTCATGTACTGTTATTGTAAAGTGTTACTGAAATTTGTTATCAGTTAATAATAGTTAATAACAGTTAATAATTAATAATAATGCCTCCCTGCTAAAACGTTTCAACATCAATAAACATTCAAAGAGGAGTGAGATTTATCTCACCAAAATATGGTTTTAAGTGTAAAACACATCTATTTGTAAACCTATACTTGAGTTGAGATCTGTGTACCACCTGCATGACAAAACCTCCTAAGGGTAAATACAGTGTTTTGAGCCATGGAAAAAGTACCTGGGAGGTGGTTGCAGTGAATCCCTCGGGATGAGGTGTTGATTTGAACGGCAATGCATGAGTGAAAAACTAGCAGCATGGTGGTGGAAACAGGATGGAGTAAAAGAGACAGTTTACAGTTGACGCTCTCAGACACAACTAGGAGCAAACATAAGCCAAAACAAACCCATATGCTGCGGATCTTTCAATAAAACCGTATGCAGTGCAGCAACCATGATCAATTTTTCTCTCAAAATATTATTTATGCTGGAGAAACTCCAGGGTTCTCTAATTAAAAACTTAAGGGTTAGTCACAGGTATCGATTGTTTACTTTTTCCGATTGGCTCGCTCACTGGTGGTGGTCTTGTTACTTGAATGTGCAAGATAAGCAACAGTACCATTCATTCTCCGCCATGCTACCTTAAGCGTAATTTCTCATGTTACTAAACACACAACAAATTCCGGGAATGGATTTGGCTTCTCGAATCTGGTTCCTGTTTGTAGCGAGAGGTGCTTTATTGCAACACAACGTAAAGAGCTTGCTAAGCATGTCGAAAGTCTTGGCACCGGCGGACACTAAATAAATCAAAGGCTACATTTACACATACACCAATAGTCTGATTATTATCAATAGTCAGAATAAGAAATTACTCGAATTAAGGTGTTTACATTACATGAGCAAACCTCTTTAATCCCTTTTACATGCTGCTTGCCACTATTTTGATTATTCGCTTTAAAAAATTAGGTTTCTAAGCTACTTTGATGCTATTCATT
Organism: Enteromius thamalakanensis; assembly: GCA_032357475.1. Lineage (NCBI taxonomy): Eukaryota > Metazoa > Chordata > Actinopteri > Cypriniformes > Cyprinidae > Enteromius > Enteromius thamalakanensis. The sequence goes on from JAUCMT010000021.1 coordinate 8,498,379, forward strand.
ACTCGCAGAACAAAATGTAAATTGCAGATGTAACAGGACTGTTTTTATGCACCTGCATCAAATGCAAAATGTTCAACGGCCTCCCTTTTTAATTCATACTACACAGGTGTGTATGTATTTTATTAATTTATTGCATTCTATATGGGAATATATAAACAAAAGTGACAAAATCAGCACATAAAATGAATTCTAAAAAATCTAATTAAAATGAAAACTGAAAATATAACAATAAAAGGTATTTCAAAATACTATAAAAGTACATAAATAATGAAAAGAGAATACTGTTCTAAAACCAGTTATTGCACTTTAAAAAAAAAATGTTTTTCTACGAAGCGACCAGTGCAATCTGATTCCTGAACAAATGACTCTGATTCTCCGAAAAGGGGCGACTCATTAATCAGACTTAAGTGTTACTGATTAGTTGCTCAGGTGTCAACACATACTTAAGCATGCACAATATGCATATTGTCAGCAGTATTTATTAAAAGTACATGAATGAAATGTTACCACAGTGTACTGTTGTTTGTTATATAGTTAAGACCAATTATAAGATTGTATTTTTGCAGCCTAAACACACCTTTTACAGTAATTGTTCATATCCTGTTCCACCAAGTTTTAAACTTGTGCATGAGAGCATCCAGCTAAATCCTCTACAAATGCGCACTTAATTCAGAGAAGAATAAATGTGATTAAACATGCCTGCACTGTGCAATTAAAACCACAGTACTTCACATATTTTACTGCAATTATGGTTATGCTAATTATAAGCATAATCGCATAAACAATCACATTACTCTATTTACATAGCTTGGCTTAATTGCATTATAAGGGTGCGTGCAATCATAGCCAATGCGTAAAAAACTAACAATGCAGATTACTCTTCCCTTGTTGAAACAAGATGTGTGTGCTTTCACTAAACAAAACTTTTCCTTCCTCACATTCTGTATGATTAAGGCACAACATTAAGCAATTCAGATGAACAATGCTCCCTCCAGCCTGAGACAAAAGTGTGGTTTTGCTTATTCTTTGATCAACTTTCAAAGCAAGATATTTATTATTGATGTGGCGAGATAGAGTCATCTCGAACAACCCAGCATCAAAGCTTTGGGAACCAAATTTCACCATAGTTCACGTTATAGATATGTGTGTGCGGGCGGATTCAAAGTTTGCACCCTACAGATGGAATGTGAGATGTTTAATTAGGTGCCTGTGAGTGGTCTCATGGGAAGGCGCTTTTAATTTCTCTGCCTCATGGTCTCTCGCTGCACAGACGGAGCGCAGGTCAGACGCAGAGGATGGCGGAGGGTTGCTGGGAGAGCGACGAATTCCGTGAACACCCACGAACCCCCGCCGTAGTCGCCTCCCAGCATCTGTCCCAACAAAGAGTGTTGCATCCAATTAAAGGCCACAATAGCTGTCTGACATTGCATGACTAGTGATAAGATCACTGAGGAACTGTGAAATATGATTTACCCTCACACAAACTACTGTGCCATCAAATGAAAACCATCTTGCAACACAATACGCCTCTAAAACTCACAGCCCAGAGCGTGCTTCCAAACATCCCTTGGGAAACACCACCTGCTTATTTGTGGCGGGGGAAAAACAGGCCTAATCCTTCACACTACCTGGCTGATGCCGTTAAAGGTGCTTCCTCCCCAGGGGACGACATGTGACCCTGTTGAGACAGAGGACAAGAAAGAGCAAAATAAAGAGAGAGCTTGAAGGAGTCATCGCCACCATGTCTCGGTAACCGCACACACACGAAGGTCTGTTCCAAAAGCCGTTGACCTTCTGCAATAAAGAAAGAACACAAAACAAGACATCAATAACCTGAAAGCGATACATTGAAGAGGAAGCAGCCCTGCCGCATGGACTAGGTCTGAATGGTTCATCGGAACAGGATCAACAAATAACGTGAAGGAAGGGTTGTGTGCTGTCATTGTGAGAGCAACAATAGCAGACGGTAAACTCCGGGTGATGGTGTATAAAAGACACGCCAAACTATGGATATAATTTTCTGTGAATGATCCTATTGTTCCACCGAAACACCATTTTTTGGCTGATGACCAAACTGTGTCAGGTAACACAGGTTGTTTGTAGAGAGATCTGTGGCGATACAGGAGTGGAAAGGAGTAGACAGAAAGTGATAGTTCTATTGATGGTGCTTTTTCTTGACTTCGATTGCTTTCTTGGGTGGAGCAGGGTTATTTTTTTGTAACTAAAATGAAGATGAAAACTATGAATTTAAACTAAAAAACAAAAAATAAATGTAAATGCATCATAATCGTATTTAAAAAGGTGAAAGAAAATTGAAAGGAAAATTTAGAAATATCAGAATAGTCAGAAATATTCATAAAAGAGTGTCAGCTAGACTTTATTGTAAAATAAACCCTGACTATACATATTCCCTACATATTTAATATATTTTATTATATTTAGTAATTTTAATTTTAATATACAGTACAGCGGGTACGGAAAGTATTCAGACCCCTTTAAATTTTTCACTTCTTGTTATATTGCAGCCATTTGCTAAAATCATTTTTAGTTAATTTTTTTCCTCATTTATGTGCACACAGCACCCTATATTGACAGAAATGCACAGAATTGTTGACATTTTTGCAGATTTATTAAAAAAGAAAAACTGAAATGTCACATGGTCCTAAGTATTCAGACCCTTT
>JAUCMT010000021.1:8501159-8528092 GCA_032357475.1 Enteromius thamalakanensis
ATAAAAGAGTGTCAGCCAGACATTACTGTAAAATAAACCTTGACTATACATATTCCCTACATATTTAATATCGTTTATTATATTCAGTAATTTTAATTTTAATATACAGTACAGCGGGTACGGAAAGTATTCAGACCCCTTTAAATTTTCACTTCTTGTTATATTGCAGCCATTTGCTAAAACTTTTTAGTTCATTTTTTTCCTCATTTATGTACACACAGCACCCCAAATTGACAGAAATACACAGAATTGTTGACATTTTTGCAAATTTATTAAAAAAGAAAAACTGAAACGTCACATGGTCCTAAGTATTCAGACCCTTTATTGCGGCGCCCATATATTTAACTCAGGTGCTGTCAATTCCTTCTGATCATAATTGAAATATTTCTACACCTTCATTTGAGTACAGCTGTGTTGGATTATACTGATTGGACTTGATTAGGAAAGCCACACACTGTCTATATAAGACCTTAGTTCACAATGTATGTTAGAGCAAATGAGAATCATGAAGAACTGGCTGAAGAGCTCAGAGACAGAATTGTGGCAAGGCACAGATCTGGCCGAGATTACAAAAAAATACTGCTGCACTTAAGGTTCATAAGAGCACAGTGGCCTCCATAATCCATAAATGGAAGACATTTGAAATTACCAGAATCCTTCCTAGAGCTGGCTGTTTGGCCAAACGGAGCTATTGGGGGAGAAGAGCCTTAGCTCCAAGATGGTGAGAAATAAGATTCTTTAGTCTGATGAGACCAAGATAGAACTTTTTGGCCTTAATTCCATCCCGTATGTGTGTCCAATACAGTCCCAACCGTAAAGCATGGTGGTGGCAGCATCATGCTGTGTGGGTGATTTTCAGCTGCAGGGACAAGGCGACTGGTTGCAATTGATGGAAAGATGAATGCGGTACAGGGATATCAGCTAAAATAATGAAGGAGTGGCTTCAAAACAACTCATTGACTTTTCTTGAATAACCCAGCCAGAGCCCTGACTTAAACCCAATTGAGCATCTCTGGAGAGACCTAAAAATGGCTGTCCACTAACGTTCACCATCCAACCTGACAGAACTGGAAATGATCTGCGAGGAGGGATGGCAGAGGATTCACAAATCCAGGTGTGAAAAACTTGTTGCATCTTTCCCAAAAAGACTCATGGCCGTATCAGATGAAATAAATACTGAGCAAAGGGTCTGAATACTTAGGAATATGTGATATTTTTCTTTTTTAATAAATCTGCAAAAATGTCAACAATACTGTCTTTTACTTTCAATATAGTGTGCTGTGTGTACATTAATGGGGGGGGAAATGAACTTAAATGAATTTAGCAAAAGGCTGCAATATAACAAAGAGTGAAGGGGGTCTGAATACTTTCCGTACCCACTGTAGCTTTGAATTTGACTTGTAGTTAATGTTAATATTTTGCTAGTTCATTTATTTCTTTATTATGCACAAATATGCATTTGAATTACGCAGTTTTAACTAATAAAACCCATAAACTAATAAACGTAATGTGATGCATATTTTTGCCAGTTATACAGTACATAAATAAACCATTCAGATTTCTGCACTCACAAAAATCATGGCACCATGTATTTTTTAACTATTTGTATCATTTTGATTTTATTTTAACAATATTTTCAAAATACATTTATTCAGACTGCTTAGAATCAGCATAAATCGGTTGCTTATGAAAACAATTAAATTTATTCAGTTAAAAGGTATGAACATTGGTAAGATAAAGCTACTGTAACTGTAGAACAACAAATTGGATTTAGAGATGAATATATATTGTTAAATATATTCAGTTTATTAGTTCTATCAGAGAAATCTTGTTACATGTATGTATGTTTAGCGAATATGGACTGTACGTTAAAACTCCATGGAAATTATATGCATACATACATTTTAAATTTAGGAATAAATATTTTTTTGAATGTGAAAATAAAAAGCTAAAAACAAATACAGCACATCCACATAAAAAAGAATGAAATTGACCAAAAATTTAATTTAAAGCAATATCAAAAAAAAAATCTTAAAAAATCTTAATCTATTCCAGTCCGTGAGAACATGTCTGTCAGGCTGTTGTGATACCTAGATGGGCCTGGCAGCAATGAAGCCTGCACTGGACTGGAAACCATCCCCTGACAGGCAGGCTTCAAAACCAAAGAGGTCCAACCATCATGCACATGTTCCCAGTATGAGCCTCAGTAATGTGGACAGCACATGAGAACAGGTCCGTTTCATGTCACCTTATAAGTCAGAGTAATGTGGGACTTTGGCGCAACCCTTTGGCACAACCATGCCTGAAACAATTTAGGTGAGTTCATTTCATGAACCTAAACCTTTATTTCCCATGACAGAATTACATTCAGATTAATGGAATTACGATATAAATGCCCAGCAAGGTCTTACAGGCAAATACACACAGATGTGATTCATACTCAAAGTCCATCTGCGAATACCGACAAGTGATGAATCCCTATCACAGGGAGCAGAGATCTCACGCGTGCACTGCCTCGGCACAGCTGCTCTGTCCGGGGTTAGCATCCGCAAAGTCGCTTCCAAGGAGTTCAACATCCAAAGAGGGAAGTTCAGAGAAGATTAAAGATGTCATGGAATGAAATAGTAGAAGTTTTTGTACTCCCTATAGCTCTCTCCCTGTTTTCTTTTTCTTCCATGTAAGATTGTAGTACAGTTGGAACAAAAACTTGACTCGCATGCGCTCAAAAACTTGACCTTTGCAGGAATTCAATCAAGTTAATTTTATTTTCCCAGCCCTTTTAATATTTATACATCAGTCCTATTTTATGAGCTATTTTAAGATTAAAATAACACAGCAAAAGGGTTACGCAAATATTCAAAATGGTCACGATGAAAAGCCCCTTTTTATGTTTGTTGTTCTCACAGATCATTATTTGCAGCCATTAAATCAAACTTTTAACCCTTGAAGCCATGAGTAACAGTCCAACAATGCGTCTTACCCACTTAATCCACCTTACTTCCAGTGTTCTGCATCTTTTGTTAGCTGAATAAATGGCACCGACAAAGAATAAGAAGTCAGCCAGAGCTTCTTTTTGCTTTTGGATGGTGATCCCTTTAAGAATAAGGGTGTACAGTGTTCAGAAACAGAAGACGCAGCTGTTTAAATTTAATATCGAATGTATCTGGGCCAGTATCAGATGGTACGTCAGCCTTGAGGGGTGACAGAACATGCAAACAACACAACAGGAGGCGACAGCAAAAATCTACTCGCTAAAAAAATAATAAATGTTAGAAATATAATAAATTTTATAGGCTTAATATTAATGCACACATGTTAAACTGCCCACATTTGTGCTGTCACAACAACTCAAAAACAACACAAGTGTGACACTTCAAACTAAGCCTCTGCATATTGAGTTTCGTCTAGAGGAAGTGCATGAAAGAGTATACCAGTGCTCCTTTATAGCTTTTAACACAAAGCAAAGCCCATACTTTCAAAATATGTCATGAAACGGAAGGACCCACCCAGGTCTTACCTGCACTCCTTTCACAGAGAGAGAAGGCGAATGGGTGCAAAGGATATCATTACAATTAGATAGGAAACATGGTTGTACAAATCCCAAAGACCATCAATTAATATCTGAAAGCTTTATTGTGTTGGTGGTCGAAGGTTTAACTTTTTTTTGCAAAGATAAAAATCCTGTAGCCCGCACATAAACATTAAAGGATTTAAACGTTTTATGCAACATCCAGTTCTTTAACAACAGGCACTGAAACGAAACATAACACAACACGCCCTCTCCTCATCCTTAAATTAGTATGCAATGACTCATTCAACAGGAGGCTGGTGCTGAGTTAATCGTCTATGATTTACTACGCTTCCTCCCTAGAACTTCACATCTACTGTACCACATCTAGTAAAGTGTTGAGGAAAAGCTGGCAAACTTGCAGAGCTGGAACCCCAAGTGCTATTATTCATAAACCTGCATTATTACTGCATGTCCTCACTCTAACCCTTTAACACAGCTCTTAACCCTGAGGAGACAGGCACCGAGTACAAAGTCTTTATCACCCTCCACTTTCACCTGAGGGAGCAGGTTCGAGAGGGGAAAAAAATGACTTACGGTAACGCAACGTGAGCCAAACTAGACCGGCAGCCAAAGAGCTTTTCAATACCATGAATATAGATGATTCAAAACCTGACAGCACAGCTGGGATTTTCATTTTTCTATTTGTTTAGTAGCCAAAGGTTTGATTTCGTGGAGATTTCACGGATGTATCTGTTCAGTGTGAGTAGTGACAGGTCTGAAACTTTACTGGCACGGTGGTCTGTTGTCGAAATTGATAACTCAAATTGTGCATAAAGTAATATTTAAAAAAAATGATTCGAAAAATAAATGTGTGCTACGGGGATGTAGTTGCTAACTGATTGATTTTATTATTTTAATAATATCCTTAAGTGCAGCTTTAGCGATATTGAGAAGTAAACTGTTCAAAACCATCTGTTTCTTTGACATGTGGCAGCACTGTACCCTCAGATTACACTTCAGCCCTTTTCTTTTTGTGCCGCTTATTTTTTCATTACATTGTGGATATTCATTTCAAGCTTGTCCTCAAAATGTCAAAACGTATTGGTCTAATAGAATAATTCATACGATATAAACAGCTTTACAGACCATTAAAACAATGTTCACAGATGTGTTGGCTCTACTGGGTCCATATTTATTTTTTTACCTTGAGGCGGTCTTTGTAGCATTGAATTAATGTAAGTTTAATTTTAAAGGTAAATAATCTTGATTTCGCACCAAAATAATGAACAGTATTGTAAAAAAAAATGTATAAAAATTCTTATTCTCCTAATATGTTTATTATAACTAATAATGGCCGATATTGGTATTCTATAATAATTTTGTGGGAAACAAAGTAAAACCTAAGTATCTACTAAAAATTATCCGTTTTAAAAATGCACTTTGAGATTTGAAAGATTAGATTTAACAAGACATTAAAAAAAATCTAATATTGGACAATTGACAACATGGTACTGATATATTGACATCCATATAAAAACATAATTAAGAAAAGAAAAAAAATATATATTTATATTTCCACAAAAATATTAAGAAATTGGTTGTAACACTGATAATAATAAGAAATGTTACTCAAGCACCGAATTAGCATCATGTCTGCTGAAAATTCAGCTTTGCATCACAGGAAATAAATGATAATTCAAATCATAAATTAAAATAGAAATAAGTTATTTTAAACTGTAATAATATGTGATTTTGGACCACCAATCGTCAAAAGTTATAAAAACTTTTTTTTATTGAGATTTATATACATCATCTTCCCATTGATGTTTGTTAGGATAGGACGATATTTGTTTGAGATACAACCATTGAAATATGGAATCTGGAGAAGCAAAAATAAAAAATAAAAAAATCTAAATACTGAGAAAATCAATCAAGTTGTCCAAATACAGTTCTTAGCAATATTACTAATCAAAAATTAAGTTTTAATATATTTATGGTAGGAAAATTACTAAATATATTCATGGAACATGATCTTTACATGATATTCTAATGATTTTTGGCAATCAAGAAAAATTTATAATTTTGACCCAAACAATGTATTTCTGGCTATTGCTACAAATATACCTGTGCAACTAAGACTGGTTTTACTTCAGTTTTAAATTAAGTCTTGGTGAGGACAAGAAACTTTATAGAACACATTAATTAGATGGAATGTGTGAGGTTTGTTTGTTTGTATGTTTAGAGGGTGAAAGGGAGTGATGAAAGTCATGCTCACAGCTCCAGGCCCAGGACATTCCACTGCACCCCTCCCACTGCATGACTTCATCAACGCTCCTTAGCTGGAAGATCAGACATCCACCAGCCTGCCAGCCAAACCTCAAGACTTCAAATTAAAGAGCCTTGCTTTCACTCTTAAACACACACACACACACACACACACACACACACACACACATCCCGTGATCTACCAGACAGACCTGCGCAAACACACAACCTGATACACAAGTCTATAGAAACAACATTGAAGACTAAACAAAAAAGGTCAATAACCTTGATCTCGACGCGTAAACCGCTCTGTCATGTGTCACTCACACAGACTCAGCATGCATTTTACACATGGCAGATCTCCACATGCGTGTGATGTTTACAGAGCATTCTTTATACAAGTGTGAAATCTCACAGGAATTTAACGGCTACATTTGACAGGCGCTAGCGTACAACGCTAGATGAAGCCTGAACATATGACCTCAATCGAAATCTATGTTGCATAAAGGAGAAGATGAGCAGAAGTGAAGGACAGCATTTAAAGGGACAGTTCACCTAAAAACTGTGGTCTAATACTAATATTTTAAAGAATCAAAAAGCAATAAGGTCTAATGTTTTTTTGACTTTCATGTAGAACAAAACAGCTGTCTTTTTGGGTGAGCTATGTCTTTATTGTGTCAGCTTTGGCTTCCATGGATGCTGCTGACATAATATGGCCTTCAAATTGTGTTCCATTGCAAATAAGCCTCTTTATTTCAGACAGAGCTGCTGGCACCCAAAAACCGCATTGCTCATTTGACATTTATGGCCCAAATCTGCAACTCGTGAAGCCTGACAGTGGCCAAAAAGGTCCAGAGACCAGTGGAGCCATATATAGTATACAAACTGGAGAGCATGTTTGCAAATAAAGTAGTGTCCCGGCTGATCGTTATCAACCTTTTGCAAATAAAGTAATTCAACGGACTGTTAGCTTTTTTTTTTATTTTCATATGATTAGGTTTTTTTTCTGTAAGGAAATGGATTATTATTATTTCGGGCCAAATATTTAATGTTCCCATTATTCGAGCAAGTCTATAAACAAATGCGTCAGGAGCAATTCATCGTACTTACAATAACATTCTGACATTTTCCCACAGTGTGGCCAGGGCTGGCAGTAGGGCCAAGGCTTCCTTTGTACTCCTGAGAGCTGTCAGACCCTAAGACCACCACAGTGCAGAAAGGTAGAGACAGAGGGAACACTGTCAGGATTGAACAGTACTGTACCGATCTGTTTAACTAGCACAGAACATTAGTGCTTAATGTAGTAAAAATGGTTATGCGCGCAGATCCTCAGCTGGTAGAGCATGGCACTGGCAACACTAAGGTCAGCCGTTAAAGTTCAATTGTAATTCAAATGAATTTCATTACATCAATATAATGAAAAAGAATATGCCGCTAGATAGCAATAAGCCTACAATGTTCAATGTTGAACATTTTTAATAATACCAGTTAGTGCATTAATTTTGTCATCAGTAACAACTAAAATAAAACTAGCCTAAATAAACTAAAACTTTATTCTCAACAGATGCTTAAATAAAACTGTAAAAAACACTAAACTTGAAATAAAAAAATGAATGAAGATTTCAAATTAAAGCAACCCTGCTGCCAAATGTAAAATATTATGTTCTTGAACTGAAGTTTTCCCAAATAATAAAACACTTTGCTGAGAATCAAGTGCAAGATATGGATGTAATAATCCACAGATACATTCGATTCACATAATGTTTCCAGTACTGTGTACTGTTATATTAATTTTTTTCTTCGTTTTTCTGCATAATATAGAATTAACCGTGGCACTTTTCCCACTGGAAGCAGTTAAAAGAGCATAATATTGACAAAAGCCAAAGCACTTAACACAGGGAATCCATATGAAAGCACTTTTATCATAAGCAAATTCCTTTGCAGTTACATCCTCAATCACTAGGGACACCCGGCATGACGTAACCAGAGAACATGAGTCGAACATAAATCGCAAGTGCTGAGAGAAAGCCTCTTTACATGCTGTACTTCATCATACAACAAGCTTCTCGAGACCCATCTGAAAACCTGTCTTATTAACAGAGTAAGAAACATCTTTTGCTCCCTGCCATTCATCATATCTGAGGCTCTGAAATCTCCGAACGGAAACAGCAATGCATCACAGAGAAACCGATCTGAGCCATTTTAGGAAACCATTAGTGAAACAAGCGATGGTGCAGATTGTGTCAAGGCCGTTTCCTTGTTCCAACTCTGCCGGCTGCTATTTACAGCGTTCTGATAATTGTTCAGAGGCCAAACACCAGCCAGCAGATACATATCGTGAAAGAACCCAGTAGGGATCGAGTTCAGTCCAGTCCCTTGTAATTACGCAGAGAGACAAAGAAGCACACGCAAAAGACAGGCAAACGAATATAAGGGCACGCGTACGCAGGATGTCAGAACTCACACACACACACACATCCTAACTATTATACACACACGCGGGGCCTCATCAATCACACTTTCTCTGGGGGGTCTGTGTGGCCAAAAGCAAATGTACATTGTGCAATTGGTCCTGTGTAGAACTTGAATAATGGTTCACAGTCCCAGAGCCTCAGCCTGGGTTGGGACTGTGCCTAAAAGTTCCTTATGAAAGCGAATGGCGTACAGACATTTCTACTTTTTGCTTTTCTCACCTTCGTCTAACCCAAGACCTTCATCCTCACTTAGGTGGTTTGTGAGAAAAACCGAACCCAGCACCAAACAGCCTCATCGGATTGGATTTTATTAGCTGCTCATCTGAGCCGGAGTTCTAAACAATAAAAGCCTTGGGTTTTCGCACAGAGAACTGAACCATAAGTGTGGACACGTTACACATTGCAATAACTATAAAAGGTGGAGAACATTTGCAAATGTCATCTTGCGGTGGTGGATTTGTTGATTCACCAAGACAACACTGGATTCTTCTGTTTTCAATGAAGAGAGAGAAAATAAAGTGCATTAGTACATGAGTGTGTGTGAGATGTTCATCCATTCCTGCATTAAGCTCTTTAACCTCAGCTCCCTAAAGACTATCCTCCTTAAAGCACCCCTAAAAAGCCAGCTATTTAACTCTACAGATGAAACAGTCCACTTTAAGAGCACCGAGAATCACTTGGGCTCTGTGATTGTTACATTTGCAAACCATGACCTTTTTTCCTCATATATATTGTATATGACATCCCATAATAAATGCCTTTATGGAAACAGAGGAAACTAGAAACAGACATTTAGAGTTAAAAGGGATGAAGCTGTAATCAGAATAATTATAATTGTAACCTTTAGAACTGAAAACATATTTACAGAGATTTAAAGTCACAATGAAATGGAAGTCGCGACATATCTTTTCTTCCTTGCCATGACATCCATCCATCATGACATCCATCCATCAAGTGAAATATAAGGCAGGGAACTGGATCATTAGAAAGGTTGTTGATTGGATGGAAGCAGATCTGAATGCAAACTTGCAGTTGATTGTATGAAACTGGTGAGGTTTAAGCAGACTTAATGATTGGAAAAGTCTAGTGATATCTGTCGTTTCATTGAAAGTTCAGATTTTTGGTTCAAATATGATTTTTTTAATTAAACATGCGTGCATGAATTGTTCACAATAAGACCAATCACATGCATTTCAAAAATATTCATTTTAAACCAACTTTAGGTTTGTCCAAAGAGGAAATTCAGAAACATTAAGAGCACGAGATTAACTAAATAAAGCCTTCTTGAAAAGGAAGGTCATCACAAATCAATAGCTACAATTTACGATGCAGTTGTTGTCAGGTAGCCCTGATTTGAAATGCTATTTTAATACAATCTTGAAACAATATCAAAACCAGGAGTTATTATTTTTATATTAATATATATATTTTATTATTATTTTTTTTTTCTCCAATTCAAAAAGAAACTGGTATCATACAATTATGAGCTGTGCTAGAATGACTAGAAAAGTTGCCTAGAAGATTTACAAATATAGTTACAGAGGGTGAACAGATTTGCCGTAAATACAGCTTACAAAAGTATAGTTCTGCGCTTAAAATTTGATTGAAAGAGCCACATTGAAGTCACTGTAATCAAACCAATATAATAACTGCACATCAGTTTAATTCTACTGTATACTGTATTAACACACCAAGTTACTACTCCACTTGCAACTGTACACCAAACAACGCCCATTAATTGTGGGTAAATCGCTTTACTGCATAGTCACTTGTTACTTATTGCTTTAATATTATCCCTCAACATATCCTTTGATTTTTGGGACTGCATAAACCCACAGCCTATTTAAGTTCTGATGTTTACAAATCATTCAGCCATGTAAAGTGGTAAATAACTCACTCACTTGCCAAGCACATCACATCCACATATAAAAAAAAGGTTTTACTGCTATGTTTAACTGACTCACAGGCTTGTGGTAAATTCGCTGAAGCTTGTTAATGTATGTCTAAGTGATTAAGAAAAATGAGTGTGTCACTGCACACACAATTACACAACGCCGAGTCCTTGTCTTTCATGGTAGATGCCTTGAGGATTTCGTTGAGTTGACACTGGCTCCTTTAAGGCTGAGATTGTGCACTGTGCATACCTCTGTGGCTCCAAGGTCTGACTCCTGCCTTTAATGCACCCATGCATCACTGCTTACAGACTCAGACGCCATAAGAGTAAACACAGTACAGTAAACAGGGAAATGCATTAGATGACACCTGACATAACGAAGATCTAAGCTTGGAGCTTTTATTGAGTACAATGAAATTTATATTTCAAAAAGCGAAATACAGTAGTCAACATTTGAAGTGGATCAAAAACTTTCATCAAAGTTGTCCTAAAAAACTAAAACCAAATTGTGTTCTTGGCTTAGGACAAGTTTGATGAACCACTTCAAATGTTGACTACTGTTTATGTTTTAAAAAGTAAGGCTAAATGAATAGCATTAAACAAGCATACAAAATGTTAGTAACATCAAACTAAACTTTTAAAGCAAAGAAAACTAACTTTATGATGTTAAAATACTGAGGTTATAAAACTGACATGGAAGTTACTTTTTAAACAAGATGAAGCACTTTTCGGTTCAAATGTTTCTTTTATGTGAGCTCAACAAAGAGTCCAAGTACAACTCACAGCTTGAAGACTTGGAGCTTGTGCTTGAAAACTCTGACAGCTCACCTCTGCGACCCACTTTATGAGCAGCAGCATTCTTGTGTCCTTTGCTCAACATTTACAAATCATTCTCCAATTACAGCGTCTCTGTCAAAAAAACATAGAAGGTTATCAGCTTGAGTGAAATTAGTCTACCCCCTCTCTATTTGGGCAAGCAGGAAAACCACGGATTCATTGGCACTGAACCTTAATTGAAATAATGGCGGTGGTATATCTAAATGAGCAGACTACAGCCATGAGGGTCATTGTTTATGTCTGCGGTGCAGGGTAAATAGCCCGTCATTTATCGCAGCTCTTGTTTGTTATAAAATGCAGCTCTGCTGTTGATCGTATCAGTGCAGACGGGGCCCATTCACTGCTGGTATTCACAGCCCCCTAATGCTAATAAGTCATTGTCCTGCTGTTGTAAGTGTAGTATTAACCACTTTCATATTGCTTATTATGTAACTTTTACTTTTTCATATTTCATGTATGTGGATGTTAGAACTGCTCAATGTCTATATTAAATTATGATCATGGACACATTAAAGCATATATCCTATACTCTTAAAAATAACTAAAAAAAGCTGTCACTGGGCGGTACCTTTTCAAATGGTACAGGTTTGTACCATAAGGGACCATTTTGGTATCTTAAAGTTGTATGTTAGTACTTAAAGTGTACATACAGTATTTTAAATTAATAGGTACAAAAGTGTTTCCCCAGTGACAGCTTGGGGAAACATTGAAAACAAAACTGTCATGTAGTCATGCTGAAAGATTGTCTAAAAATAATTAAAAGATAAGAAGGGAATTTTTAGATTAAGCAAAATAAAGTGAGAAATGAAATCACAATTATTATGATGCAATTGTGAGGATAAAAGTTATAATTGTGGGATATAAAGGATTTTATATAACAATAATTTTGGAGATTGAGACGCAAGTCAGACACAAGGAATAAAGTGACAAATATGGCATACAGTCACAATTATGACAGATAAGGTACAAAATTTGAGACATTGTGAGATTAAGTGAACTACAAAAAAGTGGCAAATCTACGAAATACAGTTGCAATTGTGTGATATAGTAACACACAAAATGAAGTCACAACTTCAAGTTATAAAGTCACAATTATGAGAAAAAAGTTGTGAGAAGCTTAGTTTGTGAGATGTAAAGTCAAAATTGTGTATATATATATATATATATATATATATATATAAAGCAAGATTTGTGTAATTTACGAGATATAAATGTCACATTTAACAGTTATGGGAAAAATAAGTCACAATTATGACAATTTATGTAAAATTCTGTATAGTACTTAATCTGAGGCAGAAGCAGGCCTTCACATGAACTACATCATGAAATTAGATAATGTTCTTTGAAATGCTTACACAAGTTTCAGTTCTTATGGGAGCCAACAGGAAATGTGTCCACCTCACGCAACAAACCCTGCTGAGAAGACCAAGGATAGAGGGGTCATTCATAGTAATGTTCATATTCATCTCCTCAGCTTCTCAATCTCCTCAAAAAGCAATGATCTGAAATTCACTTAATGTAATGATGCCATAGGGCACTGAGAAGTGATCACTGGATGAAGCATCCAGGAAATCCCGGTGGAGAAGTAAATCCAAGTTTGAAGAAGATCTTACAGTAGATCTGGGAATTGGCTCTGTTGAAAGAACTGCTCACTAGACCCCTATAAGCACACCGTGTTTTAGAGTTTAACCCAGAAGTCAACCTTTCCTTATATGCATGGACCAATGACCCTAAGCAACCTTCTCTGCTGCAAAGAAGCTACAATGGCCCATGCACAAATTACTTATCTGGAAATCACAGCCTTACACAAAACAGACCGTTCCGAAACAGTGACAAAGAATAGAGACCGTCATTGTTTGTGTTTCATCTCTCCACAAGCTCGGCCCTTCCTCTTCCCACCGAGAGCTGAAACACACGTTGAGAGAGCAAACACAGGGCTCCTGCTTCTCCCAGTCTGTGTGATGAATATTTTATAAGAATGAAAAGATCATGCTACGTTGCATCAGAGAGGGAGGAATGAGATGGAATAAAATGTCATGGGAAACGCTGAGGAGGAGCCTAAGAGTTCAGCACCTCCCTAATGACTGTTGAGAAAAAAAGAAGGTGGTGAAAAAAAGCATTTCCTCTCTTATTCAACATGTGTCATCTCTCAAGAGTTAATGAAAACAACTTGAATAGAGTGATGGGGAGTGTTGATGGAGCCGGGAGCAATGGTGTGTTAGACCTCATTAACTGAGGTTCACTCTTTCATATCTCCCTCCCTGCATTCCCTGATCTTTCCTTCTACACACTGAGCTCTCTCCAGGTATTTGTTTCCATGCATTTCATCTGCTCCCCTGCACACAGGGCAGGTCTGCACCCCAGCCACAGCCCCTGAGGTCTCCAGGACAGGCCGATTGAAACCATGTGAGATGAAGCAAGCTTTTCAAATGAGCTAAACGTGAGACCACAATGACAAAATCTAGGGAAAATGTAGGTTCTCAGGTCCCCACCTTAACATAAACACTAAAAATGCATAAATGAATACATTGAATTTGGTGTTTGGATTTCTTGACGTACGACCACACAAAAAGAGACTTTTAGAAGTAAGTTTACTCCTACTTCTATGCAACATATTCCCATTATCCAGGAGCTGACATTGAATTTTGAAGGTGGAGAATCCTAAATTCTGACTGAGGATAGTGGTCTAGGCAAGACATTATAGAGACTTCAAAAAAACATAATATTTCAAACATTTTGTAAAACTACTATACAGATATGGCTTAAACACACATTTAGACATATCAAACCATTCAACCATTTGGTGTCATTATGTTTTGATTATTATGTCATTATGAGAAATTAGTACTTTTATTTAGCAAGGATGCATTAAAATGACCAAAAATGAAAGGAAAGACCTTACTTTGTTTAATTTTTTAATAAATGTGGATCATTTGAACTTTACATTTATTGAAGAAAAGAGTTCATATAAATTGCAATAACATTTTACTATATTATTGCCTATCAGACCCGCAAACTTATCAGAGAAAAAAAGGTGACGGTGTCCGGGGGGGTTGGGGGATGGGGGTGACAATAAGCATTTATTAAGATCAGTTAGACGTTGGATTATGCAATCCAATTTTACTATTTGTGCGTCCCCTCCTATCAATTATGGAAGATCAAGTGAAGCACCTAACAGTTAACTGAGAAGGGGATATCATCCGCGTTTGCAGGCAAACATGAAACAACAGACGCTGGCATCGCAGCTGGCCGATTCAGTATTGTGCTCGATTCTCCAGAATTGCTTGTGGGTGTTAAAAAAGTGGAGAGATATGCTTGACATGTTGGTCTAATGGCCTTATGGGCGGGCCTTGACCAAAGAAAGCGGCTATGAATTGTATTAACTACAGACTGTGCATCAACAACTTTCTTATCCACAAATGAAGTTACGATCGAGGAATACAGCACATTTGTGAAACCGAATATACAGTGTATGAGAAGGAATATGTGTACTGGATAAAAGAAAAACTGAAATGTATTTTCCTTTTAATGCAACTCACTATAACTTCTAACAGTATCTTATCTTCCTTAACTTCCCGTTAAACTGTCCCCACATGATCTAATAACTCCCAGTATGACCACACTCTCTCTGTGATAAACAAGCACAATTTCTGGTATCTGATGAGCATTTTGCACTTAAAATGCAATGTATTAAAATGCTAAAAAAAATCTTCTCTATCTAGCTTGGACTTCCAGTAGAGGAAATCTATCGAAGCTCCAGATGACATAATAAGCCGGTCACAATTGCAGACAATGTTCTAGACACGTACTCATTTTGTGATCACATACTGCACTAGCAGCATTCATGGATAAACACACACTCACAAGTTTGTTTATTTGTTTTGTCGCTCCAAAACCATGGAGCTGGGTCTTATATTACTTCATCTTTAATTTCAAATGACAGACCCTACAGATCATTCTCACTCTCAGAGCTTATAACATTGAGACAACTCCAGTTTGACTAATCATTTAGTGAGCAATGAGCTCAACTGTTCCATGACACAGGCCAATTTCACATCTCCACCATGGCTACCTTCAAACTCCAATTCAAAGCTCAGCCTGGCTCTTCTACGTCAGCCTGAGAGCCAGCTGGGACCGAACGCTTTTCCTTTTAACCCTCTCGCATCAGGAATGTTGGTAAAGACATAGACAAGTGGTAGACTAATTCTGGGGTCTGTAATTGGCAGCTTTGGTTTCTGGGGGATATCGTTTCTGCAAGCCACCCCAAAGACCGCAGCACACAGAAGGCCAGGTTTGAGTTCACACACTGCAATACAATCATTATATTGTGTAATCCATTCACATGAACAGATCAAGATGTCTTACATTCCCTTCTTTGAGGTGGTGAAATGCTGGATAACCACAGCTCTTATGTGGCTTACTTGTTACTGTTCTTTGAAATGGACTACAGGGAAATGAGTTGTTGTGTCAACAAATCTTCAAATTGCTCAGAAACAGAAAAAAAGCTGTCTGTGGTTTGATGGGCTGCATTCAGCACCGTAAGCTTGTGTTATAAGGAGAATTTAAAAGCACAACCCTGCTAGAAAGGTTCAAGAACTCAATGTTTGCATAAAGTCATCCTCAAAAGCCAGAACTATTACATGTTTAGAGAAGTACTAAACACTTTGAGACATGAAATAGCCTTCAGAAACGTCCCAGGCAATGTTTATTTTCTGAGCGAGTGTTACTGTCTTTAGTGATCATCACCCTGTTGCTGTTACTGAAATCCTCCAGCCTTCTGACATTTTTGATGTTATATTTTGCACAGGGGACACTCATCAGCATCCTTACGAAGCCTAAAATGGCAAATTGGACACCCTGCAGTCTCTTGACTTTGCCATCAGGTCGAGGGATGGTGGAAGCTCCGTGAGGGGAAGGGAGGGTGAAGAAGATAAAAAAAGTCCTTCTTCTGTGTAAACAGCATGATTGGAAGTCTGCAATTACGGACTGCAGAAAGGGGAAGCTGGAAGAGATAAAAGTGGCAGGATTCGAGCGGTTCAATTCCCCACAGATCGGTCTGAATGCACCTCCACACGCAGAGCACACGCACGAAACAAACTTCTTCCTGACTGACCCGAACCAGCACTAAATCACTGTCCAGATGACTTGGGGAATTACTTGAGCCGACAAGGTAATCAAACTGCCCAAAGGGGAGTTTCAAACTTGATAATAGTTTGTATTTGTGGTAAACTAATATTACAACTACATGTTTATTTTTCAGTAGGGAATATTCAGTCCATATGTCAATATCTGAGTCAACATATTGCCGTATGGCACTGAGGTCTACAGACAGGAACCTTTTTTGTTTCAATGCTACTCCAAACTCAGATGTCTAACTCAACATCTAAAACCTCCTAATGCTTGCCAGCAATGCTCTGGAATTGCCATTAATATCTTTGCAGGAGTTTGGAAGTGCTCGCATTCTGTTTTTTCAAGTATGTATCTTTACCCAGAGGTGAATTATTTCATGTTTACTTCATCATTTGTTTGTCCAGACCAACCAAGACACAAACATCTGCACACAAAAACAAATAAAAGTGGTTAAGTGTGTTTGTTTTGAATGTCCCTAAGAGAAAAGCTGGGGGATGGGGGATAGAAAGCAAGAATTTCTCTTGGCGCTCTGCCTTGTCCTGCAATGTCTCTCTCTACCTCTCTGCATCTTGGATTTGACCCATTTCCTCCAAGTCAAAAGAAACATTCGAGGTGCCACTGAAAGATGACCCTCTCCACTGAAGCACAAACTCAACTGATAGTAAAACTCTTCACCAACCAGCTGGCAGGGTATTAGAGAGGGAAACGCTGTGAAATTGGGATATCTCTCGAATGAATCGCCTCAAGAATTCAAGCTGTATCTGTTCCTTAAAAGACAATTATGCCTGACATTTTATACACCGCTTGCTCTTCCTGAGTTAGAAAGATTCAGTGGCTGATTTAGTGTCTGTACACACCATCAGAGGATAAATGACATTACAGCATCAATAGTGTCGGATGGATGAACCACCTGTGGTCAGTAACAGTGGAGTGGATGAGGTTTGCATGGTAATACGATTGGGGTAAAAATGAAGAAAGAACACTCATCCACCCCAGACCAGCTGCTGCGCTCAAGTCAGAAAACAGAACAACACCTGCTGTTGAACTCCTATGACCAGAGGAACATAACCTGTACAGCATTCAGCTCAGTGAAACCAAATTAAATTTCTTTAAATTCATAATGCCTAGTAAATTATATTATGGCAGCAAATTTACATTAAATATTAAGTGAATAAGAGTAATTTTGAAAGTGCTTTTACATGATATGGTTGGTAATTTTTAAATAATAAAAAAGAAAAAAAGACTAACTTTTCTGTCATCTTTAAATGAATTGTCTCATGGAAAACAAAACTATTTCACAAGGCGGCTATTCTGTATAATTTTGTGCATTGGGAAACAGGTCAGCAAGTGATTTTTACGCAAAAAGTAAAAATAGCATAAAACTCACCAATAATCCCATAACAACCAATGGGGTGCCAGCAGATCGTATGCCAAAATTTTTCAATTTGCCAAAACGTAAAATAGTTACGAAATTCCATATGATTGTAGCCTGGGCCAAGTTCATCTGGCCAAGCTGCCGTTTTAGAGCATTTTAGGTTCCCAAAAAAGTGGGAACCAATGAGAAACGAGCTCCCGCCCCCCGGCACGACTGAGGCGGGTGTAACGCGATGACACAGCATTTCTGCGACCATACCAGCTTTTACATGGCGTGTACCGACTGTGCTGTTTCAGCTGTTTTGAGAAATTTTCATGACAGATTTTTTTTGAAAACGGAGCAGAAGTAATTAAAGAAAGTAAAGACATTTCCCTACTGCTTTAATGAAGCTAGCTACAATTGGTTATGGTGTCTTCAAGTTCCATCGCTACGCATACTGTACGTCATCGGAATGAGTGGTCTGATTGGTTGTAGATTCGTCCAGTATGCATCCGACTGACGCAGGTTAAGCCCGCCTTCTAGAAGGCGAGTAGTAAGGTAGCTTGGCCAGACTTAGCTCCTATGAGCTTTATAGTCGCGGAATCCAGGCTAATATGATTGTGTTGGTTATTTGCATTTCTTTGAATGCCAATTTATTGTTAGTCTTATTCCTTGCAGTTCTGCATCATGTTTTCGAACTCAACTTAGATTTGAAATTAGGGATCAAATTGGAATTTACAAAAGCATTGTGTGCTTAACCCTGATATCCTGTAGACTTTTGTTCGCAAACTACGGTGGTTTCTCATCGTGATACCTCATCTAACTTATGGACCAAGACAATGACGGCTTAAGGAGGAAGTAAAAGAAATTGTTCATGCCTGAAAGCAGCAATTACTCACTCCTGACTCACTCGTTATCATTTTCTTTATCTTTCCCTCACTCCCTTTTTTTCCCTCTTTACCCCGGTGTGACTCCAGCCAACAAAGATCTCCAGAGAGTAACCCCGTCTTGCCCACAATACCCCCAGCTCCAGCTCACAGCCAGACCGGAACTGCAGGGCATCCGTCTGCCAGCTAATGGCCTCTAATTTAGTCCTAATAGAGAACGCAATGAACAGGCAGGAGAAGAGGAGGAGGAGAGAGAAAAAAAATAAACACAAGCAATAGGAAGGGGAAAAGGGCAATTTCAGTTGAAAAATATTAATGTAATCAAGGCAAATTAGTGGGTTTGGGATAACATTCCTATGGTGCAGACTGTTTACGTTCTGGGGGAGCGGTGGAAAGTGTGGTGGGTTGAGGCAGAGGGGAGTCTTGTCTATCACATGCGTAACAACCCACAAGCAACATGTAAACATGAGCCTGTACACACATACCCATGTGGATGCCATTGGGGTGTCGTACACCCTTGACACCCCCTGACTGTCATCTCTGATGAGGATTAAAATGTTTCAGAAAACACAAACATGTCCTGCACAAATTATATTAGTGTATTGAAGACATGTGGGAAATATAAGAGGGTGTTACACAACTGAAGCCTGTTGCATGATTGTTAAAACACTGAATGAAGGATGCTGAGGAAAGACAACAGAGGGTAACGTCAAAACATTGGAGGATAGATGGAAGGATGTCTTGAAAAGATTTTGTTTGTTTTTTTGCGAGAATTAAGATGCTAAGACGGAGGAATAGGATGTATAGAGAGATGTGATAGGAAGTAAAGAGGATTTGTGGGAGCTGTCATTGAATTGATAGACTGTGTTGATGTCCTGTTTTGTTATAGGGGGGTTTCTGTTTTCCTCCTTGTTAGACACACTTGAGTGAAATGAGGCTGACCCTGGGGAAAGAGAGAGAGGACGAGAGAAAAAGAGAGAACTCATGCTGAGCTCTACTACTGAATACACACTACACTGGGATACAGCATGGAAACTCATCAGAGGCTCTACACACACACACACACACGGTCATTTTATGAAATTTTTTGTGTCTACCACATTTTACGAAGTGAACTGAACACACAAAAAAACTTTTGTGCTCTTATATATTATTTAACATTTAAATGAAATTAAATAGTCTATAATACAAACTTATTGTAGCACTTATACAGTAAGTATGTGGTACTTTCAAGCTATTTTTTTTAGAAACTTACAAATATTACTGCATATCATCAGGCTATCAGGTAATATAAAAAGAATGTGTGACATTCATGAAATTATTTTTTTTTTTTAACTAAAATATTTTATGTCAACATTATATTACATTCATTTTGACTGTATTTCAACTGAACAGAATGTTCCAAAAAAAATTACGCTTAAATGATAATCAACTAAAAAATTAGTTATATGACAATTACAGCAAAGTAATTGTCAAAAAACGTAAAAATAAATGAAAAATTATGTCACACTTTTACTTTAAATGACATCATTAAAGTTTTCAGAGGAGCCAACTCAAACATTGTTTCATAATTAGTTTTTTCATGCTATTCACAATTTTAGACATATTCCATTGCATAAAAAACATTAAGGAATTAATATCTTAACAAATCCTAACAATTACAATTTAGTTTCAGATGACATTTAAAGAGGTTATTAGTCTGACAGAACGTTAAAAATCGAATTTAAATTTACTTAAAATGTTAATTTTGCATAGCGAATTTTTTTTTAAAGGTTTCAAAGCCTGACTGACATTTTAACTGTTCTTGACTCTTTTTAAGTAAATAGTAGAGAAGTATGCAAATTTGGATGTGGGAAGTATGTCTCTATCCACATATCTGCACGATAACACCCTATACCCACGAGGCCGTAAGCTACTTTTTTGGCTGGCTAGCATGCACAGTAACAAACACGCTCACACACAATCAGACATTTTAACATTCTCCCTCAGGTGACTATGTAACAGGTCCTCCATGCATCTGTCACGGCTGTGAGCTGATTTACTGATGTATGTTTGCTGTGGCTAACATTTGAAACTGCACTCCCATGTGGAGAAAGGAGACTCTGAGGTGTTGAGACAGTCTGGCATGGTGGAAAAGGTGGTCAGACATGCGTGAAACGATGCTCAAGAGAGTCCGGAGCGCAAACATGACCGCTTACAGACTCGGAACCTCACAGCTGGGGCTTTATCCCACTCACTCTACTCAAATACACTACAGCGTACTACACAGAATTATATTTCAGAGGACATATGGCTTTATGTTGGCTCTTGAGAAATACCGCTTGAGGATCCCGTTTTTATAGGGTCTACATTTTTGGACATTCTGATGTGAAAAGCGATAAAAAAAAAAAGACCACAACAAACGCAAAAAGAAAATTGGAATTGCTTCACACACACAAAAATGTAAATGCTGTGCAAAACTGCGTGATATTTTGGCCATGTATTATGAAATTAAACTGTAAAAATAAGAGAAAGAAATCATGTTCTGAACTAAAGGTCATAGAGTTCCCACTAGTGGTGAAATTTAGTACAGCATGACAAATGAGGTACAAGGGAGGAATTTAACATTTATTTGATCTTGCCAAAATTTTGGCTGTATTAGGGAGAAATAGCCAGCATCGACTCAGTATGAATGTTGCACAATGTTCTGCGTCTATCAATAGGTATATCTTAGGGATATATAAACGAAAATGATGTAATGTAATAGAGTCACATAAAAATACAACGGTCATTTATTGTCTCTGAATAATGACCAGGATGGCTGTGGCTGGTTTGGGTTAAATTGAAGACAGATGTTCTTGTGAAAACATTTCTTGGGTGGTGTAATTTAGGTCACCCTAGACGAAGGTGGGGTGGAGTGCGGGGTCAGTAAAAACAAAAGTCAAACAGTGAGCATGATCATGCTGTATACTTTCCAGCACCTTGCTGTTCTTGAAGCTTTACAGCAAAGCGAATAAATCTATTACCCAATGGTTCAGCCAGAATGCGTATGATACTGGCAATATCAGATACTTTTGGGTTCAAATGCCTATGAAAAGCACTCATTTATGACACACAGAATATATATTCCTAGTGACCCGTGTTAACATTCCATGAACGCATGTCACTGTTAATGACAACAACAATCCATCTGGTTAATCTGTCCAATTATCCAATTAGCATTGGTCCTTGCTTTGTTTATAGAACCAGTGCAGACTGATCTCTCCTGGGAATCAATAAATGTGTTAAACATCACCTTAAACATGCTTTTCAACACCTACTTATCTGGAACTTATAACAGTGTCAGAAACGACCCTGCATATACTTAAAGATCATTTACATTGTCTCTAAAGAACCTCAGCCTATAACACAGTTAAATGTGTTACAATACTGATAACATAAAATTTTTATATTATCTTAAAGCTTAATATATATATTACAAATTGCCTAGAAAACACTAAAATAACATAACAGTCATACTACTAAAGTCATACGAGGACATTTTCAACAATAACTGGGACATAAGACAGACTCAAATCCACAGAAATGAAGAGCAAACTTTTTTTTTTAATATTATCACTATTTACCACAAGAGGGCGCCATTTACTTGAGAGTAACTTTCACGGTGGCTTGTTAATAGAATTAACATGAACTTGCTGGAAACACCAGAAGTTAACACCATCAACCAGTGACAGACATGACAGTATTATGAAAAAAACTGCTTTTGGTTAATTACTTTACACAAGGCATCACCGCTACACCACTGATCCTTTCTGTGTATCTTTCTCTCTTGAATGCAGTCATAAAGTGTTTCCATGCACAAACACGCTGAATAAATGGATGAATCAGAACATGCTGTGTTTACAAGAATGATTTCTGCCATCATTTATTTTCCCTCTATAAAGCCCTCCGCTTTGTAGATTTGTTCTTCTCTAAAAGCAAGTGGCTGTTGTTCAACAGCTTTCAGACAATGAAACATGACACTCCTGAGGTCTCATGATAGTCTGCAGAGTGCATTTTGTTTGGCACATAAAAGCAGGACATCTAATGGAAGACGCAAAGAGAAAGAACACAGTCAGTTCGCCTCGCACCACATATCAGTACTCATTAGAGGAAACCAATGTACGTGCTGCCACACACGCTAATGAAATCATGTATTTGACACTATGAATACAAGTAGCATGTTTCGGTGCTCTCCAACTGCTACACAATGTGATGGTTTTGCTTTGAACAATAAAGGAAGCGTTTTGGCACCTGATACACATGGTTTGGCCTTCCATACTTGGAGTTCAAAGTCTCTCTGAGGGGTGCATGAAGCATACTGCCTTTCAATAGCGATTTAGATTTAGCAGAAACAGCCTCAACTCTCAGATTTCCAAAGATTACCTGCTGCATTACAACACACAATGTACACACAGACTCCCAGCTAAATGAGTACATTCAATGCGAAAGTCCTTGAAGATTTGGTTTAAAAAGATTGATGGTTACAACTACCAATGCTAACTGTACAACCAATTCTGCAAGACCTCAGGTCTCATAAAAAAAGGCCTTTTCCTGAAACATTACACATGAAACTCAACACGCTACATGTTCGCCTGCTGTGGCTTACAGAGAGCGGTCCAGAGAGACCCGCATGGAGCGTATGCTCTCTTGAAGGAAGCCAAACCTCCTGCTATTTGTTACTCTCTACACTACTCCATCTGGCTTCCCTCAGTCTAGCGGAACTTACATCTAGAACCCATTTTGCGAGTCGAATAGAGAAATCTTTGAATGAAGAAGTCTTTTCTGTACCCTAAAGGGGCGTATCTGCTATTGAGAAATATGTTAGTCAGTCTGCTTCCCGCACTTTAGCTTTGGTGCAATTCCCACACTTTGACTACTGGAATTCCCAAACAGCATCTAACGTAAATGAAACATTCTGCAAGTTCCGGAGAAGCCTGGCACAAAGCAGAAGAGCAATGCATCGCGCTTGATTGAAAGGCTTCCGAGAATTCTCTGGCTGTGCGAAGCCACGTACAGGAGATTCATAATAGATTTAGCAGGACAGGTACACAAAGCTCTTGTGGCCTCAAACCGGAGCTGTGCAGAGTTCACTGTTGACATCTGGAATGTCTTTCCTCCCTTGCTTTTCCTTTTGATTGAGGAGTGAGTCACATCAGCAGCCAAAGACGCTTGTTTCTACAGCTTCATTAGCACTTTGACTGTGCTCTCTGATAAAAAAGGAAAAGTGTTGCCAAAGGATCAACCAAATGGTTTTACAACAAATCAGAAATGGATTGAATGTCTTTACCCTAGCACAATAACATTGGAAATGATCAAATTTGTTATAGTGATCTTTGAACTTGCATTGTCGGTACAAACTACACCAATTATACTCATTTAAACATTATTCTTTTACCTCACTGAGTAACTGCTGGAATAGAAAGTCTGAGTTTGTCCATGATCAAATGCTAAGCAGAACCTCTGGAAACCATCCTCGACTGACTAAAGCAATTATGGGGAACTCGCAGATGTTCCTTATTGACTGCCATAACAGAGGCATTAAAGACCATGAAAAACAGATCATGAGTAATGTGCTTTGCAAAGGGATAATTTTTATATTAAATCAACTAATTTACCAAAAAAGGCACTTAAGGTCTAAAACGCATGCAGCTGGGAAATCAGGTGTATCTATGAAAATACATCATAGATCTGTCTCTACAAAAAAGTGTGTGCAAGAGTGTGAACACAAAAGAGTGTAAAAATAGGACGGGCTAAGTTTAGGGTGTTTGTTCACGTGTTTGTGTGAGTGTGCATGTCATGTAATCTGGAGAATGCCTGGTGTAACAGGAGGTGTTTTCCACGGCTGTTCCCTTTTGCCTTGTTGAGTATGGTGAGGCCTGATCCTGAGAACTCTCTGGAGAGCAGTTTGGACCTCATTTTCAAAGCCCCGAGCTGCACAGCAGGAAGTCCTGCCCTTGGATGTTTGGGACAGGACAGGATCCACAGGAAGGTTTTCCATGAACATACCACGCAGGAGTCTCGGCTCTTCCCAGCAAACTCAGAAGCATCCCCTTGAGAATAGAAAAGTTCAAGTGATGCTTACAGAAAACAATGCTGCTCTGAGATTCTTTGTTAGTAGGCTAATCTTCCTACCGAAGCAGCATTTTATGGCACAATAGACACACTCCACACATCTTTTCTAAATGGGCATCCTAATTACGCTCATATTTTTAGCCAAAATTATCTTCTTTTATGTTTTATTTCAAGTGGCAAACCAATCTTAACTATCCAAGGCCGCAGTAAGTTATGTTGTTGAACAAAAGTTCAATTCTCACAGCCTTATTTTCATTGCTGTTAAAAATGACAACTGCTATCCTGATTTAGATATATTGCATGTATGTTTCACAGAAAAGCCAGAATGGACTGCATCCTAATCGACAATTTCACTCAATATTTGTGAGTATTTTATACTTAGCGCTTAGCAACATGCTAACTTTAACTAGCTGTGTCGCATACAACGTAGGTTCCTGGTTCCACCACTATTAGTTAGTTATTTTATATATTTATGGACGGCTGCACCGAGATTTTGCCGAACAACTGTAAATGTTTTTTAATGCAAAAGATGAGAAATTTCCGACTTTATCATCTAACGTTAACGTTACACAGAGTATATCTGAATGTATAAAGATGTTAACAAAAGTTATTTACCACAAAATAAAGTAAGATTTGTTTCAAATTCAAAATTGGATTTGACAGTCTCTCAAGTCAAAGTGAGTAACGTTAACTTAAACCAGTTGTATAAAAGATCGGTATTAAAATACTCACCTCATACATTTGCAATGTTCATAGGCCTGTTAAACCTTTTTCTCAGAAAATGATTGTCCTTTTAATTTTTTATTCACCTTTTGAGGCAAAGAAAAATTAAATATATTAACTCTTGGAACTGAGCTTATGTTTTTCAAGCTTATTAGTATCTCATACTCAAAACAGCCTAACAGTTACATATATTAGTAAATATATCGTTTCACTTTTTGCCAATATAACATTGATATAAGGTAATAAAACTCGTGGTGATTACTGAATATGAAGTAAGCTTTTCAAAACATTCTGATGGAGCTCTGCAGCATAACATGGTCTTTCTCAACCACTAGAGGGCAGCATTATTTAGTTTTTCTTTCAACTTCATACAATTTGTGCAGTGTTCAATGAGTCCATTGTCATCAGAAAAAATGTATCACTACGTCAGACTAGGAAATTATTACACAAAATAATTGTGGAAAAAACGTAAATATATATATATATATATATATACATCATATTAAAAAGAGAGAAAATTATATTTTATGTTGATTATTATTTTAACCAATCCAGTCATTTGTCAGTTTAATTTAATTAAATTTAATTTGTTCATTTTAATTGCATATCTATTACATTTGACAATTTCGAGTTATCCCCATCTTTGTGCATGCTGCCTCAGGGGGTTTCAGAACTTTGGTGTTTCAGGACCCTTCAGAAATCCCCACATTTCTGCAGCGTTTAGCCATTTTTGGCATTTTTGTGTATGAACAAACAGTACTTTATCATTTTATATAATTTTCCTTTAAATTTAAAGATGAGTTTTATCAGTTTACATACAAATCTCAAGGCCAAACTTAGCCTTATTGAAAGATAGACTGCCAACGAACTAAGCATGTGAACTACAAACACTAGTGCTTTTCTGTTCATTTACAAATAAATGCATCATAAATTATGTAAAGCATATCATTTTAATTAATTAACCTTTTTTTAAAGATGGTCCTTAATGGTACAGTGCCATAAAACACATGCAAACTATAGCCAACAGATGCTAACCTTAAATTAAAAAAGCGTAACACTTCTTAATGTGGGCACAATGAAAATGACTATGATGCATAGTAACAAGGATTTTAAGTTCCATGCATGTTTTTGTAAATATATCTTACATTTTTAATGTAAAACATTGTCTTTTGTCTCCCAAACTCCACCCACCGTAT
This sequence comes from Enteromius thamalakanensis, assembly GCA_032357475.1. Taxonomy (NCBI): domain Eukaryota; kingdom Metazoa; phylum Chordata; class Actinopteri; order Cypriniformes; family Cyprinidae; genus Enteromius; species Enteromius thamalakanensis. The sequence continues at coordinate 8,527,524 of JAUCMT010000021.1, forward strand.
TAGTATCAATATTAACTGTGGAACCATTCAAGCCCACTTTAATGTTTTTCAGTGAGAAATCTAATTACAAACTATTATCAATTTTCTAAGTGAAAACTAAATTTGTTGTATGCTTTTACCTTAATAACATTTTATACATATCCGCTTATGTGTGTCTTTTTTGCTTTCAGTAAAAAAAATGACAAAAAAGAGACAAAAAACTACACAACCTGTCCAAAATCATAAAGGCATGTCACCTTTAAAAAGGCACAGTGAAAAAAAAAAATACTATACTGGCAAAACATTTTGTAGTGAAGTCTTTGAGGGAGACAGTGTGAAGGCTAAGATCAGAGCTGATGCTCACCAGGATAAATGTTATTTGTACAGGTGATAAGCGCTAGCAAGCATTACTAAAATTATTATTTTTTTTGCTCTCACTGAATAATAATTATTTTCACTCCTTTAAAATAAATAATTGTTATTTTTGTGAATAATTGTGGGCTTAATGGGCCCTGTATGTATGTATATATATATAATACACACACACACAAAAGATTGAATTGAAGACTAATTTGATTTAGGGAAAAAGT
>JAUCMT010000021.1:8528192-8544437 GCA_032357475.1 Enteromius thamalakanensis
GTTTTTGTAAATATATCTTACATTTTTAATGTAAAACATTGTCTTTTTTCACCCAAACTCACTGTGGTACCATTTTAGCCCACCTTATTAGTTTCAATATTAACTGTGGAACCATTCAAGCCCACTTTAATGTTTTTCAATGAGAAATCTAATTACAAACTATTATAAATTTTCTAAGTGAAAAACTCAATTTGTTGTATGCTTTTACCTTAATAACATTTTACCATATGTACTTAATTACTGAAAGGCATTCAAATTACAGCACCATTATTTAGCACCATTTAATAATACATATCTGCTTATGTGTGTCTTTTTTGCTTTCAGTAAAAAAAAATGACAAAAAAGAGACAAAAAACTACACACCCTGTCCAAAATCATAAAGGCATGTCACCTTTAAAAAGGCACAGTGAAAAAAAAATACTATACTGGCAAAACATTCTGTAGAAAGTCTTTGAGGGAGACAGTGTGAAGGCTAAGATCAGAGCTGATGCTCACCAGGATAAATGTTATTTGTGCAGGTGATAAGCGCTAGCAAGCATTACTAAAATTATTATTTTTTTGCTCTCACTGAATAATAATTATTTTCACTCCTTTAAAATAAATAATTGTTATTTTTGTGAATAAATCATCATGTGGGGTTATTTGGTACACGTACGGGCTTTAATGTTAACGAAGTACCAATTAAGCCCATGCCAGACTTGTGAATTTATTAATAAAATATTTACATTTTATATTCTAAAATGTAGCTACATCAACTAATTAATTCATTTTCAAATGAGAGAAAAATCTTGCATTTAAGCAAAAATATTTTTCTTATATCTTTGAAAAACACCTAAACTTTTTGGTGGGCTTAATGGGCCCTGTATGTATGTATGTATATATATATAATACACACACACACAAAAGATTGAATTGAAGACTAATTTGATTTAGGGAAAAAGTATGGTAAAAAATAGACATATTTGCTAGTATGTAATTAAGAATGTATTTCGTGTCAATCATTTAACTTGATGGTCATCTCGGTTCAAACAAAAGTTCAGCACCACATGTGTGTGTGTTTTGGTTGTGTGTGTGAGAGTGTGTCTCACAGTTTGGCGGAAGCAGTAAATGAAGTGTACAGCAGCAGGGTCTGAATCTCTTCTGTTCTCCCACAGCTCTCTGACCCGAGTCTGGCCTGGGACGGTGCTCCATTAGGACTCTCTTTCATCCTTCTTATTCTCTCTGGTGTCATGAAGATGGATCAAATGAAAACACAAAAACACCCTCTTTGCCCCCAACCTGCCCTGACCGACTGACGGCAACAGGTTTAAGCATGGAGCGGTGACTACTTCAAGACCCAAAATGTGCGTGGACTGACACACACTCACACACAGAGAGAGAAAAAAACGCAGAACTCTCTCACACAGATGGCCCTGTCTAAACGCAAATGCTGTCTAACCCCAGCCCCCTGTGGTCATGGTAAGGCCCAGATTGCCAGTAAAGAGGTGGATGCTTCATGGCTCAGCTATTTGCTGGGTAAAGGGAAAGGATTGCAATCTTACCTCAGAGCCTTTAAACATTACGCTGCTTTAGTCGAGGTGAGGGCTGTGATCAGGTCAGGATCACACAGAGGACAAAGTGAAGCAACAATAAGAAATAACCACAAACCACAGTTATAATAAAGGCAACTAAACACGTTTGCTTTCCATCACTTGTTATAAAGCTTGTGTGTAGAGAGAGAAAGAGAGATTCCAACCTCAACCACATTGAAATGTCAAGTGAAATCTGCTCACTAGAGTACTTGCCAGAACAAACACATGGCTAGGATACAGGAGAAATGACTTCACATTTGGAAGATACACTGCTTGCATGATTGCAAACAATGTGAAATATGGATAGAAGGGACTTCTTCATCGGTGTTCATTTGTATGAAACCAATTGTTAAAAATCTGTATTACAGTCATCTATTTTTTCCCAAACCAAAACTTGAATTTAAAAATCCACTCACAAATGAGTTATGTTTACACTGATAGTCATTTGATATATAGAATATAATAATTGGTTAATATACATTACTGTTCAAAGGTCTGTCAGTACAAATATATTAAAATAAATTATTATATTATAAATAAATTATATTACTCAATTATGAATATATATTTATACTTATTACTCATTAATGCTAATAGCAAAGACATTTTATAATGTGACAATTTTTTTTTTTTACATTTAAAATATGTGCATACTGTTCCTTTTAACTTTAAATACATCAAAGAAAATTATCATAGTTTCCAGGAAAAAAAGGTCCTTGAGAATTAAATCAGCTCATTATAGTGATTTCTAAATGATCGTGGGAAGCTGAAGACTGGAGCATAAAAAAACTACACTTTTGAACACAAACATCATTTATTAAAATATCAACGTAGTTCTGTTTGCACATGTTTATACAACCATGTTTTATATAACTTCTAATTATTCAGATAATTAAGATGCTAATGAGTTTACAGAATAATTTGGTGTTAACAGCAACATGTTTGTGTGTTTGTTACTAGACGTTGTGTGTGAGAGAGGTGTGGAAGAAATCGCTGTGTGTGAGAAACCCCTGGCTGTGTCCACAGCCAATACACGCGTCCTTAATGTAGACTACAAAGTACCAGGATGTGATCCGGTCCGTACTGAGTGGGGTACAAATTCCCACCAAAAACATTAATTGTACAAAAGTAGAAGGGTTGAAAATAGGGGTTTTGGGGATGAAAGAAGCTAAAATGGATCCGGTCAACCTTCCTGTGTGGGTGTTCATTTTATATTTTACAGACAATGTTCCTTTAAAAGCCAGCACCTGGAAATCCCATTAGATGTGCATATAAAATCCCCCATGATTAATAGTATATGAGGCAGGGCTGGGTTGGGGGGTACCAACATGTGGACCACAGGACTCCTCCTCTGCAAGCTCACGTTACACTCCATAAACTTGCTACTCTTTCCCACCTAAGCGTTTAAAAAGGAGGAGGGATCGCTTGTCAGGAATGTCTCAGAACTGTGAAAAGAGCGTGTAGAGCTGAGAGTGGATGTAGTGGGTCAGGCTGAAAGCTGAATGAGAGAGTGTGTGAGCTGATGTTTTACACCAGACTAACGGAAAGGTGGTCTGCTTTCAAACATCTGCTTATTGATTTGCAAAGGTGGACTGTTGATGTGCACATGCTGAAGTGGATATTTCCCACGTTGACTTGCACCAGACCCGAAAAGCTGCATCTCTGAGGACACCTACTCTGTGCTGTGTGCTCTTCAGCATGGATCAGCCAGCCAGCAGCTGCATGCGGAGCCCTCACACGGGCAGCGCTCTGTGGGGATGTGTCAGGAGCCCCCATTCAGGAGGGTCCGGAGCCGCGCTGCAGCCCTACCAACAGGCCCCATTCGCCCTGCACCAGAAGCACGATTTCCTGGCCTACACAGACTTCCCCCTGGTGCCGGCACCGCACTCTTACCCTCGCGAGGACAGACTGTACCCGGAAGCGCACGGTGGGTACCAGCGGACGGAGTGGCAGTTCTCTCCTTGTGAACCCAGAGGCAGAGGGCAGGAGCCGTGCCAGGGGGCAGCAGAAGTGGTAGGAGCTGAATTGGACAGTGCAGGGGGAGACAGGCTGCCAGGAGCAGTCACAGCATGTCTAGAGGGAGAGTACTCACCTGTGCCAGCGGTTGACACAGAGAAAAAAAGCTCCAAGCGGAAAAGAGAAATCACAGGTGAGTCATTTAGGCAAGAGTGTATGAGATATGAGGCAATGGCTGGAGTGATTCACTCCGAATCATCTGAACGTTCTCATTTTTTGTTCAGAAACTGTAGCGCTTAACTTAGCGTTTGCACAAAATTCAGTGTAAGGATTGTTTGTGTTGACAAACACGCAGTCGCTGTGGTTATAGCGATAGCGGTCAGTCTTTATCCAAAAATGAAAATGTATTACTCATATTCTCATCATTTTAATCCTGAATGCCTTTCTTTTCAGTTCAACTAAAGAAGTGACAGATTTAACTCCAGATGTTCTATTTAAAACTCATTACAAACCGCATGCACGTGAAGGATGACCTACAACACTTTATTTTGTGCATATTGTTGTGGGGTTGTTTCCTTCTATTGTTTGAGAACTTAGGTAAAGTTCAACTTCACAGTGTTCGCTTTTGTTTTCAAATTATTTTTTCAAATATGGTTTTGACGTTCAGTAACATCTGTCACACTTTCTCAGCCTGATTTTCTAAAATATCTTGATTCGAGTGAAAGATCTCAAATAGAAATGTCAACAAAAGAATCAGATTTTATTGTCATGGACTGTATAAACGGTCACACATCTCTTCATGTCTATTATACCTGACATCCAAAAGAACATATGCTTAAAAAGTCATAGAAGGTTGATTATTATTATTAGAATTACCCTTACAGCACTCAATGCTGTTCTCTATCGATATGTACGATTTTGTGCTAAAAGTTCATATTAACCTATTTTTATATCTAAATTAATGGTAGGTTTTGAAAAGTCTTACGCCTGATGATGTCCATATCATTTTTGTAATGAACGCTCCCCATATTTCTGATTTCACGCTATTCTGAGAGAAGGAAAAGTGAACCTCATTGTTTGTGGCACATCTGGAGCATTAATTTAATCTCCCAGCAGTTCTGTGGAAACTGAGACCGCTTTTCTGGGATCAGGGAAAATTTCTTGAAGATAAATACATTTCTCCATTAGTACAGCATTGGCCAAAACAGCAAGACAATATTCATTATGAGTGGCATTTAAAAATGATTAGCTCGAATCCATCAGCAGGCCTTCTGCTACAACAATGCATCCAGGCCTCATGGTCTAATGTGGGGAATAAATATACCCTTTCCTTTTCTGAGTTACCTTAATGTAACCCTACATCACTTGCGGTCGAAACAAGCCAGACCACGTCTGTAATATAACTTGCCTGCGATCCCACTTCTACATTCTTATCCATTGACATTTTCCTGTCGTTAAGCAGTAACAGGATCTCCACAGAACACACTCTCTATTTGACTGGAGAGAAATTCACCATCATGAAAATATTCATCGCTGAGGTTGAAGTTTAAGCGTGCTTTAGTAAGAGGCAAGGTGTTGGTGTAAATGATAGAACGAAGGTGTGAATATTTTGGCAAGGATATGATAATCAAATCTGGTAGGGATTATGTTTTCACCAGTTTTTTTTTTTTTTTACCTGAAATGACAAGCAGACACTCATTGATTGCATGAAATTGTAAACAGATGTGATATTCACTCCCAAAATGAATTCTGAATCACGAAGGATGTGCTCATCACTTTTCTTTCTCTTACGTCATAAGTCTGCAGTTTATTTCAGTTTAGAGAAGCTAACTTTTCCTAGAAAATAATTTGATAGCATGAATAGAGACAACAGAAGCAAATTTGTAATGAAAATATATATTTTTTAATATACTATATATTATGTTACATGTATGTGTGTGTGTAAATATATTTCCTCTGGTCTCCTCTCAGTTGTTTTTTTATTTTATTTTATTAGTATGTGCGCTGAACACTTTTATAGACAGTAGTTATGACTGTTCTCTTTTGTTTGGTAAACAATAATTGGCGTAAAATTAAGCTTGTCAATTAAGCTTGACTTCATTTGGTCAAATTACTTGAGTGCCTTCTACATAAAATGCCAAATGCCCACCAGACACCCCACCGGGGGGAGAGGTTGCTCTCTAAATGTTTATGGGCTTTTGCTGGTGAAATTTATTGGAGTCTGTTTTTTTGGAGCATGCACATACACACAGTGCCAGGTGTTTCTCCCCCAACCTGCCACCACCTTTCCATTTATTACCCTCGGCAGTGCATTTAAATGAACAGGACTTTAATGACGATAATAACGCGCCTGCTAAAAGGAACAGAGGCTACAGGTTGCCATATGTGAGAAAGTACTTGTCTCACTTTCCCACTCACATCTGGCAGTCCAGTCCATTTCACAGTCTGGCCAAGATCTGGTGAACATGAAGCACGAATTCTCACATTGACAAATTAAAGTCATTTCGCAGAAATTGCATCAGCTTTCTTTCAGTGCTACCGGTTCTAATATGCACCGTATAAAGGGTCGCAAGGTTGGAATAACTAATTAAACTCACACAAACTGTGTGACTTGAATGCATTTCGAAGGGAAAAAGTTGTTCGGCGTCAGGGAATATGTAATGCACAAATTCACACTCTTAGATTTCAGATAGACCCATCCGAGCCTTTGTTCTTTTGTTAGCGGATTTAACAATGTTCCGGTGCATTCCTTGCTAACTTGAGTCCTCTGTGGTCAGTTGTGGCCCCCGACAACCCCCAAACTCCCGGCATGCTTTAACTGGGGCTCAAACACCCTGTGATCTGAACTGAGCCCTGTGCAAATGTGTGCCCTGTGTGGCCCACAAAACGCCTTGTAACCATGTTTTAATGCAGACAGAGTTTTAAACTTAACATGCATGAAAACACACGCAGCTCCTGGGGGAGCCGAACTTCAGCGTTGTGTTAGAGGATATTATTTTTTAAAGGAATAGTTGAAAATTCTGCCATCATTTACTCAACCTCATGTCATTCCAAACCTGCACGACTTTCTTTTTTATGTGTAACAAAAAAGACAACATTTTGACACGTCTTGACACAGTCAATAGGGTCTAAAACTACACCCACAAACTCCCAAAAATATCTTCTTATGTATTACACTGAAGTCAAACTGTATTTTTCATCTTTGGTGTAAACTATTCTTTTAAAATAAACCTGCTTAATAAATGTTTGCTATTTAACTGCAATAAATCACAAAACCAATTCTAACTAGTCTCTCTTTCCTTTATATCGTCTAGATATTCAGGACTCAAGCTTCAAAGCAGACTCGAACTGCAAAGCCAGAAAGGAACGGACTGCCTTTACCAAGGAGCAACTCCGGGAGCTGGAAGCTGAGTTCACCCACCACAACTACTTGACCCGCCTGCGCCGCTACGAGATCGCTGTCAACCTTGACCTCACTGAGAGACAGGTACAAAACATACTTCAACTCATGCTAGTGGTATTTTTGGCTGAAAGCAGAGAAGCAAACACTCATCCGTCAAGTCTAAATGAGTCTGTGTGAAATATGATTGACAAAACCAAAGTTGAGCCATCATCCCATCAATCCCTTACTTCGACCTTCAATGATTTCGATACTAGGCTTTTTTTTTTCTTAGGCCCAGACCACACTTAGCTTGGTCCTTGATGGTTTTCCCAGGCCTTAGTCCCAAGCATATGCCAGATCCCAGCACAACTCTGGGCTTCTCCCGAATCCCTTTGCAACTCTTTCTCCACTTTTTCCGATGCATCCTACATATCTTGGCCATCTGCCACCCTTTGCTTTCAAAATGAGTGGCAGACAGATTCAGTCAAGAAGGAGCATGTAAAAATAGTGTGGGAACAGATGGTCCATGTTCCTGTGTTTCCACAGGGAGCGAGGGATGCACAAGGGTCACAGACTTGCATTCCTCAGAGCTTAGCCGTCAAAAATAATGTCACAAATCTCTTGATTTGCTGGCTACGGTTTTATTTCGAAGAGAGTACGTGTTGATTCTCAAATTCATTTCCAGACAGTTTAACGCATCTTCGTTTTTACTCACAGGTGAAAGTATGGTTTCAAAACAGACGGATGAAGTGGAAGAGAGTGAAAGGAGGACAGCCTGCATCTCCTCATGACCTTGAAGCAGACGAGATGGACTCTGCCGCGTCACCCAGCTCCGAGTAAAGCTCCAATCTAGACATTTGCTCATATTTACAGTCACCCAAGTCATCCCGGCCATAGACACGGTGTCTAATTTTTCACTAGTCCTTCCACGTATCCCATTACACTGCTTCATGGACAAAGCGTCTGTGCTTCCTGTTGCTCTTTTCGCTCAGATGACTAATTATCAACAGAGCTTCAACGGCTTGGAAGCACCATCCACTTTCAGTCCACATGTTTCACTTTCATTCATAAACAGATCGAGTGAAATCAGAGGCCTATAAAAACCCAATTACTCACGTGTAAAAACAATTTATATTAACTGTTCATGCCCTGGTTTAATAGCTTTGACCTCCAGCCGTGACGGCATGATGTAGGTCTTTTACACTGTGGTGATGGTGCCTGAACCCTGATCAGAAACACCTGTGAAGCTCCACAGAATGACTAGATGGTCTCTGGATCAAGCCAAACCACCAAAAGCCAAAGGATATCAAGTCTTTATTTTTCCCTAAATTGTGTTGTCAGGTTGCTCTTAGAATAAAGCGTTTTCCTTGTTGAACTTTTTTTTTGTATCTCTTTTTATATGAAATGAATAAAACACAGATGTTGCATAAAAATGCGAGAAAAAAAAATAAATAAATATTTGAACAATTCGAAGAAAATAATTGTGATCATTATTTATTTCAGTCTTAATTTTATATTGACACCTACTGGCGTGGAGGCATAAATGTAGCAGAAATATCATCATCAATTCTATTAGTTTTAAAACTATTGTACTGGTTTGTGTGACATGAATATATAGGCTTTATGTTAGAAGTAGATTTAGGATCAATGATGGGTTGTTTTGTTATCAGTAAAGGGGAAAATCCCCCCCCCAAAAAAGAAATTTCCGTCATTGTTTATACATCATCATGTTGTTCCATGACTTTTTTATTCTCAAAAGACAAAAGAAGATATTTTGAAGAATGTTTCAACTGTTTTCACTTATAAAATAAGTGACTTTTATTGTATGAACAAAAGTATTTCTTCACACAGAAGAAAGAAGGAAATAAGTACAGTCAAAGAGCATAGTAATAATCTTCCAGAATGCTCTCAAGCTTTGGTGTAAGTGCAATGGGATTAGTTTTGCTCTTGGCCCCAAAGTTTTGAAGAAAGCATCTGGATCGGCCCGGAAATCGATTTCAACCAGAACTTAGACCAGCCCATGTGGGGGCGATTCGCACCAGAAGTCTGGAGAGCGACCGCTGGTGTAGAGCTGGGGAGAATAATAGGTGGGTAGGAGTGAAAAGATGACTTCTCAAGTACAGGATGTTGTTGTAGCAGGTAGCCAGTCGTCCAATTTCCTGCTTCCCAAAGAAAACAGAGGTAAAGCATGAGTGCAGGGACTCACAATGGTGGGCCTAAACTCTGACTGGCCGGCCGGCCAAACAAAGACAGGAGAGGTGAGTGGCCTGTGAGGTGGACCGGCGCAGGAATAGTTCCAAACACACCCATGATAGGGTTAAGACCCTGACCTTGTGCTGCCTCGGCTTGTTTTCCACCATTACATGCACTATTATTGTTTTTTTAGTAATGAAAATAAGCCATGCGTATAAACTTAATTATGATATTAGAACCTCTACTTAAAGCACACTACATTGGTCCATTTACACCTGTGACGTTTACTAAAATAAACACAGTAGGGGATTTATTCTTAAAGACACATTCGCATACAAGCTATTTAAACAGAACCGTACCGGTTTGTTTAATTTCGGCCCCAAAAAATAGCAAGTTAAGTAACGTGATCTTGAGTACTAGCACTCGTTTGCCCGGTGACTTCATTTAGACGAGGATTCTCTTGGGGTAAAACGGAGAGAGGAAACGAGAGAAAGAAAGACAGATGGTAGAGAAGTCTGGTCTACTGAACAGGATGAACGCTCACAGCTCAGACTGACTGACAGTTAACTAAAGAAACCAGAAGACAAAGTAGGGCAGTTTCATCATTCTGTGGCTGAGCTCTCGATGACGAATGTACATTTCAGTAAGAGACATTTTAAAGTGGCTCTTGACTGTAAGCTTTTTCAATTTGACCTTATAACAAGACTATGACTGTAAATATATTTGTTTGGCTGTGCAACAAGACATTAAACCTGCAATGCAACTGCACTTCATGTAGCTCAGGTAGAATGAATATGGTGGAAACATAACGAGGCTGGACGTGTGGGGTGGGTGTGGGTGTGATGGATAGCCGGAGGTGTGCAGGTCAGATCTATGAGCCGGCTGCAGAATTAAAGCGTGGCTCACAGGCCTTGCTTCAGTGCTGTGGTCCATCTGTATGGTGTTATTGTTTACAGAGGCAACATTTCACTCTGACATCAAAGCTTCATGACCCTTCACACAGCTCAGCTATCCAACCACAAGCCTTGGCAAACTACATTTTTGATAACTAAACTTTTTTTTTCTTGGGAACAGCATTCAAGTCATTTTCAGAGCGAGGCTTTAGCATTTTCAGCATTAACATGACACCCAAACTAAAACCAAATAACATATACCTTCTTACTTCTAAAGTAGGTGAAAATTATTAATAAAAGTCACTACTATAATCAATCTATTTTTGTCCACTATAAATAATAAATTATCGCGTACATCTTCTTTTTATTTTTAATCATTTTCATATTCATTTTCAGTTATTTATTTGTACACACATATATAACATTAATAAATTATCTTAGGTGCTTTATTTTAATTAGCTACCTTTATTGATTATCTCTTTTATACACAAATCTTATTTATTTATTACTCATATGTTTGTTTATGTCAGTTAGTGCCATTATACCTCAGAAACCTTTCATGACATCAATCCATCCTAGTAAGAATAATAATTTTTTTATCCACTTGGATTAAATTACTTTTGTACTGATCTTGTTGTATTTATTCATAAATTACTTATTCTTTATTTCAGTTATTCTACTTTATAAAGTTATGTTTAATTTCATGTATTGCTATTTCTTTGTTATTGTTTGTGAAATTGACCAAATAAATACTGAGATTTTTTCAAAGATTTTTTTTTCAACACTTTCCAAGTGTTGTTTAGAATAATAATTAAAAAATATTACAATTTCCTTATTGAAATATACACATACACATGAAAAAAGACTTTGGCGTATAGTTACACCACATGCACGTGTTTGGCGTGAATATAATGTGCAGTTTTTGCTTGCATATTATACTAAATTTGTTGCCATGCATATGATATGCAGTTTTTGCCTATGCATCTACCCCACAACCCTAATCCTTCCCATTGAGTAGCATATACATGCCAAAGTCCATTTTTGTGTATCTATTAGCGCTTTTCCACTGCGTGGTACGACTCGGCTCGGCATGGCTCATTACGGCACGGCACAGATCAGTTCGGCTCGGTTTGCGTTTCCACTGCAGTTTGGTACCGCATTAGAGTGGGCGGGATTATTCGCGTGTTGTTATAGTTGCGCCGCCTCTACTGCCGTGACATCATCGCAAACACGCCACAAACAACCACTTACATGATCGCCAGTTTGATCAGGCTGTTGTGGTCCTTTATGCTTCTGTAGTCGCTCTTCAGTTCTTTTAACTTGTCCCTACACTGTTTGTAAGTCCGATGCTATAGCCGTGTGAGGCCAAGAGCTTAACGACCTCCTGAAAAACTCTTTCATTGCATGTCGCCCAACGAGAGGAACGTCTGTACTTCCTTAATAGACCACGAAACAGCCATTTTTTGTTAATACAAAAAAGTGCATTTCTTCAAACAAAAAAGTTGCGTCCAATCCTTTGCTGACTCTGTGGGTCTGTTGTGTCTCGTGACGCAAGTTCAGGGACGCAGTAATGACAATTTTCTCCGGCCAATCAATGACCAGCAGAGTTTACACATCATGTTTTGGTAACGGTTCGGCTTGCTTGGAACCTCGGCTGAACTGGTACTAAAAAAAGGATCAGGTACCAGGTACTGGTCCCAGTACAAAACCCCCCAAAAGTGAGCTGTGCTAAACCGTGCCGTGCCGTACTATGCAGTGGAAAAGCGCCATATACTATATAAATACTCTATACTATTTATACACAAATTAATAAGATCGGGTAGTATATTTGCTCAAATATTTAGGACTAAAAGTTTGTTGAATTATTGAATGAAAGCATGAATTAATGAAACAGTGAATCAATGAATGTATGGTCAGTCCATTAATCAGTCAATCAATAAATCTACCAACTAATTTGCTCTTAAAACCAGTAATGATCAATTACCGTCTTTAATTTTATGAGCTTTTATTACTGCAGTACAAAGGCTCAGAGTATCAAACCACTGAGCCATGAAGTAACATCATAAAACTAGTCTGCAGTTTTTCTCTGACAGCCATCTCTACACTATCGTCCTAAGAGAACCTGCAAATTTACTCTAGTGTCTGTCTTTACAGAACTGTCTGATATTTGCTCCCTTCTCTCGGGGAGAAACTGCTGGGAAGGAGGGGAGGAAGAAACAGAGGAAATGTGTGATAGCTTCCGCACATCCTCCCAAGACAGTACTTCCACTAGAGAGGAAAAAGTAGAAGAAAAATGCATGTGCATCGCCTGTTCAGGTGTGTGTACATGTGCGTATGTGTGTGTGAGAATCTTTTAAAACAGCTTCTATTTAGAGGATGTGGTCAGCGAAGATCCGCGCCCCCCAAAAGTCCCTGTAATGATTAGTGATCCCCTCAGGAGAAGTAAATCTCATGGTTTCATTGCACAATCATTCAAGATGGGCCAGAGACATGCAGTGCAGTTTTAAATTATGCAGGACTTCCTGCCATGTTCCTTTGACAGCTCTTATAACCCAAAGTAGAAAGGAAATTTTATTTGAATCTTCTAAAAATAATCTCTTTTGTTGCTCGGGCTGCCCGTTTACCTCACAGCAGGAAAGAAACAGGACAAGACCTGGCCACAGTGCCCCATGAAAATCTAAAATGGAACATGAAAATTACTGTTGACCCATATGTAGAAAATGTTAAACAAGGAAAACCATTATGTTAAAAGCGGAAAATTTCTAAGTGCCATCGTCTAAGTAAGCTCTGGCAAAAAAAAAACGTTTTAAGGTTACACACAAAAAGCTATGTTGAAAAAATAATACAAATATTTGTACATTTATTATTTCTGTTAATTTAGATGATTTATTTAAATGTCTTTATTTTAATTCAGTAACAAATAACCATGTGCACATGGCAGCACATAGTGGAGCACCACAGTAGCTATCCATCAGTTGAACTGTTTCAGTCTACCTCCTCCTGTCTCTCGCTGCTCAGAGGTGTATCAGACTCCAGACAGCCCTTACCAAACAAAAGAAGTCTTGTCTGATAGTTTCATCTGATCCGGTATCTGCCACAGCAGTTTAATACCCAATACTATTGATCCTGGCAGCCGAAGGTGCTGCCCCTGTGAGATCCTCGACTCAGCCATCACTAAACAAAAGACCCTCTTACTATAGCACAGGCATATGATCAGTAAAAGTTATTACCTCATTTTTTATCGTCTGCAATAAAAGACGAGGGATCAACTGGTACATATTTTGAGAGGCTGATAGATTAAGAGACACGGTATACATGTGTTTCAACATTCCCCAGATTCCTCCTTAAAAATGACTGCTATTTTATTTTACATCTGGTGCTTTTGGATTCACAAACCCTAAAATATTACTTTTGTTCAGTTCAAATTTAATACAATTGATACATTATTTATTCATTGTTAATTTATTTGATTTACTTTTTCAATGTCAAATATTTGCATTATATTATTTATTATATTTTTGTCTTATTACTGGAATCTAAGAGATTAGAAATGTATTTAAATGTCTGTTTGATGAATATTCCAGATATTTACAGATGTACATTCTAAATAGATGACCTATCCGAAATGTCTTGAAGATCAATTGTTTTATGCGACTGGATAAACCCCCAAATGCTTATGAGCATGTGTGTGTGTGTGTGTGTGTGTGTGTGTAAATGGGCACTGGAGGACCTTGTTCAGGGTCGGCTCACTCAACATCACTCAGCTCGCTAAAACCATGGGAACACTTTGTGTAGGGGAAGTAAGCTTCATGCAAGAGCTCCATTTAAAAATAAAGCCACAGGAGCTTTAAGCACATGCAATTCAGACCAAGAAGTCAAGGTTTGGCCTGTTAGCATGGTCCAATTAACCCCTGCTGGAAAGATGATGAAAGTACCATTCCAAAAATCTTTCTCCATTGTAGGCCATTCAAAAGTAATATGTAATTCAAGTACTTGAGTCTTGTGGGCTATTGCGATGTATGTATCAGCTAATTGGACTCTCATTCTGATGGCATGTTGCAAAATTACTCCAAACCTGTTTAGATGCCAAGAAACAATCTCATTTAGCCTTGGATGGCCTTAGTGTGAGTACTCATTTTAAACAAAATTTACTTATTTTAGATTGTTTTTCCCATGCAGGAAGCACTAACAAATGGTTAATATTTTACTCATATGCATGCTAATAAGCAACTAATTGGTTTTACTGTAAAATAAAATGTTACCGTATTTTTTTAATTTTATTTTGATTAGATATGAGCATTTTTTGGAGTTTTTAAAAATGAAAAGAAAAACTGTCCAGAATGATATGTGCTTCTGTCATTCTTATACAGAATATAAGGAAAACGTAGAAACAACTAAAAAAGTTTAATCTACAAAATCAATTAACATCTACCCTTTTAACTTACCTGTGGGGTGGTTTCAAAATGTACATTTTTGTACCTATTAGGTTCAAATATGGACACTTTAAGTACGGAATATATACCTTTAGTGTACCAAGATGGACCCTGTAGTTACAAATGTGTACCTTTTGAAAAGGTATCACCCAGTGACAGCTTTTTTACCTTTATTTCTAAGAGTGCCTATTAAATCCTATTAAAGAGTGCCTATTAAATCCTATTAAAACTATTTTTATAATATTTAGATTAAGAATAAAGTTATTCTTAGTTCCCTAAATTGAAAATCATCCATATACTAAAGCAATTTACCAAAACAAAATACTAGAACTGACTTTGCAGGTGCATTAATTTAGATATTATATGTCTGACTGCGTGAAGACTGTACTATTCCTTGCTGTCTTGTTCAAAAAGCTTTCCTCTTCTGCTTTCAAGAGTTGGCTGAGATTTTAGCCTTTTTGAAGTATCAAAGAATGTGAATTACATACTTCATCTGCTCAACACACTCCCCTATTTTCCCCTTTTCTAACCACCCCCACACTCAGACTCCATCTCCCATAAGGCCATGGGCGGGGGGCTGGGGGTGGCGATGGCTGAGCTGTGGCGTGACAGGCTGGGATTTCTGGAGCCTTAACACTGTCTTTCATCAGCATGGTGCTCCTGGGCCTGGAGTTGGGTTTCAGTCCAAATCTGTGTCTGCGGCACGTGGGAGGAGGATTTCTAACACATGGATCCCGTTCCCACCGAACAATGAAAGTCCTGTCGGTTTGCACTCCCTCACTGGGATGGTATGGGTGTGATGTCACAGCACATGAGCCCACCCATTCTTCACCAGCTAAATCTCAGACACGCATACATCAGCAGCACCGCTGCACTGAGCTGGCTCTAATTAACACCTGCTTTCACGAGCATGTTCCCCCCTGGCCAGGGTAAGCTGTTTGGTCTGGGCAGGATTATGTGGTAATGCCAGGCCTGTGTGTCTCCCTCACGTCTGTTGGATATTGAGCTGCTCGGAGCAGACAAACACAGATCAAGTCTCAGACACGAGCGGCTGGAACTGTCCCTGTGGGGGCAACCTGCTTGGCCTGCTGCCTACCACTTACTGACCGTGCCAACAAGCTGGCCATAACCACAATTCAGTTCTTTTATGAAAAAATTAACCTTGTTAATGAGGATTAGACTAAGAGCTTTTCATATGTTTTTGTTTTCATTTTATTCCATTAGAATTTTTGTTTGGCTGATATTCAGACTTTATCATTAATGCTGAAACAACATTTGCATCACGCTATGCATATATACACTACTTTGCAAATGTAAGATTATTTATTATTATGTAAAAAGAAATCACTACTTTTATTCAGCAAGGAAACATTAAACTGATTAAAAGTGACAGAATTTCAGTAAATGCTGTTCTTTTGCATGTTACATAAAAAAATTAAAATGTATGTCTTGGTATTCTCAAATATATTAATCCTCACAGCTGTATTCAATATTAATGATTATAAGTTATGTAAAATGTAACTTCTTATGTAACTTCTTAAAATTTTGTTTGCCATATCATGAATAAACATACACGCACACGCACACGCACACGCACACACACACACACACACACACACACATATATATATATATACACAGCTTTGGAAAAAAATAAGAGACCACTGCAGAAAAATCTGTTTCTTTTGGGTTTTATTCTTAAAACTGTTAATCCAATACAAAACAAAGCACGTTTGTTTAATTTTTTGTGAACTGCCGTCTTTGAAATATTAAGGATAGAAGCAACTTGATGCTCACTGAATCCTTGTGCCAGTAAA
>JAUCMT010000021.1:8562572-8580509 GCA_032357475.1 Enteromius thamalakanensis
GAACGATTAGCCCGGGTTGATGAGTTCCAGCTGGTGTTGGTTGATTTCCAGGGCGGCGCTGATCGGCGGCCGTCACAATATATATATATATATATATATATATATACACGTGTGATTCTATAATTGCGGGTACATTTGGTGTCCCCACAAAAAAAAAGTAATTATTTTTTCTCCTTTTTTTTAAACGGTTATATTTTTGTCATTTTAATTTATTTCTTATTTGTCTTTATGAATTACAAGATGTGCGGTCCATAACAATATAATAATTTAGAAATCAAAATCATGATTTCTTCTCAGTTTATTTTTTGAGATCATACATCAATGTTCAATCAAAATATTTTATAGTACTTTTCTTTTGGCAACAGTTTATTTATTTTATTTATTAAAGCCATAAATAGTTACTTAATCTACAACATTAAATTATTTAAAAAAGCATTTTTTTTCTTAGAAAACAAGTGAGTCCCCAAATCTTGTATCAACTCTGTTACCACACCATATTTTTCCTTTAAATTGGTGGAATTATTTCTCAGAATTGTGGAAGTTACAGGAAATGATGTCACTTTCACTCACTTATAAGATCTTAAGCACTGAAAAGTATCTGTGCTCTTTCTGAGAAAATATTTAAATCTAAAAAATTCTTAAGAGTTAAACACAGTTAAAAATAATATTTTTTTAAAACATCAACTCTGTTACCACAATATCAAAAGTAAAACTGACCTCACATTGGATTATTTAAAGCTCTTTTAATAATGTTTTCATAAGTGTCAGGTTTTCTTAGCATTTATGCCAATAAGTGGAGTTTTTGGGAAAAAATCTAGGTAACAGAGTTGACGGTGATAGAGGGAGATACCAAATGTACCCGCAATTATCAAATGAGTTATATTTATGTATATATATATATATATATATATATATATATAGATAGATAGATAGATAGATAGATAGATAGATAGATAGATAGATAGATAGAAGGAGAGAGAAAAAGGAGAGAGAGAGATTTAAACTTTTCATTTAATTTATTATTTAATTTATTTAATTTTGCATGATAAAAAAAGTACATTGTATCCAGTGTTCCAGTAATTTGCTGCTCAGACAGGACAGAGCAGGTGAATGTACAGTAGCAGGTGCTGTGTTTGATATTTAATGGCTAAATACAGTAGACATCACATGTTCACTGCTATAACTCAACTGAATCATCACCTTCTGAACATCAGAGAGCTCAGAGTTGGATGGCATACACTTTGTTCCTCATTTAACCCAAGATGAATTCAGTTCCTCGGTCTAACAGTGGTCACAAGAAGGTTTAGCATCTGATACCATTGTTTGAAAATGTACAGAGAGAGAACTAGTCGCTGCTTTTTACGCCATGTAACGAGATTCCCAGCTAATCAGTGACTTTCCTGCGTTATCTCAGCCATCAGGACACTGGGGAGGATGTGTAACTGAGACAAGGGCTGATGTCATGGCTTGATGGATAAGGTGGAGTTAGAGGGAGGGTGATGGAAAGCGTTTTGATGTTGTATACATCACTATTCGATATGCATCCCTCAATTACAATCAGATTATAGAGAAATTACATCGGGGAAGTGGATCAAATTGTATATGAATAAAAGAATGGGTGTATGTTAGTGTGTGTGTCCATCTCTCTATGCCAGCGGTGATATCTGTAGAGTGAGGTGTCGGGAAGGTGAGTAAACATGATGGTGTGCACTCATCTAATGATCTAAATTGAAGTAGATGAGCTTCTCTCACTCACTCTGAGTGGAGGTGTCTTTTACACTGGCCCTCTGTGCAGCATGAATGGAAAAATGAGCTCATGCCTTCAAATACCACTGACTTCATTTACTGACATTAGACAGCAGTCTGAGCTCAGTCACAGGCTACCTGCTGCACTCCTGGCACAGAGGGCAATGTTTATTTCATTTAGCATATGCTTTAGAGAGCAAAAAGCAGTTTTGCTATTTCATAAAAGGACTATATGTCCACCTTAAAGAAAAAATGGCAAAGATGACAATTATTTGTAGACATTTTAACTATATAATCTAATCCAATGATTAGTATAATAATTACAATTATTATTATTAGTAGTAGTAGTGTTATAAATAAGTAAATAAAAAAATAAAACATTTTCTGATGAGGATAAATTACCACAAAATCAACCTTTTGTTTATGCATGATGCCCTCAAGCTTAATCATAGTCATAAATGTAAACTACAGTGATATTTTTGTGGCTTTTTAGTGTTGTAGGAGGAAAAAATTAAATCAAAAATCTTTTTGTCCTGTTTTCCCCTACCTGATTTAGAGGCTTATTATGAATTTTAAACAGAAGCGATCAAATTATTGATAAAATGAGCAGTAAAAATGCTGGGTTTAAAATAAACAAGAGTTGGATTAAATATGGACAAACCCAGCAGGTTAAATATTTAACCCAATTTTCTATGTAGTTTTAACTCAACTACCGAGTTTCATATACAGGGCTTGGCCAGCCCAGTCTCAATGGCAATTCGTACATATTTCACGATGTGGCTATGAATTCATATGATTTTTGCTAGATCAAATTTTACGAGTTGACAATTAGTATGAATTTGTACGAATTACCTACACCTAATCCCGCCCCTAAACCTACTCGTCAAATCGAGTGAGGTTGTATAAATTTGTACAAAGTAGCATGAATGGGGGGGGGGTTACTATATTTTATATTAATATTTTTAATTAATATTCATTAAATTATATAAATTTATAAACAAAATTTTATATAAGTATTCTAAACTGCTTATTTAAAAAAAATCACATTTTGATCGCTGATGCCTTTATTAATTATAAGACTATTTTTAAAATGTACAACCTATTTTGGATTAATTTTAAGCCAGCCATTTTTAAACTATAGTATAAATAACAGTATTAAAACAACCCAGTTGGTTGTATTTAACCAAGCATTTTTTAAAGTGTGGTTGCATTATATCTAAATTCACTTCTCGGTTGATTTAAATCTAAAATGTATCACTCTTTCCTGTCAAACACTGACCTGTCACCTGTTTCTGCAGAGAGTGTGAGCCATTTTGTTACAGAGGACTGCAAGAAATATGGAGGCATTTTTAGCCTTGAATGCCTCCCATAAACAAATTCCACTGTACTAGAGCACAGATCCAACGTGCCATCCCAGCTGCCTTTCATGATCAGAGCTAAAGGCAAGCCTGCGTTTAACATAGTAAAATGTTCACACCATTCCTCACATGCATGTCCTTTGTTGTGATTGACAGGGTCTGGAGAAAGTTCATGCCAGCTCCTTAGAACAAGTACACATTGGATTAGGAGTCTATACACAAGTATTTTTAGAACTCAATAATTCAATAACAATGCTGAGTCTGATGCATGCATATGAACATAAATACTATGAGATATAAATTATAAACTGAATGAAATCCACTGAAACACATATTTTCTCAGCTGTAAGATGGTGTCAAGTTATACATCTGTGGTCAAGCTGAATGTTATCAGGCAACACAAAACCGGATAAGCCGAAACTAAACACTC
Source organism: Enteromius thamalakanensis (assembly GCA_032357475.1). Lineage (NCBI taxonomy): Eukaryota > Metazoa > Chordata > Actinopteri > Cypriniformes > Cyprinidae > Enteromius > Enteromius thamalakanensis. The sequence continues at coordinate 8,566,107 of JAUCMT010000021.1, forward strand.
AAACCTTTTTGTTTGCACTCCCAAATGGGCTTGTGTTCATTTAGAGGAAAATCTGGAGACATTGTTTATATTGCTCTGTTTGTACGAAGGCAGACTAATTGCAACTCAAAATCGAACTGACTTTACAGTAATCCCTTTAGAAAACCCAACGTGGAAAAAAAAGAATATGGATGAAAATTGCTATTTAGTGATTACAAACAGAGCCAAAACTCCAGCCGCCCACTTAACATCTCATTCACAGACCACATGTAAAGCTCAGACCATCATTTATTCCTTTATACACATAACAAATCTTAACTTTGCGACTATAAAAAGGCAGAATGTGAGAAATCAGCACATTAATTAATAGTTAAAAGTGCCAGTAACCTGTTTGTTTGTGCTTGTTATTAGCATTAGATGAACTAGCCAGGACAAATGTGCTCTTTTGCACTATTTGAGCTAAATAAGCACACTTCATGGAGTCAGTATGGCCACTGAGTTGCTTAAAAGCAGTGCTTCTCAACCATGGGGCCTCAGCAAACTTCTAAGGTGGACTTGAAGATGATTTTAAATAAGCCAAAATATTAAGCATTTCTTATTTTAATTAATTTCCACAGGCTTCTTAAAAAAGAATATGCTTTTTTTTTGTTTTGTTATGTCAGTCACATAGATATTTAATAGAAATTGTGGGTAAAAATCCTCATCCATAATCATTTAAATCATGAAATCATTAAAATCATTCCGAAAGACGAGTTTTGGGCTCCACATAGAAACTTTCAGTGAACAGTTCTTAGAAGACTTTTTTCAGCATTCTAAATAACCTTTTTCCACAATAAAGTGCAATGAAAAGTTTCCACAGACGTTAAATGTTCTTCACAGATGTCAATAAAGAGCTTTTATTTTTAACAATACAACTGTAAAAGTCACAGGGCCTTTGGATATTGTTGAATATTGCTTAGGAGTCAAAAAAGGTTGAGATCCACTGCTTTGAGACTGACAATATAACAAACATACTGATAATATAACATATTATATTACAAATTGTAACACAGTCAGAAACTATGAGTTGCTTCAGCATGGCAGTTTTTAAGACTTTGATATCCCTCCTACCCCCACGGCTTCTTCTGTGGCCCAGACACAAGTGGATCACTATTGCTGATGTACATGTGATTTTGTTTTGTACTTAAATTAGCATGGAAATGGCCTGGAAAATGGGATATAAATGGAAATGTCAGCTAGTTGGCTGAACCAACAATTGAGCATGTAAACAAAAGCCACATTGTCAGAGACGCTAACAACACTCCTCTGTGTCTTCACGCTGCCCCAATCCCAACAGATTTAGAACACACACACACACACACACACACACACACACAAAACGTTCTTCTCCACGGACTCCTGATGTGCTGCTGGCAGCCAGAGAAAAGCTGTCAGGGGGAATGAGAGGGAAAGGTCATTGTGTCCGCTGTATACATTCAGCTGGGCTGGTGCAGCTGTGTGGGCATCAGAAAGATCTCGCTGGAGGACAGGCCTATTGTGCCAGTCTGATTGATCCTCTATGGCACTGAGCTTACGGAGAGACCCTGACTTTAACAGGGACAGGGCCTGTTGACAAACAAGCAGGCCTCTGTCTGAGGCAGGAGACTGAGGCTGCAGGTGCTTGGGCCATGCTTGGATCGAGCCGAGTATGCCTGCTCAGATGCCAGCGGAGGCATTTCCTGCCTAGTCTGACATAGGCAGGCATCCTGGCAACGACCAAACACTGAGCAGGAATGAATAAAAGGCGAGGGCCGGTGTCTAAGCGCACATAAATGTCCATCAGACCTACAAAAACATTGACAGAGGCACACTTAAAAATACATCCAGAGTGATACAATGATACTCAAACGTTCAGAAGCAAAGACAAACAGAGCCATTGTAAAAAATGATTGCTGTAGATGTGCTATGGTAAAAATCAGTTAACTTCTGCTCTTAATATAGACTGAAAAATAACATTCTCAGAGATTTTTGTATAAATGTTTCTTGAATATGAGTTATGTACAGTATATTAAGGAAACGGAGCAACACGTGCTATTGCATTAATGTTTGATGCATTATTAAACCTTGCTTCTGTCACAGAATAGTAAAGTTTATTTCTCACAATTTAATTTTTTCTTGCAATTCTCTACAACTTCTTGCAATTTTTATTAGCACGCCTTAGAAAAAAAGCATTACGGGTGTGCTATTTTAGACAAAACAAAGGCTCCGACGTGTTTTTAGATCAGTCAATGTAAGTTTCTTTCAATTGAAAAAGCTCAGACAGTCTAGGACTACTGACTACTTTTTTAAAGCCAGCTTTTTTTGTAAATCTCACAGATTTTTTTTCAACTGTGTACAAATACAAATCCTCGCCTGTGTCTCATTTTGTAGTGCCCCATGAATTCCGCTGTGGCTAGAAAGAAATCACTTAATGTGAGCTGGTGCAGAGCAGCAGGCAAAGACGGTGTGACACAATGACCCGGTGCCAGAGAGTGTAAATCTGGCACAGCGTCTGCCATCACACCACATTATGATTTACAACAGACCGCAGAGCAACAGACAGCATGATCCGCTCCTTTTCTCCTTCATGCTAGCATTCATATCTGCTATTTTCATGGATGAGGTGCTTCTAAATTTTTACAGCCACAATAAACAAATGTTTCAGGCATCTACAATGTCTACAAACCCTAATATGCTCAAGGCGAATGCAGCTTTTACAGCCTCGACTATTGTTTCAAGCATTCACGATGATGTGCGCAATCCCAAATAGAAATATAGACGATGCAGGGTTTAAAATCAACTAAAGTGGCTTGAAGGAAATCAGAGGAAATGCACACAGGCGCCTTGGTTTCTGCTGTACAGGATACAAAGCAGCCCGGCTCCAAATTTGGCAACGTGGCATAAAAAGAATATCAGATAAGTCAGCGGCCAGCACGTCTGTAGGGATTATTTTTAGTCATACTATTTAGTAGAGGATCGAAGAAAAAGTTTGTCCCCCACCCTGTTGCTGAGTTTCACACGGTGCTGTTTGCACTGGGAATCTTCTTCCAGTTGACATGGCCCAGCCCGGCGAGGCGCCCTTCCTCGCACCCTCTGTGCACTGTAAACATTCCAGGGTCAGCACCTTACCAAGCGCCTGCCTATGCACACACTTAACTTCCTGTTTACTCTAAATGCTACAAGCCCCACTGGACACCAATAGCCATACTGCTGTCTAAGACCTGGAAAGTGGGATTTTGTCTCATAGAATGTATCATGCATGCTTAAATATATATGTACATACACAGTTTTGTATGAATATTTTAGAATTTGTAAAATATGAGAGTGGTAAAAAAAGTAAAAAAAAAAAAAAATTGGCAGGAAAATGTGAGCATACGTTTCGTTGTTTGAACACATGGCTCAGTCCTGGCAAAGGAGATAATGGAAAACCCCACAGGGGGTCAAAGTACAGAGCGACTCAGTGTAAGCTATTTATTATTTACATATTTTTATATTTTATATACAGCTCTGGAACCACTGCAGTTTACTCCTAAATCAGTATCTCTCTGAGTGCGACATGCATTTCATTCCAGTCTTTGTTACATTTCTACACAAATCCTTCATTCAGTTTATTGAGGTACTTATTTGGTGAGCACCTGAATCCAATTGTATGTAATGGGAAAAGTATAAAAAGCACTGCTGTAATCAACACTATTCTCTTGCAGTGTGACCAGTTGGATGGTAAAAAAAGCTAGAAGTCTTTCAAACATAAAAAAAAAACACTAAACATGCCAAAAACAGTGAAAAGAAAGGTTTTGAGTCAAGAAAAAAAAGGCTTTACTGGCACAATGATTCAGTGAGCATCAAGTTGCTTTTATCCTTAATATTTCAAAGACGGCAGTTCACAAAAAATGAAACAAACGTGCATTGTTTTGTATTGGTGGTGTATTGGTGATATTAACAGTTTTAAGAATAAAACCCAAAAGAAACCGATTTTTCTGCAGTGGTCTCTTACTTTTTCCAGAGCTATATATATATATATATCCTTTTAAAATATCTTGAAATAAATAAAATAAAATAGATTAAAAAACAATTATTAGTATACTAAATAAAATGTATTATACAATAAAATTTATATTTTTAGCCCACACAAGAGCATAATGAATATCTCAACAAGGCTATCCATGTGCATACTATATACTTAGTTTGAAGAATATCCTTCCATAGCAGTGTTTTGACTACTAGACTTAAGTTACAAGTTACCTTCGGGAAATCTCTTTTTAATCAAAGGCATACATTTATGAGTAAACATTGCCCTGACAAGATGCTGAGAAAGAATGGAGGGCTTGTTCTTCAATGGGGTGGAGTGTTTTTGTGTGTGCAGGGGAACAACCGTTCTTTGCTCCTTATATTTCTCATTCATCTCTCACATCACATGGATGACTGGCACTAACTGAAAACACACACAGTCTAGGTTCTGTGACCAGCAGTTCAGGTTCAGAGAGCTGCCTTAGCTAGAAAAAGACAAAGGCAGCTGTAAGTGGTACATGGTCGTAAACCACATTTTGGCCAATTAATTTAATAACAAAAACTCTTAGATATACATATATATATATATTCTTCTGAAATTAAAAACCAGCAGTGTCTTGAACTAAACATCTAAAGCACACACACAAAGTAGGCTATAGCATTTACTAGTAAAGCCATAAGTTGTTTAAGTCACTGCTAAAAGTTTTGGGCACTAGCCTAACTTTTGATATTGTGTTCAGCCCGGTATGTTTTTGTGAAGGAGCACATACACTGTGCTGCTGTTCCAAAATGTCCGCGCAAAGCGCATGAAATGGCCAAACATTAATAGGCTATAATACTGTAAGTAACTCGCTGTTTAATGCGACGCGATGTTTAATGCAATAGAGCCATTTTTGCACAGGTTATTCTGGTTTATAATGGAAAGTGTGTGTCGCTGTTTGCGCATTTCGCTGCCTGTGTATAGTTACACTCATTTATACACTTCTGAGATTGCAACCATCCACTGCTGTTCCGAGCCCAGCAGCTACCACGTGATGTTTTCGCAAGCCGTATCTGTTGTTAATAGAGCAAACGCTGAAAACAACCATAAAAACATTCCTGCTGGGGCAAGTTTTTATGAATGGCATTTTTCCTTCCTCGACTTTCCCCTCTTTTTGTGAATGAAAAACAACTGGAAACGTACTAGGGAAAGCCCTTGGGATTCTCAAGCCGCGATTGGCTAAAAGAACGTAAGCCCCGCCTTTGGTTGTTAAACCTTGAATTTGATTGGCTGGAATGCGCAGAGAGGTTTCATTCATAAGTAAGGACAAAGAGAAGAAATTTGAGCTCGTGAAAGAGAAAAACCACCAATCAAAATCCTTCCGACAAAACGAACATCCGACAGCAAGAAAAGCAAGTTAAAGTCAGCAGCATAATTAAATAAAAGCCATTATTTTTATCTGCTGTATATGCCAAACATACACATTTTCCAATAACAAATTTTAGATATAAAAGAAAATAATAATAGTTATAATGAAAAAAGTTTTACTGCTGCCTGATATAGCCTATAAAAATTACAATCTGCAGTGATCCTATATAGAGGTTATAAATTATTATGATAAGATTAATTAAAAACAAATGCGTTTTTACACTGTATATCATCACTAAAACGTAATATTAAGCAATGCAATTTTAACTTTAATTTCTATCAACGATGAAGAATATAATTATTTCACTATACTATCATAATCTGATAGCGGACGTGGCATAGGCTATACACAAGTTAGTTGTCAGATATACGTTTAAAACGTTTTCACCCCACAAAATCCATTGCAAACTATTTAGACAATAGCGTCTTCCCTCAAATGAAGCAAAGAACAGGTCTCGAGCTGTCCAGACTGTGATTTAGCGGGGAGCAGAGTGTGTATTTATACGCACGCGGGTGGTTGTTTTGTGAATGGAGCTCATTACGTATGCAGCCTTCTCGCGCTCCATTCACAAACTACTGCTGCTGCCTCTGTCCGTCTTCCTTCCCCTCTCAGTCTGCGTGGATCTCATTAAAACACAGCCTAAATGTCCACAAACGGTTAAGGCATGGATTATAAGATGGATGGATATCTGGATCAGCAAGTGCCTTATACTTTAGCTAATGTGAGTATGGCTTTATTCACTTCAAAGCTTCGTTGCGCTTAAACGCGGGGACGTTGTGCTGTTTCTCCGTCGTCGTTGCATGTGATTTGTTTTAAGCAAGCGCTGCTGCGTTGAAAACTCTTTTCGGTTTGGGCAGAAAGCAAGTAAAACTATCACAAGTAGTTAAATATTCTAAATAATCATTTTCTCCATGTGTTGGACGTTGGTATCAAAAGGTAAAGTTGAATCTTTTCAGCAAACGCTATTCTCAAATCTGAATTCTTACTTAAAAAGGAAATCAAAACTTCCCTTTTCGGGATGCTTGAATTGGCAGTATTTGCTATTGTAAGAAGCAATGCAGTGAATTCAGTTTTATTGATGAATGAGCATAATCGCACGTTATAGCCTATATGGCAAAAAGTACTTAGTCTTGACAGTAGCCTATCCTGTATTTTTGTACCTTGTTATAGTGCATTGTAAAAATTCATATTTCTTTAAAATGGTTTAGGTTGCTTATAGTGGGGTTTAAGATAAATATCCATCCTTGTTGTTCTGAAGATACACTAATTCTTTGAGTATGTTTTTTTTTACTTACATAATGTAGTTTCTGTTTTGTAGAGGTCGCAAGGAAATGGGCCCCTAAATAGACTGTTGATGGCGACAAAAAGGAAATACATGGACACCGAATTACCCCCTCAGGAATCTGAAGGTAAAGTAGAAAGCAAGTAAAAAAATTGTATTACTGCATATTGTTTTATCTACACCGACTGTATATTTTCAGTTCGGTATCTTGGAAAAGGCATATTTTACAAGCTAGTTTACCAAAATCTTATGTAAGAGCCTATGTAAGAACAATTTTTCTGGTAAACAGATGAACCAAAGAGGGAATAAATATTTGAAGCTTGCATGGAATGATGGATCAGTGTGATAATGATTTACTTTCCTTTTCAGATCTCTTTCAGGATTTAAGCCAACTTCAGGAGACGTGGCTCACCGAAGGTATGTGCCTTTTCTAAGCATGTATTGTGTGTATATATTGCAATAAATTTGTCCCTCTAGTGGCAGTGAGCAAGGAAATGTCACAGGAGGACATGCTATAGCAAGTTCACACTGCTTGGTGAGATTTACAAAACAAAACAATAGAAAGATTCAGACCAAGATGGCTTATTTGCTTAATAAGGCAACACAGCTGTTAGAAATAATTCATGTTTTCATTTTAGAAATTGAATAGGTGTGATAGTCCAATACTGTATTTAAGATCAGAATTGATTTTTTACAGTACATCAGGACAGTCGTTGTGCCAATGTATATGTGTTGCTTTTGTACAAAAATGCCTTGATTGCACAATGCTGCCGGTTACATTTTATTTAGAAAGTCCTGACAAAGGCGCTTAAAGCCTGTACACCCAGGCAGAGCAAACAAACAGCATCAAAGCTGGACAGTCAGGAGGCAAATAGTTGAAATGAACCCTGCCAGAAACAATTTACTGTGTACATGTCAGAGTGTGGAGAACACAAAGGCTGCTCTCAATAAGACCGTGTGGCTGGAACCCCGCTGTTTTGAATGAATTATACATCTGTCCCAATGCAAACCCTTCTGTGTATTTTAAATTTAAAATCTGTAAAGTGATATAAATGCGTTTTTAAAAATTAAATTATAAACAGTGATTTTGTCCATGTCTAGCTTATAATAGAAATAATGCTAATGCATACCTTTATCTTATGCTTTATTGGAAATTAAGATGACATATGGCAAATAGAAGATGCATTTTTGTCAGATAACATCTAAGAGTCTTAAATTCAATTAATAAATTAGGGAAGTTACAATAATAGTATAAACATTATTTTTATTTAAATATTAATTAATTTTTTTTTATTTAATTTATTTAAATGTTAAGGCATTTACAGGAATCCCTCAATGTTGTTAATGGGATATTTTAAAGATTTCAAAATGCATGGTCAAAATAAGTTCTTAATGAGTTGCATCATCCTCAGAGCAGAACTATCAGCTATTATTATGCAGCGTCAAACTGTGAACTTCACACATCAGTCTGAACACAGGGAAGGCAATGACCATAAACCAGAAACAATAGAGAGCCATCCCTGACTCCACGACAGTACACAGGTGGAGTAGTGCAGACACGAGAAGTTTGAACAGTGATTTTAGTGGTTTGAGAGAACAAATAAAGCAAGAAATAACTTTATTGCTCTCACACACACACTTGCTCTTTAAAAGCGGCCTCATTTTTCCTGGCCGTGAACTTTTCTTTGTTCTTTTCGGAAGCAATGGCTTATAATCAGGTGGTTATGATGAGTAATTCACCATATTGTTAAAACAGACACCGCTGCAGGGATTTTTGCACTTAAAAGGCTAAGATATAACATAGAAGGAGGCCAGGAGTTGTTAATAGAAAAGCTTGTCCAGTCATGTGAGTATTCTTTACATTTTAAGACAGACCTCCTGACTCCTCCCAGGATCTGCCGAACTTAAAAAAAAAGTCATTCAGGTTCCCTCAAAGAAAAAGGAAACATGTCTCCATGCTCGCACAGACAAACTTTGGTCTTGTGCTGACTTGCATTTCAAAGCCCTTGACAAGATGTTCCTGGAAGCTCACTGACTTGAAACAAACGCAGACACACAGTCTAATGCGACTATGTATGTATGCATGTAGACTGCGAGAGATCGAATTGGCTTCAATCAACCCTTAAAACTCTAAAAACCTTGAGGGATTCACTTTAAACTGATAGATTTTTTTTATCTGTCTAAAAATCGCATGTGCTCTTTTTCCAAAAAGATGAAACACGTCTGAATGATTTATTGCTTGATCTGGTGGGCCAAATATTGGCTTCAGCTTTGACTCATAAAAACAGCCTTACTAATCCTCCTCGGGGCAGAAAAGGAAAAAACTTAAATGACTCTAATATAATTACAGTATAGCAACAGGATAAGAACAGCATCTATGAAATTAATGTAATTTCTTTGAGCATGCTCAAAAGGGCATCAGTATGGTTTCCGTCACACAGGAAGTGCCAGATTAATGTTAAAGAGATGGATTTAATTCTCCCTCTGTTCTGGTTTCTGTTTTTATAGACTACTGGCTAAAAAAAGAGAGAGAATATGCTCAAGTGAAAAAGTGTTACTGTCCTACACAAGCCTGACTAAGAGCTATTGCATATGTATATATTTGTCAGGAATAACAAAAGGTCTGTGGACAAAGGGGAATAACCCTTGGTTCTTTGCTTCGTTTGAATCAGTTATTATTTTTATATATGTATTATTATTATTTTGTTTATAAAGTTCATCACTTTACATAGCATTTTTATTGAATCCAGGCCTATTTTATGGAGCTTTGAGATGTTGGAGTGGAATAACTCTGAGAACTTAGTCCTTCATAGTCCAGAAAATAACAATTAGAAAAAAAAAAAGCTATATAACTATGACAGGAAATTCAAAGTCATTGTCATCCATATGGATATCTTAGTTGCTTTATTCAAGGACAACTCAATATATTATTTTATTTATCAGCATTAAAACAATGACTTATCAAGGCTTTTTGTCTAACTGTATTGAGTGGCTTGGAATCGTATTTCGTTATTGAACCAGTCTGCAAATTTACAAATCCATAAAAAGCAAAGTCAGCAAATCCACATATTATTATTAATACCCTTTATGGGACATTATCGATTGTTACTGTACATTATTATGCAATCGGTATGCAAGACATATCTATTGCTAGTTTTTGTGTAGATTTCACCCAGCATGACCTTTAAAGACAAACAGTCTCAGCAGAATCCATCCACATTAAATTTGGCAATAAACACCTAAGAAATGACTGTACGTAATGCCAGAAACATTTATTTTGCAATCATGCCAATAGTTTAGTATTTAAAAAAAGATCAAAGCTATAATTTCTTGGTCTGAGACTCATTAAACTGCACTCTTTTTCTATCCTTTCCCTTAGTATTTTCTTGATTCTTTCTCTTGCTCCCTTTCTCTTCTCAAACACTTATTGCATGACCTTAAAAGCCAGCGTTCAAAGGCTTCAAAGCAAGTGATGAATTCCAGAGCACTTCACCAAGCAGAGCTGATGAACATTGTCTGAGAATGTCCTGCAGTTTTTTTTTTCTATCTATTAATGCTACGCTGCTATATTTGCTCTCTTTCTGAATCGTTTCTTATTCTGTTCAAACATGCTTACTATGGATAAGTGAGGTAATTGGCTACATCAGCTCGAAAGAGTGTAAATCCATCAGCACGACCCAGCTAGAGTGTTGGTGATGGGTAGGGGGAGGACATCACTTCTTGTGGACTGACATTGATCACCCCTTATTATGTTTAAATAAGGCCTGTATATGATACAGATGTGTGGAGGTGCCGGATGCGCATGTGGCTCTCTCAGATTTTGAGTGAATTTTCTATGCAGCGTTTTTAGCATTTATAATTAGGTTGCAGGATTGTTGTAATGTAATTGACAGTTTGCATACAAATTTGGTCACTCTAATATTCCCCTAAAACATGTCTGAACCAGAACTGGTGCTCTCCCTATCCCCCCCAAAAAATTTTAAGTTAAAATAAATTAAATAAAAATAAATAGATACATACATAATCAATCAATTACAGTAATTTATATATAAAAAAAATAAAGAATGCAAAATAAATCTATAATATTTATATGAGTAAAGCTGACACAAAGTCAAAGATACAAGCAAAAAATATCCAAAAATACAATTACAAAAAGAACGAGAGAGCAAATTTTGTCACAAGTGTAAATAATAGCCCATCTACTGTTCATCTGATGGAATTCAGGAGTAATCAAGATATCTGCACACACACACTCAGTGGTGATATTGATCTGCCTGTGGAAAAGTGCTGGCACATGGAAAAGTGGAGGTGAAGGTCACAGGCTGTCCAGATGCAGTAACTCAGGTTTCACTGGGATGATGAAGGGAGACACAGGCTAAGCTAATGGACAGCCCATCCCTTCATCAAATCACACTGTCCATTTAGACTATGTGTGCTCAAGAAAAAGGACTTGGTTTTCAAAACATATTCTGAGTCTGATCTCCGAGTCAGCAGGGACAGAAAGAAGGAAACACAGGACAACATAAATCCAAACAACTATAAAATTTATTTTATGCCTCATTGTGTCAGAGAGAGACCCCATAAATAAATAATAATAATAAATAAAGTATTGTGTCATATTTACTATTTAAGGGACTCCTGGCAAATGTAACTTTAGATACAGCGCTTCTATCTGAAAATTGCTTTTGAGATGAAACTATATGTTCCCTGGTTAGAGGTACTTCTTAAAAGTTTGTTATTCAGGTGTCATATATGTGAATATATCAGTACATCTTTTTAGTACATATGCTCATTTTAACATTTTGGTGGTCTCTGCAGCTCAGGTTCCTGACAGCGATGAGCAGTTTGTTCCTGACTTCCACTCAGAGAACTGTAAGTACATCATTCCTTTTGATTTACGTCTTATGCACGAACATTAATAAATATGAAACCTGAGAGGATGAGAAAGATGACAAAAACAAAAAGATAAAGAAGAGGAAGTAGGCTTGTCCTCCAATTATTAGTCCAAAAAGTGACTGATTGACAAACTGCTGGAGGCTGAGGCGTGGAGGTTTTCAGACGAACAGTCCCGTTCTCAGGCGCTGCGTAACAGAAACGCACGATACATGACCTACTACACTGACACTGACGTATTTGGATGTTCAAACTAAAAAGCAACCTCCATTTGCATGTGCCTGAAAGACTCAATTGAGCAGTTAAGGAAGCCGGTAAAAGATCATTCAGCAGTTGAGCACAAAGATTTCCTTTTTGTGTCTGACAGAGGTGTAAATGGGAAAGCAAATTCCTGTACCGCGCAACGCAAAGGCCACCTTTTCAACTGCTTTTCTTGTTTTGTTGTGTCTCCTGTCAATGGCATGCCGGGCTTTGTAGCAGGCGCTCTGTAAACAATTCCCCTTGAACCTTTTGTTGCAGCCATTCACAACATATTGGGTTGAGCCTTCGCCGCGTTGGCGAGTCTGTTATGGTGACAATTTTTTCAAGGGTTGCAAAGTTCACAGAATGAGTCATAGATCTTGTTTTTTTCAGTAACATGAACCGGGCCGTGGCTTGCTAAAAGACAGAGTGTAGTAAACTCATGTGTGCAAACAGCCCTATAGTACACCGTTCTAGATCCGACCTCTAGTGACAGATGCTCCCCATAACATATTGTTCTTGTCTGTTGTGCAACAATGAGGGGGAGGAAGTGGAGATGAACTCTGGGGCAAGAAAGGGTCATGTCTACTTAACCCCATCAGGACATAACCAATCACCAGTGCTCTTTGCCATTGACAGCCTTTCCTAATACTCAGAGAGGAGATGGGATTTCAGGATGACAGGCCTGTCACATTAGTTAAGTGGAGCAAAGCTTTGAGTGACAGCAACACCCGCCCTTTCATTTAGATGCAATGGAGTAATAACTCACGAATTGAGGGCGCTCTTTGAGAAAAAGCCTGGAGTTGACAAGGCGGCTATAAACAAACATATTCTTGTGGTCCTTATGGTGTGGGTCAGTTTATGCCACCAGCTAAGATCCAAACACGGCTTCTTCTCCATTGGTTCAAACTCGCTCAGATTATCGTGACATTCAGGTGAGTCAGATGTTTTGCTGAATCGTGCCAGCATGTTACGTTTCATAACTGTCTCTTGGCCTTTTGTCTGTAAACACATGAGGGAAAACAAGATACATGGAGTCAAGTGCTCGGTTGTTTTGCCAGTCAAGTTGTTTCCCGTCTGGGCACGACTGTGAGTCTAAGACTCTGGGACGGTGCGGAATGCCAGATTAAAGAAATGGGGGAGGTGCTGGACATGCTGTTGTGCAACACCTGCACATCTGGCAAATCTATCGCCGTCCCTCTCGTTTTTCCACATTGAGAGTCTCCATTTGGCTTAACTGTGACCTGTTTGTCATTATTAGCGATGGAACTACATGAACTGTCATTCAGAACTTGGGATATAAATGTGAAGATGACCAGTTTGGCTCGCCGGGGAATCATTAACCTGCTTTAAAATCGCTCCTCTAGACTTTAAACTAGACGGTGCTGTAGAAAATGAATAGCCAAAGATAATTAATCAGAACAAGAGATCACAAAGCAAATGCAAAACCTCCCATAAATTGTGAGAAAATAAAACAGGACATTTATAATCGTTTAAAAACTTTACAGTATTGATTAGTACTTGGAGATTTAGTTTTGTTTGTAATGGCACTCAAAGAACAGGATTCTTTCTCCCATTCATGAAAATGCCCAAGAGCAGAACTAACTCCACCCTCATGGTTCCTTTTTCTGAATGGAGGTTTTAACCCCACCCCCATCCTGTTTCCCCTCCAACTGTACTAAAATGTGATAATTTAGGCTGCCTTTTCTCTCCCGTTCTCTCTGTCTCAATGCTGAGTGTTCCAAGATGTGAGTTAATCCTGCAAATGCTGTTTTGTGAGAGCCATTGTTTGGTTTTGTGCCTTGTTGTAATTATGTAGGAAGTTGTGGCTATAAATTCAGTTCCAGAATAGAGAAGTCTACAGAAAAAAAAAAGAGAGAAAGAGAGATGAAAACACAAGAGATGTGCAAAGGGATTTCAGAATTTACAGTCTCAAGTCTGTTTGCACTTCCGTTAGCTCTCTCGACGTGTCTGATATATCACTGGATCGTGCTGTCGTGTTCACCCCCTTGCCCCTCCTCAAACAAAATATGCAGCTCTACAGCTCTCAACTTTCCAAAATACAGCTGCTATGCAACAAAGTCTGCAAAAACATCCTCAAGAGTGCCAAAAATGTACAGAGACCAGTCATTCTACCCCGTACAGGGGGCCAGGCTTTCCTCTTTCACGAACTTTTTGCAGTGGAACGAGCCACACGCGTACACACACACCGACACACGCGCACATTTAAGCCCCACATTTTTTATGAATGGACTGGTTGTGAGGGACTGGCTGAGGCAGCACATTAAGAGAAAACGGAATCTCCATTCATGATTTGAACTGACTGAGGGCTGCGCTCAACACAGCCTTTACAGAGATGTTTTTCTCTACCTCTTCACTCTTTTCTAATTCCACCTCTTTCTCTTTTTTGATGTTTTGCTCTTAGTTTCTCTTTCCTATATTTGTTGCTTTTTCTTTTGCATTTTGGCTCTGTTTTTCTCTTTCTTTCTCTTTTGTTTTTTGCTTTTTCTTTCACTCTTTTTCATAGCTCTCTTTTGCTTTCTCTTTCTTTCTAGCATATCGCAACATAAGTAT
>JAUCMT010000021.1:8580778-8595038 GCA_032357475.1 Enteromius thamalakanensis
ATATATATATATTTTTTTTTTTTTTTCAGTTAATGTTAAATTTTAAATAAAGCACTGCTGAAAAGTTTGGAGTAAGTAAGAAAAAACTGATTATTTTATTTAGCAAGGATGCATTAAATTAATTAATAGGTCACTGTAAAGAAATCTTTTTTTATTTTCTAATCATAAATAATCATTAAAAAACTAGCAAAAAATACAAAAAAAATTTTAATTTTGTTTTTACTGCTTTTTCTTTATCCAGTTGATGCAGCAAAAGACTTCTTTAAAAAAAAAACTAATGTTAACATATCCAGTCTTGTTAGAAAGTTTTACCTTTATTTTTTCTAAATGTTTGAAGTCTAAACATTTATAAGAGGAACGTTTGTCGAAACCGGCAGTTTAAAAGTTTTAGGATGTTTTTGTAGCTCCATGGCTGGACTGTAAGTGCCAGTAAACAGCAGCTCAGACTCTTATATAAAACATGAATTTGGAAGCTTGTGCTCCAGTACTCTGTTGGAAGAAGTTAGAACATCCTCTTTACAGGCTGAGGTATGGCGGCTGAAGTATTGAATGAAAAGCAGTGTGTATTTTACTGCATCGGTGAGGACAGAAGCAGCAGGGCAAACACTCTAAACCTACCCAGGAAATTGCCTTTTCTCCCTCCTCTTTTCCACCCTTCTCCTGCTGATAGAAAAGAAACTAAGGCGGGGGCTAATGATAACATAGAACATATGTAACATTACATACGCATGTCCACACACATCAGAGACTTCAAGTGCAATGCGATAGACAGCGTTTGGAGACACAGAGTCTCTTCCAGCTAAATAGTGCAAGTCATCGCCCATCTAAATCACTTAGCTCAGTCCATTGTTTCAGCATAATCTCACGTCAGTTCTGCTAAAATGCAATGAGCCACATCTCGTATTGAAAAAGCAATGATGGATCTATTGATCCAGGGTGATCTCAGGAGAAGATCAGGCAGCATAAGAAAAACGCTTGAGTGTTTCTCTATCTCTCTCTCTCTATAATTAAGATATCGGCCCAGATGGGACTCAGTGAGACAAGTCTCAGTAGAAATGTATTTCTCACTGACTTGACAGAAATTCAATGAGCAGGTGTTATCTCCCATCTCTCTCTGCATTCTTTACAGTAGAGTTCATTATATAATTTCTGCAATAAGCAGAGAAATCAATATATGCATTAAACATTAAGAGTGGACTGCGATTATATTGAGAGCTGACGAATGTGAGGTGGAGATTTTGATTACTCTTTCCACATGAACGCACGCATAAAACACTCTCATGTTACGATGGATGA
The DNA here is from genome assembly GCA_032357475.1 of Enteromius thamalakanensis. Classification (NCBI taxonomy): domain Eukaryota; kingdom Metazoa; phylum Chordata; class Actinopteri; order Cypriniformes; family Cyprinidae; genus Enteromius; species Enteromius thamalakanensis. The sequence continues at coordinate 8,582,075 of JAUCMT010000021.1, forward strand.
CATCATTGTATTGCTTACACAAATGACGGTCATCCACTTTTCGCATTTTCACTTTTGTCTAGTTTTTCTAAAGTTAAAACTTTGGTAATGGAAAAATAGCTTAATGATTCATTTTTAAAAGATGGATGGTGCATTTCTTTTATTGGCAAAGAACGTCATGCGGTTTCATCAGAAAAAATAATCCAATAATAAAGGGAACTGATACCGTGTGGTTAACAGAAACAGTTCATATGCCATTCAGACCTGGTCTTCACACCCAATTACAACATGACTTTTAGTACACAAAAACACATTAAGCATCTAAAGAGTTTTCAAACAAAAGACGTGTTGAGAGAGCAAAATTTAACCTCACATGAGACTCTGTCTGATCGTTTCCATTTATCTTGTTATACAAGTTTGCCAACAATTTTTGAGCAACCAATAACTGCCTGAAACTCAAAGGGGAAGTTGCTGACATTAATAAGTGACAGTCAAACCCAAACGAGCAGAGTACCATTTTTTGGAAAACCCCTGGCCATTCACAATCTGAGAGAGGCCAGAACTTCCTTTTTGTTTGTGTTTTCTCGCTTGCTCTCTCTTTCATTCTGATCGTGTTGACATGGACACCACATGCCCGCCATGTGTAGCTGTACTGTGCTGAGATGACAGCATTGTTTCAGCAAAACCTCTGGCTGAAAGAACAGTCCTTTCTATCATCCACGTCCCTCCCCGGACTTTCCACTGATTATTATAATGATGATAGATTTATAAAAGCTCCTCAAATCAGTAAAGAAAACCTTCTTAGCTTCTTTTCTACTTAAACAAAAAATCCACAAAAAGCCATGAAGGAAACCGCTCAAAAACAACTTACAATCTTTGTAATGCTCACCAAATCATTATACACATTTCCAAATTTTTGAGATTAAAGTTAAACTTAAAGTTTCAGTAGAAATACATTTATAGTGTTACAATGGTTAACTATTTCAAATAAATGCTGTTTTATAAACTTTGTGGGGTTAAGTGTCGGTCAGTCATACAAATTCATACGAAATGGCAAAGCTTAAAATACGTACGATTTAGCAAAATTCATATGAATTATTCGAATTAGCCACCTCATAAACAATACGTACGTAATGTAAACAAAATGTACGTAATTGCTGTGAGCCTTGGCTGTATAAAATTAATTTAAATAAAAAGTTCTCTTAATTGTAAAAATATTTCACAGTATAACAGAAAACATTTGTAAAAATCTGTATGATTAATTTCAATGTTATAAACCAACACTATATGATGAAATTTTATGAGGTGGCTAATTTGTAAAAATTCGTTTGACCTCACTCGTATAATTTTGTGCGATTTGTCAACATCTGTGAGATCGAGAGGTTTAGGGGCAGGGTTAAGTGTAGGTAATGCGTACAAATTTATACACATTGTGCAACTCATAAATGCATACGGTTTGCCAAAAATTGTATGAATTTGTCAGATTGAGGTAACGAATTCGTACGAATGAGCCACTTCGTAAAATATGCATGAATTGCCATGAGATCGAGCTGGCTTCATCAGTATCAGCTGGAATTATTGCTGTAATATCTACAATATGAATCAATTTAACAAAAAATACTTGACATTTCCAATTGGATTATTATAAGAGCGACTTTCTGTTTTGCAATCCTGTCACTTTTATTTCAATTAAACACCCGATGTACACCCTATGACAGGCTGTACTTAAAAAGAAACAAGCTTTGAGAGCCATGTTAAGTGGGCTGCCCAAAATCAATACTGCCATTTCAACCTTTAGGCCATTTAGACATAATTGGCATCCTTGTTGTTCTTATTGATTTGTCACTGTTGGTCTTAAATGGCCAGTGGCCAGGTGGCATCTCTTCACTCACTCTCAAGCAGACTGTTATCATAATCGAAAATCAGATTTTATCTCAACATCAGCTCAAATCTGAAACATTCCCATCACACCAGACTAACACAACAAGCTAATCCTTTGTTCAGTGTTTTTATCAAACTGTTTTTGCATAAAGACTTGTTCTGTGTTTTATCTGACAGGCCGCAGCAGTCACGTTCCTGGTAAGATATGATAGGTTTATAGTCTTGGGATATTATTTTTCAAACTTTGGTCCACTGTACCTGTTGAGTTGACACGGTTGGCCTTAGCTGTAGCTGTCATAAGATGAAAATTTCCAGGATGTGAGCCTGACATGTATATACAAAACTGTCCAGATGATCAGTGGATTTATGGTTTAACTAAAAAAGCTGAAAACATCGACCGAAATCTGACTCACAATTTCAACAGTGGTGCTTTTCTTCAAACTAAATTGATTAGTGATTGCTTGTACTTTAACCAACTTTCTGAAGACAATCGCCCAGAGCTCTCGGGTAAGGCCACCAAACCTCCATCTGTCACAGCTGGTGGATCTTTTTTTTTTATTTGTTTAGTGCAGGGGTATCAGGGTCCTGAGGTTTGTTTGTGGTGGGAGTTGACTGAATGGCCCTCCATAATGATCCCCTACTTCCTAAAGCACTCAACCATGACCATCACCTTTCACCCCTTATCCTCTCCACTGAATCGTGCTATTTACATATGTAAAGTCCAGCTCCCACCTCTAGCCCAGCCTGTCTCTAAAAAGCTCATCCTGAATAGAGACACTCTTGTCATTTAGGTACAATGCTCCTGGTTTTTCACACTTAGATGTAGCTTGAAGGGAGGTGTGAATGGTAAATGCACTTGTATGTAAGGACAGCATAATTTTAAACTACAGTATATTTATAGCCAGATTACGATCAGCAGAGGTGTCAAACTCATTTTAGGTCAGACCGGCCTTTTTGCAGGTTAAAATGTCTGGAATAAACTTCATGCTGCCTACATAACAGAATAAAACAGGAAGAGAGCACACACAATCCATTTCATTGTTACTACTTAAAATTAAAAAAACACCTGCTGATAGCTGTAAATTATACAGCTGTAAATTCATATACATCCATCACATGAAACTAAAGGTTTACATTAAAGGTGATCCAAAAATCTCTTACACTGGCCACAGGCCACCTTTTTTCTTTCCTCTGATCTACATCCTTTGAAGATAACAATAAAGCAGGCGTTCTTCCAGTGGAATTTAAATTAAATAAAAAAAACGATGAATTCCTTTTTAGTATTAGGCGTTTTAATAATACGACCTCTGGCAAGCTCTAAGTCTCTTTCCTGATCACTGACTACGTACTTTACTAGAATAGCAGAACACAGATGTTACATTACACGTTTAGAATCGCAACCCCTATCGCCCCTTTTTTTCCAAGAAACAAAACCTAAGATATACGAGTTCCCTTAGAGAGCAGTGATGTAACTTTTACATGATTCGTAAAGAGTGAAAGCAGCAACTGAGAGCTTTGGGAAAATTGCACTAAATAAAGCACATAAACTTCCTTTATTGTCACATCACTGTTTACTCGAGTGCCATTAGTCTGTAAACTCACGGAGATTTAACGACAGACGGATGTGTCTTGATAATGTTACATGTTCCTGAAGTGTCCTCCCGAAGTCCTCCATCCCATTTTAGAGTATTTAGAGTGAAATGATTCATTGCTTTAATAGAGCGGTTTTAGTGGTTCTATGTTCGTAATGAATTCGTAAAAGGACTTGCAGCCTTATTGATCAAACGAGCAGTCCATTATTAAAGCATAGCATTGATTTGAGACTTTAAATGTCAAATCTATAAATCTTGCATATGCAGGCTTATTATATATTTAAGAATCACTCATTCTTTTCATATTTCATCTCTTTCTCTTTGAGTATCGCCTTTAAGAGGGCAGGACTTGTGCTGCAGTGATACAGTATTGGAAAGCCTTTCCCCCTTGTGTTTTTTTCTCTTGCTTTTGTCAATGAAATATGCAATTACCTGGGCTTGGGTTTCAGCAGTGCCTGTTCTGTCAGGTCTGCGCCCACGACAATCAACACATAAACAGCCATAAACACAGAGCTGCTGCTCAGCTGGAAGAGCACAGCTGCTGCTGTTTACCCTGAGCGGCCCAGAAAAACATCCTGTACCGTGCCGTCTTTGAGCCCGGCTGCTCCCCTCCAATAATAAACAGCACTGCGGTTCAGACCCAGACCCCACGCATGCTGGGCGGCTCCTCTGCTACTCCTCAGATAAATGCCAAAATCTTTAAAAGCTGGGCTGGAGAAACTGGAGAAACACACACACACAAAAGTTCTTATGTAAATGACCAGCTGCTGATGTGTTTATAAAAGGCTTACTCATTTAACCACAGCCATTGAATGTTTTTAGCAGCTTTAAAAGGGTTTAAGAAAAATGGAAATTAGAATTATGAATCTAATGCACATAAATAATTAATCTAAAATGGTTAAGTCCACTTTTCAATATTGATTAAAGGAAGTAACTTTTTTTATGCTAGTGGAAGTCTGTGTGTATAATTGTTTATGATTTACTTTGAGTGAGTGAAATGGTCATGTTTGCATGATCTACTGCCCTCACTATAGCTAAGGACAAACCAAGCCCATTAAAGTATTTGGAATACATGTGTATCTCTTTACTCTTGTTTGTATACTCTTGTTATATTTTTAGTGCAGACAAAAGGCCTGCCATTTCTTGAGACTAGCTGGAATGCGGTTGATTAATAAACCTGTTTCTCTGTGTACCTCAGCAGTGGCATTCCACAGTCCGCCTGTGAAGATTAAGAAAGAGCCTCAGAGTCCCGGCTCAGACCCCAGCCAGTCTTGCAGTCACAAGCAGAGCTTCGGCTACCCCAATGGAGAGCAGTGCCTTTACGCCAGGTCAGTCAAAACCCGGATGCTGTTCCTTGATGCCACTTGCTAGCATAGATGAACGTACTTTCACGGTTTAAGCAGGTTTACCATGTTCTCCTTTATCCCTGTTGACACAGAAATTAGATTCTTAAAACACACATTTTACGCTATGATGTAGGGTTCCTCAAATCTGGCCCTGGGAGGTCACTGCCCTGCAGAGTTTTGGCCTGATTTTGTTTGAAATGACTTTACGCTGATTGGGTCTTCAGTTGCACTTGAATTATATCAGGGCCAGAATCAAGGACACCTGAGCAAGCTAATCAAGGTCTTTAGAGTTACTAGAACTTGATTTTGATCTGGAGCTAAACTCTGCAGGTCATTGGCTGTAAAAAGTGCCAAAATCTCACATATCACAGAAGTGTTTTTATGGCCCTAAAAGTCAATTTGTAAACATTGTAAATTATGCAATGAGTTTTTTAGCATTCCATGGTGGAAATAATATTTTAAAAATTTTTTAAAATAAAACAGCAGACTTGTCTTGCTAAGGTTGATTTCACATTTTATTGAAGCAATTATTACTAAATATATTTTAAATAAATAAATAAATTAAATAGAGAATTTGAGGGTCACAATAGAAAAAGATTTCCACTCTTTATTTAGATTAATATATAACTTTTGAGTTTACAAATGTGATCTTGGACCACAAAACCAGTCATAAGTTTAAATTTTTCGAAATTAAGATTTATACATAATGCGAACTGGACAATACTTGGCTGAATCTGGAAAATCTAAGGGTGCAAAATAAATCTAAATATTGAGAAAATCACCTTTGTCAAGTCTTAGAAAAGCATAATTCTAATAAAAAAATATGTTTTGATAAATATTTACGGTAGGACATTTACTAAATATCTAGATTTTTTGCATAAAAGAAAAATCAATAATTTTGTTACATAAAATGAATTTTTGGCTATTCCCACAAATGTACTAATGTAACATAAGATGGTTTTGTGGTCCAGGGTCATTAATGTTTCATTTATTATTATTTTTATAATTTTTTTTGTATTAATATAATATTTTTATTATGCATTTTCATATTTTAAGTATGCACATTTGGGTCAAATGTAAAACAAATATACTATACTATAGTATACTATACTATCCTGGTTTCATTGTGACCTTCATTTAAAAACTTAAATAAACTTAACAAAATATTAACAAAAATCTTCTGCTGAGATATAAAAGAGTTTATAATCCATACACGATCTCATGCGTATATAACAGAAAAAAAAGCATTGTTGACTTTGAAAGTGTCTGTGTGCCCAGCAGTGCCTACGAGCAGAAGAGAGCAGCCGTGGCAGCAGCAGCAGGAGGATCTAAGAGCTCTTGTCCAGGGACGCCCATGTCTCCTATGCAGCATTACTCCCCAAAACCAATAGTGGGCTCTCGGCCGGAGTCAGGGTACATGAATACACCCTCAGCCAGCCAATCCCATGCCTGCCACAGCCACAGTTACCCCATGAACCCCAGGTAACGGCAATGATAAAGAATGTGTAAACTTTTGAGTAGAGATGCTAGATATATCAGTACGGTTAAACACAAGCAAATACTTATGGATATTTAAATGTGCATGCTATAGGATACAGATAAAGCATACTTCCATTGCAAACGCATTTTTAAGAACCCATCTGCTAATCAAGGTCTCATTTTCCCTCCCAGTTCCAGGTTCCCTTCCGCCTCTGCAGAGATATGCCCACCATTCGCTTCTCAAGGCCAGGCCTTGCAGCGCATGCATCCTGCCCATGCCACTGGAGGCGGAGGCGGTGGTTATCATCGGCAACACTCTGACCCCTGCTTGCCTTATCCTCCTCAGCAGAATTTCAAGCAGGAGTACATGGACCCTCTGTACGACCGAGCGGCCCACATGGCCGGGCCACAGCATCAGAGGTTTCCTCCTGCCCATATGATGGTCAAACAGGAACCCACTGACTACACTTACGAACCTGGTACGTGACTCAACAGACCGATGACACAAAATGCAATGATTTGCTTTGAAGAGGTGTCTCATCTCCTCTCTTTCCCTGAAAATCAAACCACATTAAGCCACTAATGTAAACCGTAAATAGCTCAACAAAACCAGAAGACTTTTATTCGAAAAGATTCTGTTTGTTTTTCTCCGCTTCCACTTCCACTTTACAAAGGTCTCAACAGTGTTTTCTGTACTTCTGCTCATTCGCCCCTCCCTTTTCGGCCTGTGTTCTTTGAGAAGGAGGGAGGCATAGGAATTTCATTGAGAAAATGGAGGGCACTGGAAAGACTAGAATCCCCAGTGGAGCGCTCGCGGGTGTAGGGTTGCAGCAGCAGCTTCCTTTTTCTGCAGGCAGATGAACTCATAATGGAAAAATGAGCGTAGCCTCGGTAACCTGAGCCCGTGCTCTGGCTTGGTCGAGAGGGTGGGAGGTGAGAGGTGTGGGGGGGTTGTGTTGTAGCCGGGGGGCTCGGGCCATATACTCACAACACAAGCGAACTTACCTCCTCCCACTTGGCTTTTGCGACTGACACAGGGTCGAAACACAACACCCTGCGCAGGTCCAACTTATCAGTGCTCTGTGAAAGACTACAAACAACAGCGATCTAACAAACACTGCACATGGATTAGCTTAAAAACAAAGTTACCATTTTACCCGATTCTTTTACATGGAAAAAAGGAAGCATGGCCTTTTCAGGGTACTTTCGTTCCCTTCTAGTTGGTACTACATTTCTAGTGTTGTTATTGTTAACTAAAACTATTGAAATGATTAAGAAACCTCACATAAGTAATATATTAAAAACTTAAAAAAAGAAATGTTGCCGGAGTAATTAACTAAACAAAAAGTGCTATAAATGACTGGAAGGAAAACTAATAAAAGTACTTAAATGACCAAAACTTAAATAAAAGTAATAGCAAAATAACTGATTAGCTCAGATTTATACGTGCAGAAATGTGGCAACTTTGGATGAGATAGTCAGGGACAAAAGGATGTTTTTGTGAGGATAGAGTGCCCTATCTGAGGTGGAGTACAGCTTGTTATCAGTAGATTCATCCCCTGCCCAGGCCGGTGGCTGCCGCTCTGCTACTGAAAAAAAACAGAGAGAAATACAAGCTAAAATCAGTGAGAAACCGTACTGACACTTTTGTACAACATGCAGTTGAAATCATTTAAAACGTGTGCAATGTTACATTAGTAATCATTATTTTAGATTTAATCTTAATAATGATGATAATTGAAAGTGTATTATTATCATCATCATCATCATTGTATATATATATTTATAAACAAATAGTTTCCCAATTGTACGGTACTAGGAAAAGGGATCCTGTGACTGTTTCAGCAGAAAATGGAACTGAAAAGGTTCCAGTCCTACAGCTCAGTCAACAGTTACATTAACGAGCACTATGTATGAGAAAAGTGCTGTAGTCCCTCAGAGCTCTTTCCCCCCTGTGACCTCTTATCACGGTCTCTGCCTCTGCATTCTCCAGCCATGAATCATGACTCCACCTCACAAACTAACCATTTCTCATTTATACAGTATAGAAGGAAAGAGAGAGAGAGAGAGAGAGAGAAAGAGTGGTATAACAGTTCTAAAGCCGACCCTCGCTTGCTGCAGGTCTGTGTGACTGTTTAAGATCCACTGCTCTTTACGACCTAAAAATAAAGCTGCAGACAGGTGATATTATGACAAATGACTTTATGACAAATGGACCTTTTGTCCTTGCAGCACTCAGTGGCAGAGGTTATCAAATCTGCAGATGCACCAGCCTCACACCCTACAGAAATAGTGCCTAAAGAGGACCAACAATGATTAGCTCTGTCCTCAAACCTAGTGAGCTGCCTCGCTGCCGGCTACCTACATAGGCAGCATATCCTAACCACAACTTAACCTCATAAGGGGATAATTATGAACAGACAGCAACACACAAAAATAGAGCTACAAACAGGAGAGGAGCTTGAAAACTGCTTCAATAGTGATAACTAATTCAGGGTTTCCCAAACGGGTTTTTGTTAGTAACTATGCAGGGTTCATGAAAAGTTACTTACATTTAGACATTAAGTAGCCACTTTTATATATTTATTTTTCCACTTATTGCAGTGTATATTCACTTTCTGCATTTGACCGTTTGTGAAGAATATATGCAATGCTGCCTCCCTGCTAGAATTGAGCAAAACCGAAATAACATTTTGCTTTTGCTCCCGACCCTAAAATGCTTCTTATGTAGCGAGCTCACTGTGAGTTTTGGAACAAAAGAGTTGACTTTTCACCAACAGGAAGCATAAATAAAGATTATCAGATCATTTGCACACATCCGTCACTGAGAGTCATTCGTTTGTGTTATCTCTACAGATGTGCCTGGTTGCCCCTCCATGTATCATCACAACGAGGGCTACCCCAACCCACAGCACAACAGTGAAGGTAAGGACATGGTTTGTCCATCTAGAACACGCAGCTTTAGTATAGTCCTTGAATGTGCATTTCACACACTCACAGCACGTTAGGATTGGCCAGTACTGTGCGGTCTCTGGCTAACCAGCCCAGAGGGTCTGTGTTTCTGTTGGCATGGACATTTGTTTCTCCCTTGCCTAAAGAATTCCAGGGTAAATATTACTACTGGAAAAGACGAGTACGTTTCCTGGAGTGAAGAAAAATAATCCTTCTCTCTGCTTGCTGCATTTGCCGCACCATTTTGGGTATTTTCAGTTGTTAGCTGATCTCTGTAATAAGCCATTAGATACAGAAAATTTACTTCCTTGCTTCATAAGTGTACATAACCGAATCATAACCAAATCAAGAATCCTTGTTTCCCATAATAAGACTTCATAAATATTGATGGAAAAACAGTTACTGTACTAATACATCTCAATTTGAAAAGTCAAACAAGAAAACCCTTGTTATGATTAATGGCGACTGTTAATACATTAGCTCAGTAACTCAAGTGGATTGTCTTGGGATCCACTTTAAACTTCTAATAATTCCCTTGTCCTGTTTTACTAGGTTACATGTTTGAAAATGATTCCCGCGTTGTTCCTGAGAAATTTGAAGGTAAGTCCAGATAGGACAGGTATTAATTTGAAATACAAATATTCTGTCAATTTCCAATGTTTCACAATGAAATGTGAAAGTGCTACAACAAACAAAATGAGAAAAAAATAAATGCAGAGGGGCCCAAAAATCTGAGAACTTGATGTGTTTATTTTATTTTTTAAATATGTAAATGTAATTTTTTTTCCCATTACAAATTATCAACATATTTGAAAAAAGAATTTCCCCTTATTTTAGGTATTTAACTTGCTTCTTATACACTAAATGAATTCCACAAGCTTCTGTAAAACCTTATTATTACATTTCTCGAACATGATTATAAAATACAACATTTAGAATTTTCCTCAAAAGTTGCTAAAACCTCAGATTTAGAATCTCAAATTTTTTTCAGTGTGCTCTCCCCACTCTGATTATTTAAAATCCAGTCTGTCTTAGCTTGAATACAAGGTTTTGCGATATGATTGCTATGTATAATTAATGGACAATCCCTTTTCCTGTCCTCAGGTGAGGTAAAGCAGGAAGGGGGCGGTGTGTTTCGCGAGGGCGCCCCCTATCAGCGCCGTGGCTCACTGCAGCTCTGGCAGTTTTTGGTGGCCCTTCTCGACGACCCCGGCAATGCGCACTTCATCGCATGGACCGGCCGTGGCATGGAGTTTAAACTCATCGAACCAGAGGAGGTAAAAACTTTTAACTTTTAAGAGTTCTCACAAAGCAAAATAGGTTTTTATATCCAGAAAACATTAATAGCAATAGTTCATTCAAAGAACTAAGAAGACAATATGATTATTGGAAGGTCCAAATCAATTTGATGCTGTGTTTATTCAGCCTTCTCAAACTATAGAGAGAATAAACAATGGGTTTTAGAGGTTTGCTTGCGATCAGCTCACAGTTCCCCAGGGTCTAAGAACACATCCACACGATGCCAGTTTTCCATTAGCTGCCATGCATTATTTACCCCACTTAACAGCATAGTGAAATAAAACGGAGAATGGCTCCATTACCAAATATTACAACCTTCCATTTCGCCGGAGTCTAAGCACACCGCAGCGGTCGAGACGAGAGCGTTAACCTCCTATTGTCTGTGGTCAGTAGACGGCTAAATGGCATGACTCAGCAAACTATCATGCAGAGATGCATCAATCGGTTCTGCTCAACTGTACGCATGAATCTTTCATTACAGCCAAAGTTTTACTATCTCAATTAATGCGTACAGCTCTATCGAAGACCAAACAATCTGTTTGTCAAATGTCAGCAGACACATGTGTTTACTGGCCAAAATTGAAACACCAGTTTTTTTTTCATTCTAAAGGGCCCTAAGTTGATCCTTGAAGTTTAGGATGAATAAGTATTTCCTCTAGGTTTGACAACTAGCAGTTTGAGCTGTGCGCCGTGTGGTGTTTTGGTCAGCGTTTAGTGGTAATTTGGTTATAAAAAAGGGAACTGCATTATATTGTGGGGACTCGCCCTTCCTTTTCAAAGTTCAGTTGTTGTACAGTCACAAATGACCTCTTGTGTTCAAATTATGTCAGTGCAGTACAGTCACTTCCTGCTCTTATGGTTTGTATCATGCCTTTTTTTGACACTCTAGGTGGCAAGACTCTGGGGGATGCAGAAGAACCGTCCAGCCATGAATTACGACAAACTGAGTCGTTCTTTGCGCTACTATTATGAGAAGGGAATTATGCAAAAGGTATTGCATTGATTATTTTCCTTTTATCCTATGGTTTTTTCTTCACTTTAACCCAAGTTGATTGACATTACTCCATATTTGGGTTCCCAGAGACTCCAAATATAGACTTGGTTTATATTATATCTACTAATAATAAATTGCCTAAGAGAATGATGCAAAACTTTAAATAGCATAATACAAAATTAAATTAAATTCAGTTGTGTGCTACTAAAGTATATATCATATGAAAATTATTTGCATTTATTTATAAACTTATATGAATTAAATTAATCTACCATTCAACATATTATACAAAACAATACAATACTTATTTTTTAATTAGGCCTACATATTTATGCAATTTTTTTAGGGTGCCAAATTAAAATAAGTTTGGGCTCCCAAACAGAAAATAGGGTTATCATTTTTGGTCATGAGTATAATATACTTCTTCTTTTTTTTCTCCAGGTGGCGGGTGAGCGTTATGTTTACAAATTTGTGTGTGAGCCAGAGGCTCTGATATCTTTTGCTTTTCCCGACAATCAGCGGCCAAGTCTGAAGGCAGAATTTGAGCGCTACGTCAACGAGGAGGACACGGTGCCGCTGTCTCACCTCGATGAGGGGGCTTCTTACCCTCCTGAACCAGCTGCCACCAACATGGGCCCTCAGTCCTATTCCAAAGGCTACATGTACTAATGCCACCAACATTTTCCCATGTTCCCCATCCCAGTTTACTCCCCGCTGCACCTATTGCACATGCCCACCCCATCCACTTGTATATAAGGCTATGTTTTTTTGTTTTTTATTTTGATTAAATTAATCTCATTAGGGACTCTGCATTCCTCTCACTTCTGAGGCCTATCTAATCTAAACACAGTACTGTGGTTCAAGAGATTGCTTAATAAAGACCCAATATTACTACTATACCATGTGAACGGTGTGTTTTTCTTATGTTTCTTGCCTTTATTTAGGACATTATAGGTTGACAGGAAGCAAAGTGGGTGAGACAGACAGCAGAACATGAAATCCAGGGGGTGAGAATGGATCCAGAATCACAGATCCAACTTCTTCCACTTATCATATCTCTAAAACTACCGATCTCCTCCCCCTGGATGTGGATGTGACCTTGCCCCTCTGGATCTTGTTTACTGCAGTGTGGGGCTACTGAGCACACATGACCATCGGGGTGTAGTTTAGATAGCTATTAATCAATGAATAGCACTGTTTTATTTTCTATAAACACTTGTTTTTTGCACAAACTGAACTAAACTCACAATTTTGTAATATCAAGTATCCTCCAGGAAAAACCTTAGGTTCACAGCACATTTCTTTATGCAGATTGGGTTTTATTTACCACACATTTAAGTGCATTGATGCAATGACTTCCTATGAGGGCGATTCTTCAACTACGGGCACTTTTGGCCTTGTGAACTTGTGGACTTGTGAATTTCAGTAAATATAGAATTAAG
>JAUCMT010000021.1:8603184-8628498 GCA_032357475.1 Enteromius thamalakanensis
CGATTAATTTCGATTAATTAATTACAAAGCCTCTGATTAATTAGATTAATTTTTTTAATCGCGTCCCGGCCCTAATAAATATACAAAAATATATATGGAATACAATTTTAACAACAAGAGTGATAAGAACAATTATATAAGAACAATTGACAAAAAATGAAGTCATCCCAGGAGAATTATTTTTGAAAATGTCCGTTAATATATTTTCTGAATAAAAAAAAAAACTAACTTGTCTAGCAGTTTTTAAATTTGGACATTTCATTAAAATATGTGTAATACTATAGTAATAGTTAATACCATATTTTTCCGTGAAATAAAATACTTCTAAATTTATGTTTTAATAATAAAAATAATAAAAAAAAAACACTAAAATTATAACATCATTATAATATCATTATATCTACAACTATAAATCACTAGAATCAATGCTATAATTTACCAAATTAAAAAGATATATGTTCTGTGGCTGAACCTCAATATTCAGAATCTTAAAAAAATATATTTTTTTTATTTATTATAATTTTAAGAATTTAACAAATCTGTAAAATCTACAGAATTAAATGTACTGGCAGTCTGTTCTCTCTAACAGCTAACTCACCTTCATACTGAGACTTGTTTTAGATCCAGTGAAGGACAACACCTTGACTTTAACCCTTTGACCTTTGCTGACCACATCTGCCACATTTGCTACTCGGCCCTCTCTCCTTAGCTCAGAAATATGTACCAAGCCTTCCCAGCGTTTCCTTTATGAAATAAAGATGAAAGAAAATCATGTTTAACATCAAATGTACTCAAATCAATCTCAATAGCCTTAAATGTAGATTTACTGGATCTAAAACATACCTGAGGCCTTCTAACTGTACAAAGCAGCCAAACTGCATAATACTGGTGACTTTGCCATTGTAGATATCCCCCACAGATGGCTCCTCTGGAGGGGGCCGGTCCACATGTTTGTCCTTCCAGCGGTCTGAGCCTTTGTCTTTGTCTCCACGTGCAGGACTCCTGGATCTGCTGCGAGAGTGCCAGCGGCTCCTGCGCTTTCTCCTGTCTCTCTCATTAGAGCGAGATCTGGAACGAGAGCGATGGCGTCTCCGTCTGTCCCTATCCCTATCCCTATCCCTATCCCTTTCTCTGTCTCTGTCCCTTTCTCTGTCTCTGCTCCGACTGCGACTTCTGCTCCTCCGCTTCTTCTTACTGTGGCTGCTGGATTCAGATCTAAGAAAGATGATAGATACACGTTACAATGCAACAACATGATGCAGCACGGCCATCACTGCAGAATGAAGTTCAATGGCATCCATTTTTTGTTACAGAAGTTCCTCACCTGTGTTTACTGCTGCTTGGTTCTGTACCACTAACACTGGGCATAAACATCTCCAACTCTTTCATGGCATCAGCGGCAACTTTCACATCATCTTCATCCAGCATATTCTAATTAGAAGAGCAGATAGAGTTAATGATTACTGTTGATTAAAACACATTTCAGTTATTTATATTACCAATGTACATAGACAATTACCCTAGTAGTAGGATTGTCAGGTCTGCACAAAGCTGGAAAAAGCTCTTTCAGCTTGTCCTTTTCATTCTTTGGCTTAGCATCGGCAAGAGAGGCTGTGCAAAAAACAATCAGATAAGAAAAATATCATCAGGAGATATGGGGAAAAAAGATGTTAACTGACTGCTATACTACGTAAGACTCGGAATGACCTTACCTTTACTGTTCGATGTTTTTGTAGGAGGACGCATGGTTTGAATGAGACGAAGCAAATTGCTGACGAGTGAATCCTAAGAGACAGAAATGACACAGAGGGTTAAATATTTTTAACATCCAAATGTAAAATTACAACACACAAAACTGAAGCAGCAAATTTGAGACAGATGAGATTACTTACTGTGAAATCGGCTCCATTTTTAACCAGCACTGACTTAAATACATCAATGGTTGGGTTTTTCTCAGCAAGACTGATAACAAACTCAGCTGAAAAAAAAAACAGTGTGTTACTACAGATTTCCATACACACAAAAATGAGCCGGCCTTTTTATATCAATAAACAACTTTCCAAACCATACCCTTTGCGAAATATACTG
The DNA here is from genome assembly GCA_032357475.1 of Enteromius thamalakanensis. Lineage (NCBI taxonomy): Eukaryota > Metazoa > Chordata > Actinopteri > Cypriniformes > Cyprinidae > Enteromius > Enteromius thamalakanensis. Next base: position 8,605,273 of record JAUCMT010000021.1, read on the forward strand.
TTGTAATAACAGTCTTGGCCAAAATACCTTTTATTAAAGTGATTGTTTACCGTAAAACCTTCTAACAGCTTCAAATAATTTCAAAGTGAAAATAAATTTTTCAGAGAAACAACTAACAATTCAACTCTAAGTTACCACACAGTAATGCGATCACGTTACTAGCAGCTCCCAGCCATTACTTTATACATACAATAGGATTCTAGATAAACGAACGGTGTAATATTACAGGGTGACCTGATTGTATTTAATAACACAAATTAACGGTTTGTTCCAGTTAATATTTCTAAACAAACACTGATTCCTCGAGTATAACCAGGCTAGCCAGCTATTTACGAAACAGCCACGAACCTGACACGCGGTCAAGTCAAATGTATAAACTTAAAGTTACCAAGGTCTTTATCGTTGATTCCTAAATGGTTGTCAAGCTCAGTACACACTTTAGACACCAAAGACAAATATTCGAGCTTTTTGAGCTCGTCTTCCCCGATCTCTGCCATCTCTTCAGCAATGTTGTTGTTAGATTTACCGGAAGAAAGTGGAAGCGCTTCCTCTTGTCCTGTAACTTCTAATTCCGGGTAAACTCACTAGTGTCCTCTAACGGTCAAATGAGAATTTTTTCTGAAGGGGGACAAATCCTATTTTCAATTTAAATGCAAAATTAATTGTTATACTTTTTAAAACACGCGTAATATAAACGATGGCTTTCATAAAATAGCCCTTTATTTATTTTCTCTTTCAGACACACGGAGATAATACATTACATTTTAATTTATTTAGAATAACACTGAATATAATTTAAGATAAATAAATAATTATACAGTGATGTTTGGTTAAAAATTAAGTTTTTTTTCCTAAGCAAAATGTTACTATTTTATATTATTATTATACACGTAACATTATATAACGTAAATATAACTTAAAGATTATCATTGATAATGAGGAAAGAACTCTGGACTCGAAAAGTTCCTTCAGATAGATTAACGTTAGTTAATAAAAATGAATCAAGAGCAGACCAAAGTTTTGCTTTGTTGATATCGTTTATAACGGCTCTAGGGCGACATCTAGTGACGCAAATATGAGTTTCAGGTCATTCCACTGACAGTGCACTGCGTGAATCCGCACCTCTGCGGATTTATGATGCTTAGACTGGGTTTCGCATGGTCTACATCGTCAACCACCACCAAACACATCGCGCAGGCCAGGCTCTTCACCGGATCCCTTCAGCGAAAAGACAGTCCTCATACTTTATATAACAACCGGTGCTCTGGACTACCACAAGCCCTCCGGATTGGCCAGAAGTCAGTGCTTGCCAGTACCAGATTGTCCTGGGACAGCTTCAGGTAACGTTAGGCACTGACCTCTGACACCGTAATGCTCCCAGGCCGAGTGCTTCATGTCTGGTCGCAGGCTTGTACAACCGCTTATAAAACGATACAGGCTTCGTTAGCAGTGAGCTAATACAGAGACCTTGATTATGTGTTACAAAACGATTATATGTACAAAACATAGTAAGCTGATTCCCAAAATGCTGTCTAGAGCAAATATGAATGTTGAATTCATACAAAATGCTGTCTAGACAGGCAGCTTAACGTTAATATGTTATGAGACACAGCTATTGTTTATATGCAGTAAAACCCATGCCATGTAGTTAGGACTGTTCCCAAGTTTGTTTACAAATAAAGCTGGCATATCCTTCCCTAAACTGGTTTTCTGACCAGTTTAAGCGGGTCTTAGCTGGACAGTCATCTAAAAAGTTCCCAAAACCATTCTTTTTATTATTTACTAAGGTCCCCAATGAGTTAAAGCATATTTAATATTAATTTCATACACCACAGATATGTCCTATGAAATTTTTTAGGTCTTTTGGAGCGGTCTTCTTCAGCATGGCATCTGGGAATGATGGACCAGGGACATTAAATACCCCAAAACACATTAATCGGCTGATTAAAGAGAAGTCTTCTTATCTATTGCAACATGCACACAACCCTGTGGACTGGTGAGGAGATCTTTTGGCTTACTGTGAACACAAAGTCAGTTTAGATTATAAATTTTTTGGAGAGATGCTTTTTAAAATGCTTATCTGTGTTTCTTCTCTATTACTGTAGTGTAGCTTGTTGTATCCTGTATTTGTGTATTTGCTCTTCAAAAAACAAAAATGGAAATCAAATGTTAAATAATAGAAATTGAACTACTTAAAATGTAATTACAAATAAATTATACTGCAATGTTTTGTTAAATATTTGTAAACACTTTCTTTCGTAAAAAAAAGTATGCTATTTTTTAAATATAAACCAGGTTGATTTATTTTACCAAGTATTTTAAAAAATAATTTTCTGGTGTTTTTTTTTTTACTAGGTATGCTTGGGGACAAGAAGCATTTGATAAAGCGAAGAGTGAAGACAAGCCTATATTTCTTTCAGGTAACTTGAAAGAAGATATGTTTTGTTAATATTGTTAATGCACAAGCCTACATATTACAGTTTGTACTGTTTATTCTTGCTTACAGTGGGTTATTCCACCTGTCACTGGTGTCACGTGATGGAGAGGGAATCGTTTGAAGACGAGGAGATTGGAAAAATCCTCAGTGACAATTTTGTCTGTATAAAGGTGGATAGAGAGGAGAGGCCTGATGTGGACAAAGTTTACATGACATTTGTGCAGGTTTGAACCTATTGAATCATGTGTTGTCAACACCAGAACTTACAAAGTGCCATGTATAATTAAATGATTGCTATAATTGCTTTTTTCCCAGGCAACCAGTGGTGGTGGTGGCTGGCCAATGAGCGTGTGGCTCACACCAGATCTCAGGCCATTCATAGGTGGCACTTACTTCCCACCCAGAGACAGTGGAAGAAGACCTGGACTGAAAACTGTGCTTTTACGAATTATAGAACAAGTAAGAGCCAGAATTAAATTTCTTTTTATATTATATTCTTATTTTGTATTTATGTAATACATTATTATTTTGATGTATTATCTATTTATTTATTATTTCCTCCCCCTATATCTCTGTATTCTAGTGAGCAGTGGCTGTCACTTAGGGCAGGGGTTTTCAAACTGTTGTCAGGAAATTATGAGAATTATGACAAATATGTTGATGGATTTTGATGTGAGAAGGCAATCGTGGATTCATATTTTTGTACTTGTGGATAATTGTAATGCTTTTATCAGGAGTTTGAACTATTGAGTCAATTGATTCGTTTTTGATGAATTAACAGGTTTTCAAACTATTGTCAGGGAGCCACAAGAGGGCGCTAAGGAGTCTGTGCAAAAGTATAATAATATTAATAATTATGATGATACAATAAGTTAGGATTTAACAAATTGGATATTATTACAATTATTTTAGTTTATTAACTGTTTAGTTTTGTTTTTCTTTAGAGCTATAAATATTACAGTAGTCTTAAAGATATTTTTCAGATCTTTTCAGAATTACTGTTTTAAGTTTTTAAAGTAATTCTTAATTTTAAAATTGTTAAGTAATTCATTTTTAGCAAAGATGCATTGACTTGATCAAAAGTGACAGTAAAGACTTTTACATTGTTGCTTTTTATTTATATTTATTATACGTTTTATTTATCAAAGGCCTAAATACCTGTATAATAAAGCCCCCTAGTGAGCAATAATTGAGCCTAAGCATAACTTTCATTCAGAAATGTTGAAATAAATATTCCTTTGTATTGACATCCAAAGGTTGAGAACCATGTACTGTGGTGCTCTGATGTCTGAGTACCTTCAAACTGTGTGTTTTAGTGGCAGAGCAACAGAGAAACCCTGGAGTCTAGTGGAGAGAGAGTCCTGGAAGCCCTCAGGAAGGGGACAAAAATCTCTGCCAGCCCTGGAGAAACTCTTCCATCCGGCCCAGATGTTGCCAGCAGATGTTACCAGCAGCTGGCTCACTCATTTGAGGAAGAATATGGAGGTTTTCGAGAGGCTCCGAAGTTCCCGTCACCAGGTTAACAAAACAATGGGATGAACTGAAAAGATTTATCACTAAAACCTGTACAACATTTACAGCCTCTCATTCATTTATTATTAGAACAGAGTCACAAAGAGAGTAAACACAATATCCCGTTGACTGCCTGTCTTGTGAGTTAATTACCTGTCAAATATGCATCTGCATTAATAATGTACAACGGGCTTGGGTTTTTCTTTTCTCCAGTGAACCTGATGTTCCTGATGTCATTTTGGGCAGTAAATCGTGCCAGCTCGGAGGGAGCAGAAGCACTGGAAATGACCCTTCACACTCTCCGGATGATGGCATTGGGGGGCATTCATGACCATGTGGCGCAGGTGACATGCAAAAACAGGTCGAAAATCAGTTTTTCCCTTTTAATTACATAAACAAACACAAAAATCTTCTTTCTTTCAGGGCTTTCACAGATACTCCACAGACTCCTCCTGGCATGTTCCTCACTTTGAAAAGATGTTATATGATCAAGGCCAGCTTGCTGTGGCCTATATCACTGCTTACCAGGTGGGAATATGTATGTGGGGGTACTCTTTTTGTTTAATATGTTTTAATATAGGATATATTTTCTTATCTCTCTTGACAATTGTCCAGAAAGTAATAATGAAACTCTGTACTGTATTTCTGGAGTTTGCAAAAAAAAATAAGGACTTTATTGTTATTATATGTTGCTTATTCTTGGGTTATCTATCAAAAGCTGCAAATAAAGAAATAGTTTACCCGAAAAAAAAAATAAATGTCCACACCCCTGGGCATCCAAGATGAAGATGTGTTTGTTTCTTTATCAAAAAATATAGCATTACATCACTTGCTCATCAGTTGACCCTCTGAAGTGAATGGGTGCCGTCAGAATGAGAGACAAGACAGCTGATAAAAACATCACAATAATCCACAAGACTCCACTCCATTAATTAACTGTATTTGCTATTTGTCTGTAATACGTTTGTCAAGATGTTGGTAACTTCAAACCATTGTTTCTGGCTGAAGTACTAGTCCTCTTTCCTTAATTTTGCTTTCTCAAGTGAAAAGTCCTCTCATCTGAAGCAAACGTGCACTGATCAAGCTTTACAAGTGAAAACAGCCCAAAACAGTTCTAGCCAAATATATGGATGGATTTTGATGTGAAAGGGCAACAATGGAGGAACGTTTTTGTATTTGTGGACAATTGGGATGCTTTTATCAGGTGTTTGAACTACCATTTATACGGCACCCATTCACGGCATAGGATCCATTGGAAAGCTAGTGACGTGACGTTATTATTTTTTTCCAAATCTGTTCAATTTTTTTTCTTGGATGGCCTAGGAGCAAATTTTCAGCATGTTTTTGGTTTTGTGTGAATGTTCTTTTAAGATGATTTTAGGATTTGTATAATGAATCAATTACTACTTTCTAGTTGTATATATGGCATTGGCTTGGCTGGGTGTGGTGTTATTATGGCTGTTGATTTCTCCAGGTGTCTGGGGAATGCCTATTTGCAGATGTGGCTCGAGACGTGTTGCTTTATGTCTCCAGAGACCTAAGTGACAAGGTGAGTCTTCTTCTCTCTCATTAGATCCCACATTTGGCATCAGTCATGCTGAATCAGCACCAACCCACAAAACCACTGAAAAATCGCCCAGGTCAGAGTCCTTTTTGAGGTCAACCCACCTCCACTATCCAGAACAGTGTACCAGGCATCGTTTGATGATTAATCGTTTGATGACACACAATTAAATCCCCCTTAAAATGTATGAAGTTATTAGGTACCAACAATGGTTCCCTTGAACCTTATTTATCATATTTTGGTTGTGAGAGTTACATTAGAGGTCAGTGTCTTCTCCACAAAAACACGCAAAATTTAGCTGAAAACGTCACATTTTCTCAGTGCTATAAATCATCCCCTTGTTTTTATTCTGTAAATAACAACCAGAGGTTCACTGTGTGCTGAAGTTATGTAAAGTAACATGTGTTAACAAGATAACTTGTCGCCAAGAAGTAATGATCCCCTTAAGAAACCGCAGTATACCTTCGAAAACAGCCTACAAGTGGCAAACAATAAATAAACCACATTTGATTGTGAGCATTGTGCTGCCCTCTGCAGTCTGGTGGCTTCTATAGCGCTGAGGATGCAGATTCCTTTCCTACGGTGGAATCCACTGAGAAGAGAGAGGGAGCATTTTGTGTTTGGACAGCAGGAGAGATCAGAGAGCTGCTTCCTGACATCGTGGAAGGCACCGCAGGAGGCGCAACACAGGCGGAAATCTTCATGCATCATTATGGTGTGAAAGAACAAGGCAATGTGGACCCCGCTCAGGTTGGGGAATATGAGTTTTTTTATTATAGCCAGAACCTTTCTCATATAGTTCTTGGCTACAACGTAAAACAAAAAATTCATTTATCGAAGAATTAATTTGTGTTCATTTTCTATTAAATTTCTTTCAATGACCTTATACAATGTTTTTTCCCCTTGCTGTATTTAAAATATATATATTTCTAAAATTAACTAATGTGTCAAATAATCCTGAAAACACCTTCATTCATCTTTGGAACAAATTAAGATATTTTTTTTATCAAAATCAGAGAGGTACCTGACCATTTATTGACAGCAACAAAAGTGAAATGTTCCCAGGTCCAGCAACGTAGAAATACATGAGTAAAACCGTCAGAGACACAGAGGAGACGAATTATTGAATAAAGACATTTTTTTTCTTTGCATACAAAAACTTCAGTCTCAAGCATCCTGGTTTTCATCTAAAATATCTTAAATTGTGTAGGTGATTAACCAAAAAATGTTAATTTTGGTGTGAAGTATCCCTTTAATGTTTACATCAACTAATTTGTGAGCAGAGCTGGTTTTATAATGCTTATTAGTTTTTAATAACAAGGATATTTCTGTATTATGTGCATTTACTGATTCGTTACTTGGTGTTTTTGTAGGACCCCCATGGAGAGCTGCAGGGTCAAAATGTGCTGATTGTGCGTTACTCAGTGGAGCTCACCGCTGCTCACTTTGGCATCAGTGTGGACAAACTGTCCGAGCTGCTCTCCGATGCCAGGGCCAAGCTGGCCAAGGTGCGAAAAGCACGTCCACCTCCTCACCTGGACACCAAAATGCTAGCTTCCTGGAACGGTAAGTTTCCCGCATCCTGATTGGGGGAAATGTGTCAGCCAGTAATATACTACTGGAAATCCCAGAGCACTGAACCAAGAAAACACCCTAATTAGAGTTAATTGCTTTTTTATAGAGTGATTTGAAATGGAAACAGCCATCAATTAATCAATGAGAGACTGAGGCATGAAGAAAATTCCAAATGCTTGCATTCCCCCCAAGCTATATGTACACCGTTCTTATCCTCACGATTTTATTGATTTCATTTTGTGAACAAGCTCTAGTGTTCGAAAAGCGAGTTTGCTTTAATAGCAGCACTGTATTGTTAGAGTTCTTTCATGGGGTGCTTAGATGTGGTGCCAAACCTTTAAAAGCCCACAGAGGGGACCTTTGGGTTGTAATCTTTGCCCTCGTTGTCTTTAATGAAAGGATATCAAAGCCTTCTCAGGGTGCCAAGGCCCCTTTGGTGCTCTGGCTGACAAAGGCGCTCAAAGAATAGTGACTAATGAGCTGATATCTTAATTAAAGAAAGCCTGAGACATTGTTTAATGAAACTGTTCCTTCCAGAGCTACGCTCCATTACATTCTTAATACATACTGACTGGATATTGCTACCTGCAGAGTAACCCTTCGCATTAATCAAACCTGATAGGCCCACTTGCATAGCTGTGAGACATGTCAGAGCTAAAGGCACATGGAGCCCTGACAGGACTATTGTTAGTGATCCCAGCCCTCCGAACACATTGTACTTTAAAATCTTATATTCTTAATGTCTCCTTTCAAAGCTCTTCTTTCTTGGCTGGCACCTAGTGCACCTTTATCAAAATGTTTTTAACTCTTGTTAGGGAAGTCATTATCTTAAAGGCAGAAAGTTTTTCATTAGCAGGTTGTTTGTCCGAGTACTTTTGCTGAAGAAGATGCTTGTTTTCTCAACTGAACATGGTTCGGTTTTCCAAAAGATTGTAATCTGTATCCACTTGCATTTCTTTGGTTGGTCAGGGCTGATGTTGTCTGGATTTGCGCGTGTCGGAGCCGTGCTGGGCGACAAGGCTCTGCTGGAAAGAGCTGAGCGGGCAGCTTGTTTTCTCCAAGAACACCTGTGGGACGAGGAGGGCCAGAGGATTCTCCATTCCTGTTATCGTGGAAATAATATGGAGGTGGAACAAGTGTAAGGAACATTTTCTGCATTTCCACAATATGTATTTAGCCTGCAAAAGCAGAGAGGCTGATGTAAGAACAGCTACAGATTATAAACAGCTAGTAGCCTCAGTCTAATTCCCATCATGATAAAGGGAACTACCATTCAAGTGAAACCTGAATTCACATCTTTAAACATTCTATAATAGTATATAAATGCTACCAAAATAACTCTATGATGAGCGTATATGTGCCTTTACAGTAGGCCAAGAAAACTAGCACACATTCTGTCTTGCATCCAGGTCTCAATTGTTTTGGCACATATCCTGCCAATGTAGAAATTACCCAGAAACAGCACAATACAAAGCGTTTTCACGTATGAAATCGCCCACAGACACACACACATTTACTGGCCTCATTCTTGGGGTAACCTCTCATTTGTACCTCTCATTAACACACCGTGTCAGCACATCGGTCATCCCGCAATGCTAAGTGTGTTTCTCAGGTCACGCTCATCATTTTTACGAGTTAACCCACACACCATTCATAACTGATTTCAACTGGCTGCTTTCAGACGTTTTTCATTCCGCAATGGGATAATGAAGAAATAGCTTTGTCATGTTGTCACATCACATAATGTTTAATCAGGAGCACTCCCTCTGTAATCATCCGATTGGCCCATTATACTTTGAATTTAGCGTGGGATGAGATTTCTCCTTCGTTCTGTTTAATATAAGGGAGCTGTAAAAATCTGCATCAGTTTGTTTTTAATTTCCTTCGGAGGATTTCCCTCAGAGGGAGTAATTTACCATGATTTTATCCATTCAAGAGGAACTACCATCATGCTTTGTTCCTCATTTTTAATGTTCCACATCCATCCACAGGGATAGTTCCAAGAAAATGAGCATTTGATTATTTACTCGCCCTCAAGCCGTTTGTCAGAAATTCTAAAAAAAACTGTACTTCCGCGCAGTTAAAGTGAATCGGGTTGAAATTTTCAAGCTTCTGTAAAGGACAGAAAAGCACCATAAGAGATATAAATAAATATATTCTTACATTTACAGCATTCACAAATAATGTTCCTCTCCAGTGAATCATTTGAATAATATAAAAAGAAGGTTTCATTCACAAATCAGACATCAGCTCCTTCTATCATGATAGCAATCCTTGGCGAGTTCAAGGTTTTCAATAAACAATGGCTTAATATTACCTTTTTTTTCTCGCTCATATGGACCAATTTTATTATACTTTTATGGTGCTTTTTAGAGCTTGAAAGCTTTAGACCCTGTTCATTGTAATTGCTTGGAAAAGAGCATGGAAAACAGCCTTAGTTTTTGTCTTCTGCGGAAGAAAGAAAGAAAGTCATGTGGGTTTGGAACGACATGAAGGTGAGTAAATGATGACAGAATGTTCATTTTGGGGTGTACTAATCCTTTAAAGAGCCCTGTGCCATGCAGTGAAAACATTTAGAGAGAAATCTGGCATGAATGTTTGATAAGAACGAGACAGGTTACCTGACTGTTATAGGTCTCAAATGGAATTAAGGGCCTTTTATCGTAATAGAAGAAATATGCTATAGCATCTGGGCCAGGTAAAAATGTAATGCCAGGTGAATTATTCATGAACCATCCAGTGGCTGTGCTGTTATTCCAAGGAATGTGGCAAATGGTCCAAATCTTGTTCAGCTGTATAAAAATCATACTACATTGTGAGTAGATCTATCAGTTTGGAACAAGAAGCCTTCTTGCTTTTGAGATAGATAGAGGTCAGGCTCTTTTTTTATAGCTTTGCTCTCCTGACAGGTTTGTGTGGAAGTTATGATGTGGCTTTGCTGCACTTTGAAGAGACTGTATCACCTGGTGAGAATACAGAGAACGAACAAGGAGGGAATGGAAAAATCCAGGGAGAGCTGTTCATTAAAAATTGACTGGCAGGCTGATTTGTTTTGTTGTCTTACCGAGAAGAAACTGAAACAGAGGAGTCATATTTTTTCTCTGAACTCATAAACCCAGCTGTGGGTCGAGAATACCTGAGAAGAAACTTACATCATGGTCCAATAAAGGTCTAGTTAGCATGGGCCATTTAGCTCCTGGTGCTAGATGCCATAACCATCTAGACTCATACTTATTTATATAATAGATATTTTAACATTATGTGCTCATACGTCTGAGACGGTGTCACTGACACGACAGACTTCTCCAAGTATTATAGACCTCCTTGAGTTCGATCAAAGACCTTTGAAACACAAATGTTTAGTACCTAGTCACCAGGTTTGCATCCAAATTCACCTGGTACTTATTGTACATGACATCTGAATAGTGAACTAGGTCTGACAGCTGGAGGCAATGACATGGTAGGGGTCAGATGATGGGGGCGCTCTTTTCACAGGCACCTCATGACATTTTTTATCTATTGGAATGACAGTTGTTTGAACTAAAAACTATAGAGGTTACGGCTCCGTCTCTTTCGTCCTGCTGCCGACACTGTGGTATCTTCAGACCTGTCACTATCTGTTTCCTCACACTCAGCCGGCCACAGTGCCACCTCTGTTCAAGGGTCTGAGGACAAGGGTTGAAGGGTCTTGATGCGATCTGAATCAAAATTATTTTAAACTTCAAAGACTTTTGCAATCTTATATGGTGACATTACCCCAAAAGGAATTTCAAATGGCCTTTGTATGCACTTCTTTGGATGCTTAGTTTTTTGCATCCCACCAACCACCTCATAGCTACTTGATTTTTGTAGAGCATGTTATACTTACTGACTGTTCATTTTTATTATACTCTGGCTCTTGTGTCATACTCAACTGATTTATTAAGGAACAAATCACTCATAAATAAAACGATTAATTTTTTTATTTTATTTTGTATTTTCAAGCTCCCATTTTTTTGCACAATACATGTGGAACTTTCACTTTTATAGCAGAGAAATTTTATTTTTTTCTTTCCTTTTAATAATTGAAGTGGAACGACAGACAAAACCTTTGCCTCTGAATTCATTTCATGTCATTGCAACAGCCAATTCTGGCAGCAAATCAACATGAAGCTTTCTGAAATAAGAAAAAAGTACCATGTGGACATGAGCATTTGGAATAGACTGCAATAGCATGTAATTCATGCTGTAACTTTACCCTGTGAGTGTGTGATGTTTTTTCCATCGGACTGTTTTGTGTTCACACGGCACTTCAGAGAGGAAGACGATTCACTTTCAGTAAACAGAGACTGCTCTGCCCCCACTTTTTTATTTTATTAGAAAATAATTATAAGTTTAGGAGATCTTCACGGGGAAAAAACCCTACTTCCTTTGTTTTTCAAAGGACTTAGAGCTTACATCCACCCATAGAATGACCATAGAAGATTACCATTAATATTTTTACATTTCAATTTCAATGTACATCCTGAGTCTGTGTGTGGGGGTAATATAGGATTTCAGGTCAAAGGTGTCTCTCTGTAGATTGGATTTGTGGCGTGCTGTCAATAATTCCTTCTTGTTCCACAATTGATTAACTTGGTATGAAATAGAAATTCACCCTATCTATGCATCGTATTGATTTTATTGCGAGTGATTCATCCATATATGCGACCCTGGACCACAAAACCAGTCATAAGTCACAAGGGTAAATTTGTAGCAATAGCCAAAAATACATTTTATTTGTCAAAATTATTGATTTTTTCTTTTATGCCAAAAAAATCATTAGGATATTAAGTAAAGGTCATGTATGGAAGCATATGGGTAGCATAATACGTTTTGAAATGTAATATGCAAAATGGCAGTGGTTTTCTGTATCTAATCAATTTAGGTAATACATTTTCGTCATAAATATTTAAATTTTAAAGTGTTTAAATATGTTAAGTAAAATTAGTAAATTATATATTTGAATTTTCATTTTTACTTTGCACTAAACATTGCACGTATGTATTAGAAAATGTCTGGAAAATTTAAATACAAAATTTTACATTTTACATATTGCATTTTTTGCATATTATGCTGCCCATATGCTTCCATAGTCATGTTTGATGTAGTTATTTTGTAAATTTCCTACAGTAAGTATGACAAAAGTAAATTTCCATATATCAACGGAAAGCTTATTTATTCAACTCAGATCCTTATGGCTGACTTTGTGGTCCAGGGTCACATATATGTACTTTTAATAAAAATGTCATAACTCAATTCTGTAATATGCAACAACACCATTCCGAAACGTAACGATAACATTTAAAGCAATGTATAAGAGAATTGCTTGTAAAATGTAAAAAAACTGTAAAAGCAATTACTTATTATAGAGTGGATTTATAATTGTTAGGGTAGGGTTATATATAAATAAATAAAACTTACAATTGTTGCTTAAAATAAAATGATCATTACAGAAAAAAACTAAAGTATAAAAAATAAATAAATAAAAAAATACGTAACAACTTTAATTTATTTCAACTAATTACAGGGCAGAATTTCCCTTTTTAATTTATTGTAACTTGTTAATAAAACTAATAGTTTTGTAGCGATACTAAAATATCCCTAAAATGCAAGTTAAAATTTCTGGACATTATTCTCGTAATTGTTTACCTATGCTGACTATTAAATCAGAAGTCTTGCACATTCACAGGAAGTAGCTTACAGAGAATACAAGTCATCCATAGAGTTCATGAGTTTTGATTTCCTTCTGTGAACCCTCTTTATCTATTGTTTACAAGACTTTCGTTGATACATGCATCCCTGTAAATGCGTTTTTCGGTTTTTTGGAGTTTAAATTATTTCTGTGCTAAATTGGCACCGTGCCACAGTTGATCAACCCAGCGTAGGTTAACCTGCCATTATTATTTACGCAGGTCAACCCAACATTACCAAGAAATGTAATTTGTATTTGTGCAAGAATAGAAGATCTTGACCTTCACTGCTAATGTTCTCTATAATGTTTTCTCCAGTGCATCTCCCATTGCGGGCTTCTTGGATGACTACGCTTTTGTGGTCTGTGGGCTGCTAGACCTGTTCGAGGCCACGCAAAGGGTCCGCTGGCTGCAATGGGCCGAAGAACTCCAGCTGAGGCAGGATCAGCTCTTCTGGGATTCCCAGGGCAGCGGCTACTTTTGCAGCGACCCCTCGGATCCGACGCTGATGTTAGCTCTCAAACAGGGTGAGGAGCAGAACTGTGACATTGTGTGTAACAGTACCCTGTGTTCAGGGTGTGGAAAGCCTATGGATCTTGGCTTTTTTCTTACAGGAATGTGTGGGTGGCTATGAGTCACAGAAAGGATGATGAAGATTTGTAGCTGTCAGTCTGCATTCTGCATCACTCCACCGCTGATAGCACCACCACACTTGCGCTCTTTCTACCCCTTGTCTGGGTAACTCTGTTTCAGCCAGACATACCCTGCTAAAATCGCCCCCTTCTGTCCTTACGTAACCTCTTCACTGTCTGTTATTATTCTGTAATGTCCTTTATTCCTTCTTATCTTGCATAAACACACTGCCTTTTTCTCACCATTTCTTTTGCAGTCCGTATCTTTGATATCTCCATGTTTCTGGGTAGAATTTGACCAACATAGAAGACCGATTGAGTAGATCAAAGCCTGCTTTGTTAAAGCAATTGATTTCCTTGAAGCAACACCAGATCTCTTTTATTTCATGCTATGCGCCATTCATCACCTTCAGTGTGACATTGCTATGGAAGTAGTATGAGAGAGTGATTTTTCATTCTCCCACGACAATACGAAAAGAAAAAGATCCACACACATACTTTCAAAGTGTGTAAATGCCGGGGCTTAATGTCCTGATTGGCTTGGCTCCATATTTTCTCCGCAGGAATTGGAAGTTCGAGCTGATGTGAGCGAATAGTCGCACCAGTGTGCCTGGGCTATGACTGATGGCACTGTGAAAATGGCACTGACACCAATGAGATATGGATGAGGGCCGAGAAAGCTAACTGTTATGTTTTTGTTGTTGCTTCTGATAAATGAAAATGGACATAAGACAGATTTTTCATCTTTTCTGAGTGACTGGGCCATTATATAGTGAGCCAAGCGTGCAGAGTTGGCTCCATTAGGAGCCATGCGGTGCCGTCACGTGTCAGAACCCTAGTCCTCTCACCTCTCTCTGTCGGTGGAAGACGGATTGCCTCCCAAAGCATCTGCCACTTTACATTTTACGCCTTGCTCAAACTAGACAAAACCAAAATGAGTTAGCTTTGACATTTCGTAAGAACTGCAGGCAGTCTAGCCACTAATTTTTTTTTTTTTTTTTTTAAATAAAGCTGTTGGATTTCTATATTTTGGGCTTGAGCCCTGCAAAGACTTTAATTTTGTATTCATATTGACCTCATATAACACTGTGTTCAGGTCCTCCTGGAAAGTTCTACAGTATGAGTTTGATAATCATGATAATGATCATTAGTCATAATTTATTTAGCTTTTCCACTTCCACACAAGGACACGAGGCATTTTAAAAGGCTGCTTTACATCCATTCAAAAAAAAATTCCAAAAGTCCAAAAGGCTGCATTTATTTGATCAAAGCACAGCAACAACAAATATTATAAAATTTTACTATTATAAATGTAAATATATTTTTGTATATAAAGCAGATTTTTTTTGCAGGCCATTACCCTAAATGGATTCTCATTCAAGAAATCAAGGACCTGTAATTATAGTTTATTACATTTTATATTGCTCATAATCCTATTAAAGCTTTTTATGGTTTGCGTTATTACATTTTATTCACGTGGTGGCATTGGTAATTTACGATTATCCCTAATTCTTCTTTAAAATGGATTCCCAAATTTTTTTGTCAGTCAAAATACCGTTAATATTTCAATAATTAAACAACAAATTTGCAAATTTACAGTTGCATGTTGTTTAATGGTCACATTGGCATGCATTGATTAATAATTAGCTTTTAATCATCTCACAAAACCACTGCAATTCTAACATTAAGCCTAGTTTGGGAAACAAAACATGTTAGATACAAAGTAATCTAAAATGAATAGCCTCGATTACATTACTAACTAGATTTTTCATTATGTAATGTGTAATCCAGTGGCGTAACCACAGACAGTGCTGGCTGTGCAGCTGCACTAGGACCCATGCAGCGGGGGGTTACTATAACTATAGTTATACGTGAAGATGTGCCATTACGATCGATACGATCGCCATTAGAGAACTTATAACAGCGGCAACAAGCGCTCGTCATAACACAATCCATTGATAGATCGCCTGCTGTTTAACACAGACCAACTAATTTATTATCGAATATATGTTTCTTTTTTGAGGCACATCTGTCCGTGAGTGCCGTGAGATGGTCGTGCTCTCTACCACATGAATTTTTACCATGAATTAGAGTGTGTGTGTGGCGCGTGTTAGAGAGAGACGAACGCAAAGATAATGGTTCGAATTAATATAACAAACTGATAAGATACTGGTTTTATTTGTTGCCATTTAAATAGATTAGGCACGCATTGGCTTATATTGGTTCTCTTTCTAGACAAGGGTTCTGTTTGCATGTGCTTCATGGTGCAGCCCATGATATGTCATATCTTGCACTGGGCCCACTGGTCTAATCAGTAATGAATTACAATTTGTAAGTAATCTACCCAACACCTTCCTAAACAAAAATGTTACTTTCTTTAAAAAAAAAAAATCTTATTGACCCTACATTTCCTAAAAGTAGTGTATTTGGGGAAGCTACAAAGTAAACACAAAATGGCACAAAAGATGCACATTTATGCTTTGTATATGCTTTTGGTCACACTATGCTATCTGCTCATAAACCAGATAAATTAGTTATATTTTCTGGCAAACTTTATCACTGAACTCTACACACAAGCCAATTTTACAACCAACATTCATAATTACAATTCATGATCAATACTTATTTTCCTCCACCGTAATTCATAAACAGACACACTCTCAACTTGTCAAGCTTTAAAAAAAACCAGATTTGTGGTGTAGTTCTTGTGCGATCGGCTTGTAAATACAATCATTCTGACATGCAGTAAATGGCCATGTGTGGTGCATGTGTCTTCTAAGAAACAAGCTACCTGATATCATCTGCATGAGTTTAGTTGGGACAACATTGCTGCTTTTCATCAGTCATCGCTTCCGTCCCTCTCAGCTCCCAGATGCAATCAGCTCATTACATTGTGACACGAGGCACGGGAACCCACTCCCAACACCCCATTTGCACACACACAAACAAAGAGCAGATAAAGTAAATCTACTCACAGCTCTAGAGCCACTTCACATGTGATATCAGCCACTTATAGCTCTGCTAAACCTGATAAATGTGTTCCGACTAAATTGATATTGGAGCCATAGATTTTATGATGCCATTTTTTCCAGAAGCCAGACTGTTTTCATCAATGTGTTTGAGAACATCTCAGACTTCTATGCTGGACTAGTTATTTGACTGTAATAGCATTATGTCTTTTTGCTTTTTCTTTTTTTTTCAGATCAGGATGGTGCCGAACCCAGTGCGAACTCTGTCTCGGCCATGAACTTGCTCCGACTCTCCCATCTCACAGGCCGGCAGGACTGGATACAGCGCTCACAGCAATTACTGACTGCCTTCTCTGATAGACTGATTAAGGTGCCAATTGCCCTGCCAGATATGGTCCGCACTGTCATAGCCCAGCATTGCACCCTCAAACAGGTAACTGCATTCTAATGCACTGCTACTGAGAAGGAAGCTTAAAAGTCCAGTTTTACTTGCACATCATGTCCAACAGATGCAATGGCATTAAAATGTTACTTTTTTTTTTAAGCCTTCTTGACTGTGAATACTACAACACGACAGACATTTTCACAAGTTCCTAAGGTAGAATCAGATTCCAATCTCAGGTCTCTCAGGGCCAGGTTTTGGGTCTTTGGTCAGGTCTTAACAGTGTTTCACTATATGCTGCTGATTAGTTTTATAAACCGTTTCTAAGATTTGTATTTTAAATATTTTTAATTCTTATGATTTAAGTAAAATTAATTAATACTATAAATCAAGTATTTATTTATTTATTACCAGCAGAGGAAGCCCTCACCCAATTACTGACTCGACTCTGCTCCCTCTGCACTCATTTCAGTCAGAATTTTCTTACCCATGCATCTACAGGTCTAACCCCTTTCAAGTGTGTCTTTGGATACCAGCCGTCCATGTTCCCGTGGTTGGGTGAACCATCCCCTAATTATCGTATTTCTCCGTCCTTCCATGTGTCTTCCTGAAACCGGTCCACCCGGGAGCTGACCCCAGCCCTGAAGCCCCAGAACCACCACCTCCTCTGGATATTGACAGGACTCCCGCTTATCAGGTTAGGGAGCTACTGGACTCACACAGACGAGGGGTTCAGCTCCAGTACCTGGTGGACTGGGAGGGCTATGGTCCTGAGAAGAGGTCCTGGGTAGCCGCCCGGGAAATCTTGAATCCATCCCTCATGGAGGAGTTCCATAAAGCCAGACCAGACCGTCCAGTGCCACGACAACGGGGACGTCCATGTCGAGCTCCAGGAGTCAATCCTAGAGGCAGGGGTTCTGTAATTCCAAGCAAGCAGAGGGAGCCCTCGCCCGAGTACTGACTCGACTCTGCTCCCTCTGCACTCATTTCCTGTGGCCCAGCATAAAGCCAGAGATCAGAAACCTACACTCTGCAATTTGGACAGACTGGATGATGATCATATCAGATCTCTGTGTGGAGCATTGGCTGTTGTCAGACTCCTTGTGCAGACGATAATCTCACTGCATTATTACAATTAATGACAAAAATAATATTTGGAAATCTAAACAGATATTTTAAACTGACACGTTACCACAAAAGATAGAAAAAAACTATTTAAATAAATTTTTTGTTGGTGAAAATACTAGTGGCCTAAGACTTTTGCACAGTTCTGTATATTTTTTGCATCATTGTTGTTTATATATTATTATTTAACTATTTATGATTATTTTGTTATTCTTATATAATAATTATATACTTAATTAAACTATTAATAAACTATATATATTATTATTATTATTATTAATAAATAGTGTTTACAAATTATTTATGCATTTATTTTGTATTATCCAGAAGTCTAGTAAATAATTGGTGAACAATGCTTTTTGCTTTGAATAAAAATTAGGCAGACTCCAGGTAGAGCTGAGATGAAGACGGACCATTGATCAAGAGGCTCAGTTCTCAATGATTTTCCTGTTCCATCTGGTGTAGATGTCCTGCAGGTTGACCGATACACCTGCGGTGTTATATTCAGCTGACCGCACCACCCTCTGCATGTCCTTGCAATCCAGTGTTTTGCTGCTACTGTACCGGATAGTAATACAGCCTGACAGGAAGCTCTCAATTTTGCACGCAAGTTTAATGATCTCAGCATCTGGAGAGCCATCCTGAACTTCCTTAGGCATGTTTGGGCCACGCTACGCCTTCTGGAAGATTCAGTTCTATTCATCATAGAGTTGTCAAAACCAGCCAGTGAAACTGGTTAAGAAATCCAGCCAGTGCTGGTTAAGAAATCTGTTGGGCATTCGAAACACAACATATGCTGGCGACAAACCATGGCTGGGTGCAGTCCCACTGAAGAACCTATACACTTCATGCTCTGGAAACCTGGAAGTGAACTTCTCTCTGGTGGGGACTGTCACTTCTTAATGCATCAGCCTTGAGGAAAAGCTGAGTAGATTGAGTGTGTTTGCCTCGCTGAATGATTTTTCTCAGACTTGCCATATGTTACATCCTATAAATGAAAATAAGTACCTTACGTCACATTTTGGATTCATCAACTTTTTGTATTCATTAATATTTCCATCCATGTTCAGTGCTGTAATAAAACAAATGTTTTATAATTTTAGGAGCTCAGATATAAAAACAATTGTGTTTATACTGTATACATGTTGTATGCTACACTGAAGGAACATAAAAAAAATGTTTTGTTGAAACTAAATTTATTTAAATGTGGCAAAAATAATTTTTTTGCAACCAATTACCTTATTATTATTTCTTTTTCAGTTAATCAAAAATTCCAGTGTATATTTAAAATATTTGGGGTAATGTTTTTGACAAAAAAAAGTCTTATGCTCTGCATTTATTTGATCACATATGCATTAAATTGTTAGTAATATTGTGAAATATTACTATTTAAAATAACTGATTTTAAATCATAAATCATATTTCATGATTTATTTTACTCATGTGATGGCAAAGCTACTTTTTCAGCAGTCATTACTCCAGTTTTTTTTTAGAAATAATAAAAAAATACTGATTTGTTAATTAGGGCGACATTTCTTATTTCCATAAGTGAGGAATTAATGAAGAATGTTGTTGGGAAAGTATTGTTTTAAAAAAGAGAAAGAATCTTACTGACCTCAAACTTTTGAAAGGTACTTATATGTCTGATCCATGATTCCTAAGCTTTTTTTGGGATACGAATATGACCCTTGCTGTTTCTGGTATACAGGTACCAAAAGTAGGATTGATAGCCAGCTCATCAGTCCAGACTATGAGGACCGTTTGCGTTTGAATCTGTCTACTGCTGGATAAAAGTTTTCCCTGTCAGGCCACTTTCCCAAAGTTTCCTCCTGCTCCTGGACAATTGTATGAGCTGTGAACATGTGTCACGGCCATCAGAGCTCACCAGCGGCGGAGAAGTCATCAGACTAGGAGGAATAACAAGCTGGAGGTCCTGCTAAGGGCAGCCCGCTCCACATCACACCTGCCCACATCATTACAGCACTATATACGCAGTCCTGACCCTTCTGTTACTTCTGTTTCATTCTTTTCGCATTTCTTCATTTGGTGGTTCATATGGCTTGTTTTTGTTCACAAGTTTGTTGTTCTGTTCTGTGTAACTGTCTCTTTATTTTTGTTGTAGATTGTTATCTGCGGCCAGCCTGATTCTGAGGACACTGCAAATTTGATTTCCTGTGTCAACTCCTTGTTTCTGCCCCATAAAGTAAGTGTGCTTTACTCTCTGTGGTATTGTTAGGACTGTTAAGGTAACTCTAATTGGGTGTTTCAATCAGTCCATTTAAACTTTAAAATAGCCTCATAACTCATATGAGCCTGGGTTGTTATAGTTAGTAAAAACTAAAACTGAAACAAAATCATTAAAACATTACTTGTAACAAAATAACGTCAACTGAAACATTACCAGCACTGCTCATTTTAATTAGTTTAACTTGATGTACCAAATTAACATTAAAACATTAACATTAATAAAAAAATTAAGGGCTGTAAAAAAATTTTTGTGTGTGCGCGCCGTGAAAACAACAGCTTGCGCGGCTCTACTCGCTGAGGTTTGTCCAAGAAGTCTATAGATTTGTCGCCAAGGGGGTCGCTAAGTTGGCAACACACAGCAGACCACAAAAGAATGATGGCCACGCCTGGGCTGATGGGAATTGTAGTTCCCGCAACCTCCCGTTCGCTCCATTCGCCTGAGCAAACTTTTTTCAAAGACCCATCGTTTTATCGAGTCATGCGACGACGGTAGTATCGAAAAAAATAGGTATTGTGGTACAACGGTATTTACAATACCGCTACATCCCTAATATTTAGTAAAAATATATACGTTTCTGTGTGTGTACATTATACATAATAAATATGTACAGTACACACACATAGAGTATGTGTAAAAAAAAACGTTTGCAGCCATACTAAAAAAAATTATAAAAAAAAGTTATTTTTAAAAAATTATTCAATTTTTTAAAAATTTCAATTCAAATATTTTAAAATTATTCAAAACTTTAATAAAAACTAATAGTTTCTCAGTGGTGGAGTTGTACATAAATTTAATCCTAGCTTTAATTTCTTGCAAACATGTTTACAAATATGGCAAGAACTGAAATGAAGGTCTTTTTTAATCTGTCACAATAGACATATACATAATGGATTAATTTGGAGCAACATTGGATGATTTAACATTTGACCTTTTTTCAGATTTCAGTGTCCCTGCACTGTATGTAGACATTTTTTTTCTCATACATGACACTTTCATTGGTTTACACAGAGTGCTTTGTGCACTGGAGCACAGTCATGCTAATGAGTTCACTAAAGTAATCTCCAGGGAAAGGTCAAGTTGTCAGATTGTGAACCTATGCATGCTGACGCACACACTGTGAGGCAAGGGGTTGGGACAATGGCTAGCTATTATACCACGTTTTAAATTTCGGAATAATTAGTAAATAGTTAAGAACTTTCTGTAGACGTTAGCCTTAGGCTTGGCTTTGTGGGGATTTTTTTCTTTGGCTAAAGGTCATAGCTCAGGATAGCATTTGCACTCTTCCTGCCCTTTTCCCCAGCGGTTCTGTGACTGCTCTCCTCTCTCACACGATGACAGAAAGAGCAAACACACACACATGCGCGGCGCACCTGGCCTTACAGGTTTTAAGTGTGTGATACCAATAGCAAGCACAACAGAATACACACCAGGGTCTAACCTTTTGCCATTTATCATTGTAGCCTTAACATCTGTTATTGTATGTGAAAACCTCTAGAGAGGTTTCCTTAAGGCTGGAATAATAGTTAGTTTTTAAAGAAATGAATGAGAGAGGTTGTGAATGGAAAATAGGCTTGGGCCATCCCGTTTCTCTCTATTTCTGTTGTTACAGTAGGTGGCTCTGTAGGATGGTGTTGGGAGGATGTAAGTATGCGACCTTACACTCCATCAGTGAACCAAAGTGTCAAAGGCTGAGTTTGATCTCCTTATGGTACATCATTTATTAACATTGTTCATCCCTGGTGGGGCGAAGGCTGTGGCACATTCATCATTTTTCTCATTATACCTATACTTATCCAGTCTTAATGGTAGCAACTCTATGAGTGAGAAATATAAGGTCACGTTGCATTCATTCATTCAGTCAGTCGGTTCCATGACTTTGAGGTTTGTTTTTATTTTACTGAAGACTTAATTTAAAGATTTATTCACTTTAATATCTTCTTATTGTGCATGTTTTTAGGTTTTTATAATCTTTCGCAGGGATTTAATAACTTTCTATGCTTCTAAAACAACATTTCTGCTGACATAACCAAATCTGTGTAGGTAGGGAAGATATTAATCTAAAAATATTAATATTAAATCACTTCAGTCAAATTGAGATTGAAAAATCCTGAAAAGTCCTGTTCGACATTGTTCCCCATTGTATATTTCTAATTTCATGTGTCGCATTATAGAAGTTAATTGCATTATGAATGCTGTTCTATGCTGTTTATCTGAAGTATGTATATTTTGGTCTTCTGGATTCTGGTTTTATTCATGGTAGCCTAATAGTTTTGGGATGTCTCCTGGTCAGATGTAATATTTAGATGGTTTATGCACAAAATTCAGCATGGTTTTCTTTTTGCGTTTCAGCGATACTGGAATGTGTGAGTGTGTGTGTCCTGATACAGACAAACCCTGCTTCTGTCAACGATTTGTGCTACTCCATCTCTGCCAGTCTGGTCACAAAGAAGCACATTTCTTGTTGCTTAACTATGGGAATTTAAACGAATCCCAATGATGAACACGTATTTGCTCAAATTCATGTCATATCAACCGCATATGACAGTTGTTTTTTTTCTGTGGGGTAAAAATGTGATATTTTTAAAGAATTTGGTGCGCTGATAACAATAGTAAATTGAGCATAAGGGCTGTCAAACGCCAAAAAATGACAAAAATGCTCTATATTCATTTTAAGTTCAACCCAATGGTTTAGTGATCTGTAGAGTATAATGTCTTAAATTTCAGCATGGTCATCACACACTATTGTATGGCTTCAAAGGTGTAACATATTTTAAGCTCAATAAGGGAAATATAGATATTAATATAAATAATTACTATTAATCATGATTAATTGCAATTATTTATATAAGCTGCCAGTAGTAACTGTAGCAGAATTGCCATCCACTAATCTGTTCGTTCAGCGAACAAATAGGGTATTTAAGAAGGTATATTTTCTTGGCCACAGAAAAATGCCTTCTTACAGTATTACTGCATTAGAGCATGTAGCAGGGTCATAACCGTAAAGGGACATTTATTTGCAAGGCAGAATCAGAAACTCATGTAATTTGTGCAAAAGTTTTATTAACTCTACG
>JAUCMT010000021.1:8665201-8685293 GCA_032357475.1 Enteromius thamalakanensis
GAAGGATGAAAATGTTAATTTAAAACAAATACGCCAATAAAATGTTTCAAATTCATATTCATGTTCAGTTTTTTTATCATGTGGCAAGTAGCCATGTAATAAATGTGATAATATACAGGCAGCCGGTAGTTATCGCAAAATAAGCCCCTTCAGCGTGATACAAGACCCTCCGCTTTGGGTCGGGTCCTGATCACACTGTCGGGGCTTAATCCTGCGATAACTACCGCCTGCCTGTACATTATCCCTTACTTATTATATAAATATTTTTTTTTTCTAGCTAATCAAAATGCATTTCTTGTCATTCCGGTGCTACATTGCATAATCCAGTGGTTCTCAGCCTTTTTGAGTTGAAGGCTTGATTTCATCAACATAATTTTTGTAGGCCCCGCATGGTTAAGTTTTTCTGTAGTACTTACAACAGTGCTCTTTTCTTTTTCCTCAACAGAAACAGGGATTGTTACTTCAAAATTCTGACTGAGGTGTGTTATCAAAAACAACTTACTGGGGGGCGGGAAATTTTAGTTCAGTTTACAACTCCTCCGGACATTTTATATCTAATTCAATTAATATTACACTGTGGCTCCTTGAAAGCTCGCTGAGGATTTCTGTTCAAATACACTGCCATGATAGTTAAGCAGAAAAGTAAAGCTTTTCATGAAGACGTTGTAATAGTTTGGACAGTCCAATGGCAACAATCACACATTCCTATCAGCTGTTTAGTCTGATAACATTTTCTATCTCAGTCTATTCTGTGGGGGTTATTTTTATATTGCTTCAAAACTGCCTCACAAATTCAGTAGGAAATCCGCCAGGTCACAGCACTGGGAGAGTCTAGTCATTCTTACACCAGACCAGTGTTTGGCATGGAAGCACACCTGCTGTTTGCCAGTGAATGGCAGCAGCTACAGAACTGCATACAGTAGGTTTGTTTAAAACAACATAGCATGCATGCTCCCGGGACATGTTTACTGTTCCCCTTCAGTCGAGTTCACTTCGACATTACATATGGGATCTCGCATGAGAGACCAATCGCCTTCCAGTCTTTGGAAAAAGGCCAATGAATATTGGCGTGCAATAATCACAGCCAGGTGCACCTTATCATTGTGTGAGTATAAGAGGGCATGGCTGGATTGCACATGCAGCTTTTCGCTTCGAAACACTCACCAGGCAGTTCATGCTGAGAGTCTACTGGAGGATCATCGGAGAATCGACAGCAAAGCAGTTCCTTCCCCGAGTTCAAGCTCTCTCGTCCGCTGCAACATCAACTGGGCCATTGACAGCGGAGGCTTGCAGGTTCAGTACATGTGGACATGGCTGTCACCGTTCCCTTGATACCCCTGGCGACTCGGTTGGACGCCTGGTTAGGGCTTCCCAACCCGTCGCAGTGGTTGATTTGGACGGTACACCTTGGCTATGCGATTCAGTTCGCCAGGTGCTCACCCAGGTACAAGAGGCATTCTCTACACCCATGTTCAAAAGAGTGGGGCAAAATTGGCTTTGAAATGTTCTTGTATCAAGATTGCCTGTCATTGATTTAAAGAACTTGAAGGTGGAACTCAAGAGGAAATGATATATATAAACTGTATTTTTCCCAAGGTTATTGTGGGCAATTGCCATCAGGCATGAAATGTGTCTCTCACGTAAGTGACTATACACAATTAAGAAACAAAATGAGTGAAAGTTCATTTGGTTAAGAGTGTTTATGAAAAGTCAGTTTATCTATTAACAACACACTTTCCAACATCAGCAAATACTGTTACCATCTAACAGTTTGGTATTAGTGTAAGTCAATAGATCACAGTACAAGTCAAGGGCACTGGAAGTAAATGAAACTAAACACATAACATCCTTTGTACTTGTAAAATACTCTTTCCATTGTAATATTTTAAGAAGAGACAAACACTGTTTCAAAGAAGAGCTTACAGACTTGTGTTCTTGTTCCAAACCTGAGACACATTTGACTCCGGAAGCCTTCAGGAGCCAAAGAAAACAGCGAGACTGACAGCATGGAGGGTGTTCCCCAAATAACAGAGATCTCCTCCAATGTGCTTCAAAAATCACAATAGTTTAAAGGGAAAGAATCATCATGTTCATGCAATCAAAATCAAAAAAGTTGTATGAATGTTTCTGTAAATTCTTACTAACTTTGACAACTAAAATGAAAATTTACCAAGTATGTCACCATCTCCTCAGGTTTGAAAGGTTGTGCAATGTCTCCTCTGACTGTCCAGCTTTGGTTATGCATGTAGAAGTAACAGCAAGTAGGCTTTCAAAGTAAACTAATTATAGCACAGAGTAAACTGTATGGTAGTAATTATAGATTTGCTGATTTCCAGATTAAGCAATGGGAAATGAGTGCTTTATGAAAGAGGCAATTCAATGGCTCATTTGGGGTCACTTCACTTTGTTAATTTAACTAGTTCACTTATACGTACATAACATATGTTTCAAACTTACATATTCACTTACAGTACTTGCTGACAGAATCAAATTTAAATCAGTATTTTATTGGTTTTAAGATATGTTTTTTGTACATTGTCTCTGAAAACTACTGTGGTCGAGATAGCTCAATGAGCTGCAACTTAAGAAAACACATGCAAACTGCAAATTCTCACAACGCAACCAAACACAGGAATGCGCTTCAAACACAGAAATGCGGTGCAAACAGCACGGACCACAGCGGAAATGTTTCAAGGGGACCTCAAAAATTGACAAACCCATCTGGGACCTGATTATTTGTTCTGTGGGTTTTGGTCAGAGCAGAGATGTTGTCGCTGAACTAAAAGGTGAGTTTTTTTGTGTTTATTTTAACAACCTGATCATACAGTGCTTTGGATATTATTAGACTAATCTGACAAATTACACACTTAACTGTGAAACATTATTTTAATGCTATGTTAGCTAAAGTTACTCTCAAATGGGTTTGTCACTTTTTGAGGTCCCCCTGAAACATTTCCGTTGTGGACCATGCTATTTGCAGCATGTTTCTGTGCTTGCAGCGTGTTCATGTGTTTGCAGCGCCTGTGTTGTCAAACTGATGAAGATGTTTTCTCAATGTGTTGTCATTTTTCTTCTGTTTGCATGTGTTTTCTAAGGTTTGCAGTGTGTTGAGCTCTTTCGGCCACTGTACATTTCATTCAGAAATTAACACTGACAGTTGGAGGGGGACGTGGTTAATGATGTCACACTCATCCACAGGCCGTCAAAAAAGGCCTGTTGTTTTAGAGGGGAGGAGCATTTTCAGATTTGGATTAAAAAAAGGCAAACCAATTGTTTTTTGTGGATTGACTTGTTTAAAATGATTAATCTTTTACCATTTAAATCAGACCATCGCAACTGACTCACTTTCTAAACTATAGGTTAAAACTTTTTTTTTTTTTAATTGGACCTAGTTCTATACCTTGTGTGTTTCTAGACTTGCATCAATCTTACTGGTTGTTCAAAAGAAAACGTATTGTTTATCACAAAAAGGATTCTATAATTATTCACCTATGCAGTTTCAACTTTTAAACATTTCATTTTAGAAGACAACAGAAAGGACCATATATATTCAAAATATAGATCATCTTTCTATTTTTAAATCTCTTGTTTTGCGGAAATAATCACCTTCACCTATAGAGATCCCCCATGAATGCACCAGCTGGTGAGTCTGTTTTTTCCCACATGATGAGGTTGACTACAAAATAGCGTTAATCCTTTGTCTTTTTCTGGCTTCTGTGTGTTGTTTTATCATTAATGCTCAAAAGTCTTAACATCATCATCAAATCATCACAAGAGTTTCATAACATGGCTTTTGTTTGGAAGTGCCAATGCAATACTTTGATCACATTAAAAATCATTTTACCACAAAACTGATTTTGTATTAATACTTCATTTTAGGTTTATTTAAAACTCAATAATTTAATGCCGCTATAAATACTCCCACACATTCCCATACATTCTACAGGCCAAAAAATAAATAAATAAAGCAATCTGTATGAGGCCGCAAAGTTGTTTTGGTCTAGATTTGTCTGTTATGTGCAACAACACCAAATCATACATATGTATCTCCGAGCTGTGGAGTGTGTATGAGTGATGTAGATTATATTGTACCTATAACATCTGCTCAGCGTGCCCTGACTCTCTGATCTGCTTCCAATTGACATTCCTGCCTGGTGATTTCTATCGCTCCACTTTGATAAATCATAGAGTGATTTACATAAAGGCAGCCCCACTCTCAGGCTCAAGGAGTCACGCGATGGTGACTGAGGTTAAGCTCAAGACAGCAGGAAAGTGACCACAGACAGATATAGTCTTGGTTTCAAAACCTGCAGAGGCAGCATTTCAAAGAATCATAACCTACAATGCACTGGAGATATATCATGCATGTTTGTATATGTGATCCCTGAGAATCAAACTCATAATCTTGGCATAATAGATCTACAAGACAAACTGTCTTGTCCTTTAGACACTTAAAGATAAAAAAATAAAACACTGAAGAAGAGAAAAAAACTTTGGTAAACACATATACACACTCTCAATTCTAATGATTTTCCCTCTGACTAAATATGTAGCACGTTCTCCTTTATTACAGAAATTACATTTATTGATTTTATTCTGTGCACATGCACTGAGACAATTTATTCAATCTTCATTTAAGTCACCATAGGCCTGCATGTGTCCAAATGCATACAATATATTTTTGTTTGTTTAATAAAATTGGAATGTGAATTGAAGTAATCAAACTTCCAATCTCAGGAATTAAATGCATTCAATGGCTTTTGATATGATGAATGTGATTATTAAGCTACAAGACTATCATTGATTCTGATTGGCTAATTGTGGAATTCAGCCACCAGATACAGACAATATCTAGCAGCATTTTTAAAGGAATAGTTCACCCAAAAATGCAAATTACCTCATAAGTTAATTAACCCCAAGCCCAAGGGACTGTTAAATGGTTAATGGTTAAATGGAAAAAACATAAACTGACATTGCCAGAATTCCTTGCATTTCATTTCAAATTTTCAAATTTCAAAACTCTGTTTCTTCTCAGTTTTTTCTGATCAGTTATGTTTATTAGGGTTGTGTGTCACATGTAATGCTGTTAAATTATTGTTTATTGCATATTTCAGTTTAATGAGTCTCACCATGATGGTGTTTAGTGTTTGTGTGAATGACTCAGAGCACCTTCAACAGATGTTCATATTTAATAGCTGCTTTTGATGGGCTTTGGTTCATCATGTGACTTTCTCATCATCACATGCATTTGGTGCTCATCAGTATATTTCAAACCGATGATAGTACTTTAATAGCTTTGTATATTCACATAAGAGTTCATGAAATTATTGTATTTAACTGTAAATTTAACTTGAACCTAAAATGTTGTTACAGTATTTTTTATAGTCACTCACATTCCGACAATCACAGCTGCCATTTTTTTAACCGTAAATTTTACAGATTTGTTTTTAACAGTGTGTATATGACTTTTCTCCAGCGGCTTAACATATGCCTTCTGAAGCAGATCGATGGGCTTTTGTATTTTTTTAAATTAGAAAATCAAAGCACTGACTGGATTGCTGGTCCCTCCTGACATCAACAAAATGGAAAATATACAATGGAAGTCAATTAGGAACAGAAACTGTTTGATAAAACACAGTATTGAAAATATTGTTATCTGTGTCCAGCAGAAAAGAAAAAAAATCACAGAGGTTTGGAACAACGTTATTGTGCAAACATTCCTTTCACCATTGTCATTCCATCAGATTTTGCTCAAAGTCCCTAATCATTGCCACAAAGCGCCACCTACACTAAGCTTTTGTTTTTAGATCGTTGTGCTCATGTTTTTTGCATGTTCTGGCGAGTCATGAAACCCATCCTAAAACTGTGGTGCTCACATTAAAAGAACTAAATAAAATAAAAAGCATAACTCAACATATTGTGATTATATTCCGTTGCCATGCATGTGGCATTTTTAAACATAAAAAATGTGTTTTGTGTCAATGGTCCCAAAACAACATTGGGACTTTACTGTTTAATCACTTCGCTTATTAGTGTTTACATGTTTACTGGAACTATTTGTGGGGATGTTTTGGTGGCTGTCTTGGTTACATAGTTCCACCAGTGACTTTATAAGTGAATCACTAACTCATTCATCTTTAAATGTCATTTTAAATTAGTCATTGAATGATTTAATCAACTTTTGTTTAGAAACACTGAATACATTGAAACATATGCTGGTTATGTTTCAAAGCTGGGCTGTTGGTTTAAGCTGGTCCTTAGCTGGTTGGGTAGAGCTGGTTTAAACTTGTTGCTTAGCAGGCTACTAGCTCCTGCTTAGGACTAGCACATGATCAATTTAAACCAGCTCATGACCAGCTTAGGACCAGTTCAAACCAGCAGCCATGCTTCAAAACATTACCAAATCAGCATATGCTGGATTTTTCATCAGAGGAAGCTTGAGATTGAGAAACAGGCACTTCTTTCATCTTTTGTTGCTCACTCTGTGGGGCTCTCTCAGCTTAAATCTCATAAATTGCAGTGACTTCTTAACATCATAAAATAATTTAAACTGAACAAAAGTGATTTGTCTGATTTGACTGAAAACTTATTTGACTGTTCCTCTTTGATGAAAACCAGCAGATTTATTTTAGTTAGCCCTATCAAAGTAGGTGTAAGGGCTGTCAGATGGAGGCAGGTTGTGACCTTTCTGCTCTTATTTATAAAGCCCAGCTGAGACCTCTTGGTAAGATGCTCTGTTTAAGTCAGTTAGTGAGGAGAAAGGAAAGACAGAGGTCAAAGGTTAGGAAAACTCAGCCACACACCCGGTTTTCCCCTGCTCATTCCCGTGCTCTCGCTGTCAGACATAGCTCTGCGTTTCTTGCTAGGGTTACCAGACTCATCATCTAAATCTCAAATTGGATTTGGAGGAAAAACCTGATGAGACAGATTTGACATTTTTGACAGAAGAGAAGAAATGTATTAATTGACAAGCTATAGGTTACAATAATGACCAAGGTGGATAAATTCTTAATCTTTAATATCTAGGGTGTGATGAGTGAATATAGGAATATCCCACTAATTCACTAAGTAAAATATAGCATTTAGGGGAAAAAAAGGAAAGGAAAGGACGTGACAAGTGGCCAGATATGGTTTTTCATACATGTACTTGGAATTTGTGTTCTGCATTTAACCCGTCCAAGTTAACACACAGAAGTGAGAATTGATCAACCACGCACACACACACACACACACACACAGCAGTGGGCAGCCATTGCTGCGGCGCCCGGGGAGCAGTTGGGGGACCGGTGCCTTGCTCAAATGAATGAATGAGGTAAGACTCTCTATCCATTAGGTCACGACTACCCCCAATATATTATAGTGGCTAACCTTACACAAAGATGCACAAAGTCAAAACTCTGAAATTAAATATTTTCCATTTTGGCGTGGTCTTGCCAAAGCATATGATTTAATGAAAGCCAAATATTTGAGACATAAAATGGAAAAATTGTCAAACAAAAATATATTCTGTCATTACAATCAAATGAGTTTATGGAAAAAAAAACACAATGACAAAGATTTAAAGAAGGCTGTTCAAAAAAAATGTTCGGCCAGAAAGCAGATGAACATTTTTTTAATGATATTAATGTAGAATTCATTTTTTTTACCCGATTGCAAAAGTACATTTTTAAGTTATGTTCCAAAAAAATGGTGATCAGTTTGAGATACTAACCCGTGATAACTCTCTTCTCACCTCCAGTAGATCAGGGCGGACCTTCAGCAAAGTTGGTGGAAGGATGTGTTCTTCCAGAGGGAAACACAGACTGCACAGCCCATTACAGCCAAGATCTTCTGCTAATGACGTCTGGAGGAAACTCAAAGAGGAAGATAAAAGAAAGTGCTTTGAGGGCTCTCACCCCTTTTTCTGTGCCACAAACAAAACCATATCTTATCAAGCATATCGTAATTAACACAAAAATTAAACAATAAAAGAAAAAAATAGTCTCCAAGGTGATGCATTAATAATTAAATATTAAAGTCCTTCTATTGTAGTCTGTAATAATGTTCTTCAGTATTTAATGCTTCAGTTTCTGTCTGTGCAATGTCTGTGAATGTGACAGGTGTAGTTTGTCCACTAACTTGACAGAAGTTGCTGTAGATACCAAAAAGTAATAAAAGGTGTAGAATTAAGCTTTCATTACTATAAATTCAAATGCTACACAAAAACATTAACATTATACCGTCTTAATGACATACTCAATTCCAGATATGCATGCCAGGCTTTCACAATTCAATGCTGTAATCCATTAATCAATATATAATTACCTTTACTGGACAGAGTGCAATAAAATGACTTTAGCATAATCTAGTAACTGGTCGTTGGAATTGAAGGGTTTTATCACTTAATTTGATTTAAAATTCAGCTAGGGATGAAGGTTATTGACTTTTTTTACAGACAGACACAAGTTGAATCACTACAGGTTTTCAATGTCAGGTTTCTTACCATGTTCAGCAATTCGGTTTCAATCGGTTGATTGCTATATTTTACATCTTGCCTTGTTTTATAGGATAGAATATATTCTGACCATAAATAAATACATAAATAAATATACAAATATACAAATTTGGTTTTAATAGAATTAAAATAAGGTTTTAATAGTTTTTTTTTTAAGTTGCACATTTCTGAGGAAACTTGAATATTTCTATGGTAATACAGTATGCCTTCTTTGTGTAAATCATTTAAGTGCTGCTGCCACAACAGTCATGTTTCTGCTGTAAACATGTTGTGTTCTTTTCAATTTAAATCATGTTTTACAACCCCTCACTTATTTCTATTAAAGTCGATGACATTGTATTGCATCAATATTGTATTTTGCTTGATTATTATTTTTTCACTCTGTGAGCTCCTTGATGTGTTTTTATTGTTTTACCATAGGTGGCAGTGAAGGGAATCTTGGGTTTTACCCACTCTTACTCTTACGTGCTATTGCACTTTAATGTTTTAATGTAAAGTAGAGCAATGCTGTGTAGAAAGTAGGTATTTTACCGTTGATCATATTTTATAGACATGCATAAAGACATTCTACCTCTGTGTTACAAGGTGTTTCATAATGTGCACGTTGTGAAGTACTGTGGAGTTGCATACCTCTAGAAGAACATTTTACTAAACATCCAGTTATCTTAGTTGTTCTAATCTGCAATGACTTGATAATTAATTAATTAATTCATTCATAACGAATGACTAGCACTAATGTACTAAACCGTTGTATGTTAAAGACAGAAATGTTTTTTGGCTGTTTAAATTGTAGAACACACAAAAACTATTTTTTAAATGATGACAAAATTTTCTTTTTAATACCTCGTTACCTCGTAACATCAAGTTTTTTTTAAATATTTTGAACTTGAAATTTTTGAAATTATTTAAATGAATCAAATTTAAAGTTAAAACAAAATGGAAAAACAGAAGGAATATTAAACATTAGAATAAATTAATTAATAAATAACAATCACAGGGAGACCTTAGGGGGCCCCAAGAGCTGTAAAACTATAAAGACCACTTAAAAAAGCTATTTTTTAGGCCGGTCAAAGTTAACTTGGCCTATACAAACTCGTAATATTAATTAGGCTTAATTATGTTTATTTATTAACAATATTTATTAAATTATTATTTTGGTTTCTAAATATGCTTTCAGAAATCATGTTTATATTCACCTGAAAATGTTTTGTTTCCATTTTTCCCATTTAACAGTATTCTACTTCAAAAATGTGAAGAATAGTTCAACAAAGTAAATATTTTGGCATTGCTTTATAAATAATAGATTTAAAAAACCGTTCCCTCTCACACAGTAGGTAGGCTATTTATTTATTGAAATGTACAGTAGGCTATACCTACATTTTAGGCAGGGGACTTTGACGTCAACAAGTCAAAAACTCCAGCACTGGTCGTTCTCGTCGCTTATATATCGTTTCCTTTCTGTTCCTTGACATAAAATGTCTTTGCATAATAAACATGCTCGAATCAAACTCTTCCTAGTTTTATTGGTTCAGTGTAAACAATAAGGTTCCAGCTGTTTCACCAGACATGTTAGTACAGTGTTGATTGACATTTTTTTAGTGCAATCAAAAGAGAGGCAGAGTTATTGTCGTCTCTGATTGGTGGACGCGCCTTCCAGGGGCGGGGATTGGAAGTTGAATCCGAATCCAGCTGTGAATTGGTTCGCATGAGCGGATTCGTGCTATAGACCGTTTTGCCGACTGGGAGAATCATTGGAGACTTGTGTATTTTCGCAATAATAGACAAGACTTCAGCATAGAGAGCTCTTTTGCGCATGCTTTCAGCACGAGTTTAAGCTTTTGCTTTTCATATGCAGACAGAAAATCACTGCTTGCACCTTTAGAAAAGATTCTGAGGGATTTGACTAATTGTCTAAGGATCTATAACTGTCACTGTTGTGAATACTTTTGAGCATTAGACCTTGCGGTGATCTAATAGAAAAAAAACATTCATTTGTAATCTTTGATCATTACTTTTAAGTGCGCGCGCACGGAGAATACGAGCGAAGCGCACATTTGAGGATTGGGAAGCAGTTTTGCAGGACCTGCGTTGTTTTGATCTAGTTGTTGGTCATCGAAATGCAATGTTGAAATCTTAAGGCATGATGTCCAAGTCACTGAGATGCCCATAAACCTGCTTGCGCTGTAACTGCCACCTGGAAACTCAGCCTGCGATTTCCAACTGATCCTGTTCAATACCATCATTTGGACTGCTTTTGCAACCGAAATGATCATGCGATGAGTAAGCTCGATTTGGGCATATTGTCAGACGCAATTACAGGTAAGAAATCAACATTTATTATATTTGACTGCATTATTGTTAAGCATAACCACGCTCATTTTCCTGATTATTATATGTTGTGTAATCATATTAAATTTTAATACCAAGTTTAAAAGTAAGTCATAATTGGCATTCATTTAAAATGTAGAATTATTATTATTATTATTTAATCTTTTTATTTTATTATTATAAAGTAATTAAGTGTTTATTTATTCAATGATATGACACCAAAGTACTGTATCGTATTTTTCTTTGTACAGTTCCATCAATTCATTACTGAATACCAGTCTGTAAATTTTTTATATTCTCAAAGTCCTGCCTTTTATGTGTTGGCTCTTCTTTGTTCAAATGCACCGACGTTAATAAATAATAAACTCAAGATACATATATTCTTAATCTACACTTTATTTAGTGTCATTTTATTTACAAACGTGTAAATATACATTCACACTCTTTCATCATGCCTTTTGATTTTGTCATGGTTTTTTTTGCGTAAAATCTGATTTCTTGTTCTATTGTACAGCTGGTAATACATGCGTTTTCTCTCCTCAAGGGGGTGAATGATGGCTGAAGATGGAGGAAATATCTCCGAGGACCATCAGTTGAAGGAAGCAGAGGGTAGCTCCTCTCTACCAAGGACTTTTATACGACTTAACGACCTGTCCGGTGGCGGGGAGCGCAATGATCTTGAGTCTGATGGAGGCGAAAGGCGGGAGAGCGCAGCCGGAGCAGCGGCGGAGGAGGCGTCCGCTTGCGACGGGGAACCCTTGCCCTATCCGACTTTAGCACCGGTTGTGTTTTTCTATCTGAAGCAGACTACGCGCCCAAGGAGTTGGTGTCTGAAAATGGTTTGCAATCCATATCCTTTTAAACTCAAATGCAAGTCCTTTGCCTCACCTGGATGGCATTCACCTGTTCAGGTAGGACGCGCTACGGCGAATGCCGACGGGCGCTGTCAAAGGTTTGAAAACGACACGTTCGACACAATGTAATTATGGCTTTATTAAGTTGTGCTCTTTGGAAATGAGGTAAAACGCGAAACAACCCCCAAACATACACAAAATAATATTTGGAAGTCCCCATTGTGCTGAAAGCTCGATAGCTACAAATGAAAGGGCTTTAATTCTGCTGAAGACAACACCATAGATCCTGCAGAATATCAGAATTTATGAGTCTTGGCAAGCCTGAATGTTACCTCAACAGGCTCATAACAGTCTTAACACAGTTTTGTGCGTTTGTATGACAAACAAGCTGAGGAAAGTCATTATATTCCATTAACTGGCCAACAAGGCATCACTCTGAAGCACTTTATGACATTACCTCATTTATTAGCACTGATGAGTTAAGTTATTTGCTTGGTGTCTTGAATTTCTAGAGCTAAGAACGGTGCACACAAAGTGCCTTTGGCTTTTTATCATCAAAATTTGCTACTTAACATATTTCCGTGAGGAAAAGTTATTGTATAAAGACTGGATCATCAGATGTTAGTGCCGTTTTCATGAGACTGTTTTACAAGGTGGCCTTTTGTGTGACTTTTATGATATAAAAATGTACATTTTTTTAAGAAAAAAGTAACCATTAAAGTCCACCTCTAAACCTAACCATCAGTGTTGTGTAAGCAGATTGTACGAATTAGCCCCCAGTTTGGCAAAACATAAAATAGTTAACAATTTCCATGAAATTCTGTTGGCAGTGCTTAAAGTTCAGCCCAAATTGCATTATACCTATACCTTCATGACTTACAAGATCAGATGAATAGTTCAAATGTCTCTCTCTGAGATTAATTTGATAGCCGCATTGAATTCCTGAAATCCTAACTTTGCGATTAGTTAATTATTTAAGTGAAAACCAATCAATCCTCGCTTGGCTTTCAGTAGGAGCGCCTAACAAGTGGTTTAGATTAATCACATCTATCTAATCCAAATAACTATAATTTTTTAGGGTGTTGTTAAAGCTCTCATCCATGATTTAAATTTATACCTTAAGAGGACTCATTGTTAAGCTGCCAGTCATTTTGCAGAAAGAGGAGAAAACGGACCTGATTGCGAGCGTGTGAGGAAGGGATGTGGTTTGCATGTGTGAGTCAGAGGTGTGCACTTGCAGTATGACTGATTCTGGGTGTAGGTGATCTGTTTGGTTTTCGACGGACTCGCAGCAGCCTCGGCGAAGGAAAGAATGCTCTTTTGGATCGAACGAGCTGGCTGGACGCGATTGTGATGTCTGGGTTCAAATGCTTTGTTTTTCTTCAGTAGGAAATATGATGAGACTTGTGGGCTCTGAAAGGCTGCCCAATCAAACACATTCATCTTTCCCCAATTCTTGTTTCTCAACCTCCTCACGCTCTTCCCCCATTAGAGGAGCCCACATCCTTAAAAAATAAGCTTATGAAACACAGTGCCACTGGGTGTGAGTGGGCCTCGTGGTTCTCCGGGCCCGATGGTCTGGTATTCCTCAGAGAGGATAAAGTCCATCGAATTTCCATATTCTTAAATGCCACTGTTTGTGCAGTGTTCCAGTGTGCTCATGTGCTTAGAAAAGGACTGAGCCAAAAGGGATCCTATTAACTGTGGTCAAGAAAAAGATGTGGAATTCCCTCTCCTTGAATCATCATGCTGCACAGCTGCACATACAATCTGCTCACCGTCCAGTTGAGATCGATGAATAGGCTTGCTGTTTATTTTGATTTCGAACAGCTTTAGAAAGGTGGTTAAGTAAAGCAACTGTAATGCAGTCAAATGTGATACTGAGTCCACAGTACAGGGACAAATCATAGCGTACAGTGACATTTGCATAATCGGGAGTGTCTTCTGTGCATCGTCTTGCGGATTTATGTGTCGAGACAGTTCATCTCTTATACAGTGCCATCTCATGTAATGATTCCTTGTGCAGCAATTTCTGTTTTTAGATCATTGTTGGGGTGTGGAGTGGGGTTGGAATCTCTGGGACTCATTATTAGCGGGGCGCTTTTATTTATATGTATAGTCTTCATAGATGACCTTTAATACATCTCTGTAGTCATTAAATAAAGGTCACTGTTTTTTAATAGTTTGTAAAGTATCTCAGATCGATGCGCTCTTCATCCCATTGGAAGCATGTAAAAGTGTTTGTCTTATTAGGGATTCTTTGGACAAGCTCATTTTCGTACTTTTTCTACTCTTGGGATGTAAAACTAGAATTTCGAATTTGTCTGTTTTGCAACGGCTGACAATCTCATTTGCAATTTGGCATGCGCATCAGTTGATCATTCAATCAATTCTTCAAAAAAGTCTCTTTGTATTATTGACTTGGAAGCAAGGAAAGAGTTTAAGTCCTTGTGGGTCTGGTTGCTATTAGGAAACGATTCTGCAGTCTTTGTGATTCAACATTCTGTGTTTGTATCCTGTCAGTCATTAGATCTTTTCTCCCTTGAGTGTTACTATAGTTTATTGAACCTTTGACTTGTCCTCCGTCATGGGGTTTTCTCTGGAACCTCCAGCGTATCATCTGTAGTTTCTGCATTTTGGGAGTGCTTGTGTGTGCACTTAAGAAACTTGTGTAAGAGTGAGAGAGAGAGTTTAGGTGACTTAGAAGTAAACTTCCATTTAAAGACTTCTTTCTAATGTTGGACTGCAGAGAAAATAGCTTTGAAATTGAAACAGTGATATGGCGTAGTTCAGTTATTAAACTAATGGAATTATCTAAATTATTAATTGTATCATTTATAAGTGATTTAATTATATAAATAATCTTTTATTTTCAGCGTGTGTTGCACGCATAAAAGTGTTCGCATTAAAACACATTACTGCCTTGTTTTTTTCTTTTTGTTTTTGTTTTCTAAATATCTTTGACACAAATTCAATGCAAACTAATAGAAATTGCACCTTAATAATAAATAACAGAGTTGTCAACTGAATAATTGCGATTAATCACATCCATAATATAGTCTATGTGTGTACTGTGTATAGTTGTTGTATGCATAAAAATGCATTTTTATAAAAAATTATTTTCATAAAAAACACGTTTAAAAAAAAAATATATATATGTATAGTATGTGTGTATTCATATATACATAATAAATCACAATTATTATTTGACAAATCTTATATATATATATATATATATATATATATATATATATTTAGTTTTTATTAAATATATGCATGTGTGTGTATTTATATATACATAATAAATATACGCAGTTCACACAGACATATTATGTAAACAAGCTTTTATTTTGGATGCAATTAATGCCATTTAGTTATTTGACAAGCCCCTTCTGCCTTACCTTGTGAGCGTGTGTGTGTGTGTGTGTTTTGATTTTGCAAAGTTTGCATTCATTTGCAAACACTTCAACTATGATGTAAAATTCAGTGATGTGTTTTTGTGGTCTTTCTGTACATTCCTCTATGCATTACCATATTTCTTTACCCTTCGGTTAAACTGTTAAAAATAGAAAACAATTTTGAGAAAGTAAATTCCTCTGCATTGTTTATAAGAGACAGAATGATGTGCCATAGCAATGCTATCTCTATAGTAAGATGCTCAGATTGCTGGTGCAATTTTAGGAAGCAAAACTTTGGAAGCAAGTAAACCTTTAGTTTGTTCATTTAAAAACACAGATAAGCTTCTGCATGCATTTCTGCTTTTTCAGTAACAGCTGCTATTTAGACTTAAATAAAGTAAAATTCTAAAATAATCTTGGTTTACATAAAATATTCCTTTTTTATAGCATTCATTTTGCTAGATTCTGTAAACAACATATCAGGGCACTAATATGTCTTGTAAATTGCTGGTTAAAATTGGAAGTTAATTACGTTAAGAAGAAAAACCAACATGACCTCCCTCGCTATGTGTCCTCAAGGCATCTAAGATAACAGATCTCCCAAGATGGCACTCCACATCCTCATAATAGACTTAAACATCACAGAACTTTCTCTGCACATGACCAAAACTCTACCAGCCATCTCCAACATGCTCCACTATCTGTGATGACACTGAAAACACACCCAACATTACTTTAGCTATTTCAGTCACAAGACCACCTCCAGACCCTAAAAAACAAGGTCAGTAGATAAGCGTGTGATAAAGCATATACTAGATCATGGACTTCTCAAGGAACTGTGAACAACCAGTTGTTTCTTCAGTAAATACCACAGTAAAACAAACATAATATGTGTAGGTTCAGATTCAGTTTTTAAGTAACTAACGTCTCGCTTGTGTTTTCCTGTGGATTTAATCTGATAACTGAAAACTCAAGCTTATCTAACAGCCTTCAGCCTGAGCAGACGGTAGACATCTTCTCAAGACATGAAGGAGATTTCAGTTTTTGTAGCTGTCTGTCAGATCACTAGCACTAGATGGTTTCTAATATGTTCTTATATATGACTATCGAATAGCAGTGATTAGGTCTAATAATGGGTAACGTCCGTTTATTGTACTTAAAATGATAGTTCACCCAAAAATAAAAATTCTGTCATTAATTACTTACCCTTATGTCGTCAAGATCTCCGCTATTTATAATGGAATCTGAGAGCTCTCTTACCCAGCCATAGAAAGCAATCTTTACACTACGGGTGTAATGATACACATATCATATTGGGTATCAAATGGTTCATTGTCATTTTCCAAATCAAAGTTGTCATCCTTATTCCCTAGTTAGTGGGGATTTTGGAGTGAGCAGAGCATGTGCGTACCATTATTTAGTTGTTTGGAATGCACTTGTCAAAGGGAGCGATGTAATTTTCTCATTATCATAGCAAAGACATCGGTATAATAAAATCCATGTGACATCACAGATTAAACCGTAATTACAGTACAAAACTACGAAAATACTTTTTGTGCGCAAAAAAACCCTACTTTATTTAACAATTCACCTCCTCCATGTCATACTGGGGCCATTCTGAAGAGTACTAAATTTAAGCGTATGCTGCTCTTTGTCAGCTACTGTGATGAACTCTCAGAGACATTCGGATCCATGTGCAAGGCTTTAATGGGTAGTGATAACAATCCACAGCAAACGGGTATGTCAGAGATAATCCAGCAGAATAGTCGATAAACAAACAAAGAATCACAAATGGGAGAAACAGTCCCGGGTCATACACGGTTGAAACGCTCAGTAATATCAGCATTGGCAGATAAGACTTCGCAAAGAATACACCAAAGGTCCAGGGCTTATAAAGGCGAGTAAATGTGAAACACCTGTGGCGAATCAGCCGAGGTACATGGGGATAAAGTGTCCGGGTAGGAACCTTAGAATAGGGGCAAAGGTTTCCGCTGCTGTTGGTCAGAGAGAGAGACAGAGGCTATGTCGGTGAGGTCTTGGCGCCGAGGTCTTCCACCTCCTCATTGCAGGTGAATGTGAGCTGCGTCCCAGGTGGCCTCACTCCTTTGAAGCCAGCTATCCATAGCGGGCAGATTAGTAGGTTCCCTGGACCATGGAAACAATGGATGTTGAAAGCCCAGTACACACTGGAATGGAGTTAGATTGGTGGAAGGCTTTCTTAACGGGTTCTGCCCAGAGGAGGTAATCGCTCCAATCTTGCTGGTTTTGGTGGCAGTAGGCATGGAGAAAGCAGGTGAGCTCCTGATTTAGCCTCTCCACCTGACCGTTGGACTGGGGATGGTATCCGGAGGTCAAGCTCACATTTATATTTAGCTGGGAGCAGAAGGCTCTCCATACGCGGGAGGTGAACTGGGGGCCACGGTCTGAGACAATGTCTTCGGGTAGTCCGTAAAAGCGAAAGACCTGATTAATGAGGGCTTGAGCAGTCTCCCAGGCAGTGGGAATTTGGGCAGGGGATTGAGGTGTGATGCCGTTTTTAACGAAAGTGGTGATCTCCTGGGTCACGGAAAGCCACCAAAACTGATTAAAGACAAGGCTTGAATGCAGGGATTGCCTGCACTGGGGTTGTCATGAATTAGGTGGGGAAGGTGTGATCAAAGGATCTCGGGAACATATGTCTGTTCGGGTGGACAGTCGGGAGGTGCTGGGTCATTTTCTTGAGTGTCGGGGATCCATTATATCCCACTGGACAGGAGCCACGATCATGGAAGGTAGGAGGATAGATGAAGGGTGAACTTCTTGTAATACACAAATGTCCAGGCCTTATAAAGGCAAGTAAATGTGAAACACCTGTAGCAAATCAGCCGAGGTACGTGGGGATAAAGTGTCCGGGTAGGAACCTTACAACGTGGGTGAAGGCTCCCGCTGCTGTCATTCATGAAGAGCCACAGAGGCGCAGGCCGGCAACTGACAAAGAACAGTGCGCTGCTTATGTTCAGTGGTTTTAACTCATAGATGTTATCAAAATATAACATTAACATTTAATTAACCCTACAATCGATATCAGAATAGTAGTTTTATTGACACTTTATATATAAAAATATGAAGTATTTGTGTTTTGATTGCATAAGCAAAATAATGAAATTCATTAAAATTAGTTGGATTAACATTTGATTAACAGCCAAAATAATAAAATATTGTGTTTATTGAATTTAAACTTTAAACTAATTTACAGTAAAACTTTTAAACTAATACTTCATTAGCATATTTGATATGTTTGTAAAGGAACCGAACATGTAGCAGGCTTTTATTTAATCAGCAGAAAGTGCAGGCGGGAGTTTGGGGTGGAGACTATCCAGACCAGCGTATATGAGATATTAATATTCTTTTTCAAATCAAACCTTTGAAATGTGAGATTCTGTTGATCTTGAAAATAAATGATGTCATCAGCTCTATGGTAATATTCCTCTCCGCCGCATCACACGCCACACCATTCTCTACCGCTGAGCACAGCCAGAGCTCCCAGACCTGGAAACACGAGTTGAAAAACATGCCACGTGCATCCTTTTCACCTGCTGTAGCTGCTCATTAGTTACCAAAGAACTCTTGTGTATTGTCACAAATCTACGTTGCTTGTGAGCCAAGTGATTTACATCAGCAATATATGTTTTAGGATGTGGAAGAGAGCGTGCAAAAATGCAGTTCATTAGGAAAGGAGACCATCCTGAGAGTTACTCTCTCGCTTTTTTATTTTTTATTTTTATTTTTTCCAAATGGTTTGTGTTACTGGCACGTCCTGCTACTGTCTGTTATGTACTTTTTTATAACATTGCCAATGTGCTTGGCTTGGCAGCATTCTGTTTCTTATGCATTGTTACTCCTGCTATAATTGGTGGTTTTCTTGCCAAATGCTCATACTGTTGATTTATGAAGACAGATTTTGACTCTGGAGGCAATCATTGCACTAACTATTGTCAATTAATCACAATTTAGGCCACAATTCCTTCATTTGACAACCAGAAATTGAGCATAAACATAAAAAGCTGCTTAAGCCGGAGGGATGAAGCCAATTTTGCCATGCAGAAAATGGTCATTGCTTTGTGTTCAATATTTCATAATTCCATCTTTTTCTTTTTTTAAGGCCCCCCCCCTTTAAGACGTTTCAGGCTGAATCCCATATATGCCAAGTCTGTGAATTAATGTACAGGGCTCATTACAGGGTCCTGTCAAAGCCAGACATCTATAAGCCCTCTATTTGAACAAGAAGGGAAGTTATAATTACAGTCAGACTAGTCTGTCCTTTAAATTAGTCGTCTATTACATGTCTTACTATTAGCTGAGAGCCACTGGTGCTGTGTGCTGTGCTTTATCTAATGCAGAACACTTTTGTTTTTTCCATACAATCGGTGGTGTTTGTTTTTTTGGAAAATAAATTGAAACTTTAATGCTTTCCAAATAGACATGAAGTTGGATATTTGATCTCATATATGTGCTTGTAGGAAAAGTCAGAACATTTGTAAATAAAAACCATACTGATTGGTTCTATTTTACTGTATGTGGTAATAAAAATTTGGTTTTGTTTGGGTTGTCCATCACCGAGTAGTCAGTGTATTGAGATTTTCATTGATGTGTTAACATTTGTATTTTTATGTCCATTTATGCAAGCTAAATTAGTGGTTGACCAATTGAGTGTTTGGTGTTCTCAGATGCTGGCATTTTTAGCAATGTCAAAGTAGGATTTAGATGGCTGACCCAATCAGTCTTGTGCAAATAATTAAAAAGCCAAATCTTAAGTCCTAATGAGAATTTTTTATTAGAATAGGACAATATTTTGTTGAGGGTCCACAAATTGCCTTTTAGCAATACATATTATTCATCAAAAGTTACGTTTTTATAAATTAACGGTAGCAAATGTACAAAATATCTACATGAAACTTCTTGAAAATCGTCTCTAGGTTATGAATATAACCCTAGTTCCTTGAAGGAACGAGACGCTGCGTCGACGAGACGCTATGGGA
>JAUCMT010000021.1:8685393-8696587 GCA_032357475.1 Enteromius thamalakanensis
CACTATTCAGAGCCGTCACGCTGAGGGCGTTCCCATAGCGTCTCGTCGACGCAGCTCGAGTTCCTGAAAAGGAACTATAGTTTTGACCCATATTGTGTATTATTGGCTATTACACAGCATAGCTGTGCTACTTATGAGTTATGACTGGTTTTGGGGTACAGGGTCAGATATTTGCCTTGGAGGGTTATCAGTCCACCACTAAGCAAAATTATAATTGTTCAATCAGTACGTTTATTTGTTTCATGTAGAAAATCGTATGTGTGTTAATCTGATGCTCTCCGAAATGAATTAGTTGGAATTTTCGATAAAAACACAACCTTTATCTTGAGAAAACTGGCTGTAACTTTTAATGTAGATGGTCAAGTAGTGTATTTTTGTTTATAAAGTGTGTTTTCCCTGGTGGGTTTCTAAGTGGGCAGTTTCCTGGGCTTTACTCATCATAATTGTCTGTATATTTGACCTAAATTCAGACTAGAAAAAAAAAAAGAAAGGAGAAGGAATGAATCAAGCTGAATTGCTTGTTTGACAAACACCCATTATTATCAAAATGTCAGACTCTTGGAAAGCTTTCTGTCTTTTGTGTTCTTCTTTGAATGTGTGTATATATTTCTCTTCTATATTACCTTTTGTCACTGTTCTTACTTGGCCGACCCCTGCCAGTCTTCAACCCCTCAACACTCTCTCTACCTCTCTCTTTCTCCCTGGGCTGTTCCGTGAGATGTCTGTAAGTTTATATAGGAATCAGTCCAGGATTTTCCTACCAGCTTTTTCTCATTAGAGAATTGGAGCAGACTGGAGAAGTTGAGGGGAATGGCATGAGGCAGGAGAGGTGGGGGAGGGAGAAAGAGAGAGAGAGAGAGGGGAAACTGGGGAAAGGGGTGAGATGTATGTTGGCCCACCTAACCAAATTCCCATAAGGCCTCTGAAGCTCATTACCTCTACCACTTGTGTTTACCTTCTTTTAGTCTTATTACCAGTAAGATCTAGCCTTTCCTTTCTCTCTCACACATCCCTCTTCCTCTGCACGCTAAAGCTTAGCACATTGTATTTATTTCTGTTGCTTTATTTGTCATGGAAAACCCAGAAATGGTGATATTTATTGTTTTTAGGTACATTTGGTTGACCAGTTTTACACCTACAGTACAATATCCAAGATGGACTATAATATTCCTAGATCCAGAGGGCGGACTTGTTCCTTTGGCTCAGTTTTTTTCATCAGAGAGATGTGTTTGATGGTGTGGGTTAGACTTTATATGTGTGCTTGGTAGAGCTTGATATAATTTTATATAACATTATATTTTTTTTCTGAAAAACGTAAATAATAAAAATAAAAGATCCCACTTTATTTTATATGGCCTTAACTATGATGTACTTGCATCAAAGATTCTTATTATGGTCATATTGTATTGCAAAACACTTTGCCGCTATTGAGGTTGCGTTAAGGTGTAAGTTGTTAATTACAGATGTAATAACATATAGGTATTTTAAATTTATACGTTTAAACATGTATGTAGACAATAAGTGCATTGTACTAAATGGTT
The DNA here is from genome assembly GCA_032357475.1 of Enteromius thamalakanensis. Taxonomy (NCBI): domain Eukaryota; kingdom Metazoa; phylum Chordata; class Actinopteri; order Cypriniformes; family Cyprinidae; genus Enteromius; species Enteromius thamalakanensis. The sequence goes on from JAUCMT010000021.1 coordinate 8,686,935, forward strand.
AATTTAAATAGTAGTTAAGGCCACTTAATATAATTAAGAACACAAAAAAAACAAATTAAGATATTTTTGATAAAATCTGAGAACTATCTGACTCTGCATAGACAGCAACACAACTGAAATGTTCAAGGCCAGGAAGGTGGCTAGAATTTAAATGTTGGACATAACATGAATTTAAGACACGATTTGAAGACCTACAATTAAATGAAAGATAAAATAAAGATTCCTTGAAGGTAAAGTAAAATTATTATTTAAAAGCAAAAAAAATTAGTTAAAATTAGTTTCAGTTAAAGTTGATAAAATGATACCACCCCTTGTTTAAGTGTGTGAAGGTATTTGTGTGTGTCTCTTGTCAGGAGGTTAGGCCTGATTTCTTTTGTTGTCTCATGCTGGGATGTCCGACCGACAGTGAGAATCCCCTTTTTTGGACATGCTTGGCTGGAGGGATGTGTCGCAGGTGGCAGTGACAGACCCCAGGACTGACCCGCACCTTTATCAGCAGCGCCCTCCCCTCATTGCCACACTTAGAGGCCCTTCAGCCCGCCCTGTGTCATCACAGTTCCAGACGCGATGCTCAACCCAATGTCTGGGCAAAGAAAAAAGAGATTTCTTACTGGAGATAAAACCTTTTAGGTTATAAATACCTCTTTAAAGCAGAAAGCGTCATTATAAAAGGCTGGCACGGTGTGTAGTTACGGCCGTGTTTTGGATTTCTTCCTTGTGAGAGATTAAAAACATCTGCTTATATGTTTTAATGCACATTTGACCTAAAAGAAAAGAACTAAAGAAAGCAAACTGCTTTCCTAGCATCCAGTCCAGTGAAAGCGATGTGACTTGGTTAAAAGGAATCCCGTTGTGCTCTAATAATTATTGTCCTGAACTTGTCCAAGCAATCCCCTGCAGCACGTCTAATTAAAAATGGCTTCCAAGCGGCACACCTCAATATTCTCTCGCAGTAATGCTGCCAACACCTGAAAAGTGAGTGAAGGGGGTTGAAGCCTGGGGAAACCTTCCCAGAATTCCAGCGTTGTACAGTAATTACAGTGTAAGGCTTCATTGGCTTTTATTGGGATCCATCTTGCCCTTGCCGTCGCTAACAATAAGACAACTTATCTGGGGGAAGTCTCGGTGTCTCACAGCCCCGCTGCTGCCGCTTCCTGTAGTTGATGAAAAGCCACAGTGACATTTACAGCTTCCAAACCATTATAGCCTAATAGCCGTGGGTGACGGCGTCCACACTGGCAACAAATAAGCCGAATGAATACGGCAGCAACTATGTTACGTTTGAATGTCATGCTATCACCTGAACAGGCCCGTGCAGTAATGTGGGATATTTTAACCTTTTACTGCTGCGAATGGGAGGATGTTAGTCCTGGAGATTTGGGCGATTATGACAAGACAAAACGGCCACAAACAGAGGTGGCCTGTTGTCTCTGCATGACTGTCACAAATAAGCAGGCTGCTCGCTGTTCGTCCCTTTTTCAAAATGGCACCTTTGCACTTGCGTGGAATATTCATCTTTCAGATTTTTTGCTTTTGATCTGTTGGAGAATATCTTAAAAAAATAATCTTCCCTTAAGGCCTCGCACGCAGAAACTGAGCAAGGCTGTCTGTAATCTGGCCTAGATTAGGCATCACAGTCAGGCTTCCCCCACGAAACGCTGGACTTTTTTAAATACGGTTTCATTTTTCTACGCCCCTTTCCTCCCTTCGAGCACCCCCCCCCCCCCACCACCCCCCACCTCGTGTTTTATTGGAAATTCATTGTGGGGTTGTAATTTTGTTAGTTGGAGTTGTTTTGGACCTTGGGGAGCGTGTTTTAATGTTCGGTTCTTTACATTAGGCAGGAAATACAGCGGATAGATATTGCCTGTGTGTGTTTTTCTTGATAGAGCTGTCTTGTGTGTACGTGTTGCTGTCACACTGAGTCAGGGGGAGTGGGGGAGACACAGCCCTCGTGGTTTTCGTGTCTCTTGTTAACATTTTTTGTTCAGGATTTCCTACAAGATGTGGCTACAAAAACAGTTCCAGACCCCCTCCACATCTCCCACTTGCTCCCTCCCTCTCTCAGAAGACAAAAAGACTGAAAAAAGAAAAAGAGAAATCTGCTTTTAATTTAAATGCAAGCAGTAATGCACTAGAGTTCTCCGGGTCCTAAAGTACTACTTCATTTTTAGAGCAGATAGTGAATACAGAACCTTAATGTGGGGAAAAAACAAAGTAAATTCTTTATATTTAAAATATGGAGACATCAGTGTTTACATTTGTACATGTCTCTTATTTTAAACTTTATTTTTCTTAAGTATTTTTATATTATATTATATTCATTCATTCATATACTATAGTTTTTATATTACCAGGGTTATGCTTGTATATTATTGTAGTGTTTTTATTTTTTATTAATAGTTAAAATGTATTACCATTTTATATTTTATTTGTTTGAGTTTATTTTTTATAAATAAAAATTATTTCATATTTAAATTATTTTTTATTTTATATTTTATATAAGCTTACAGTTATCAAAAACTATTTTCAATAGTTTTACTTAAAAGCTTGGTTCCCTCTCAAAAATGAAAATTATTCCATGTTTTACTCACCAATCAAGGCATTGTAGGTGTGGTGGGCGATATGGAAAAATACCATCATACCACGATTTTTTCTGGGGAAATCACGATTCACGTGATTTTTATCCCAATTCTTTTTTTAAGTTGGTTTTTTAAGACCATTTTGCAAATGACAGAGGCAAATGAAAAAGGTAAGGGTGGGCAATATGGCAAAAATATAATATGACTTATTTTCAAAAATATCACGATTATATCATGATTCTTTGTCATTGATTGTACTATTTTGCAACAACATGTAAGTGAGCAAATAATGACACAACTATAATTTTTGAGTAAACTATCCCTTTAATGACAAGTGGCGGCATGTTTAGTTCTGTCCTTTTAAGAGCTGCACGCATCTAATATACTGGCACGTTTTTGTCTTGATTGTTTACTTTTACTTTAGACACAAGCAACTGTGTTTAACGCTGTGTGTTTGTGACAGTATTACCACAATCACATGTGATAAATATCTTAGTTCAGTAATTAGTCGCTATTTGACAGGCTTGTAGTGCTCGCGCTTTAGGTGTAAACTAAAATCCGGACAGCACACATATGAAATGTTAATCAGCAAGACTTTAAAGCGAATAATGTACTTTTGTGATTGCGAATAAGTACAATGTCCGGTGAGTGTAATTCTACCACTAAGTTAACACTGATGTGAATGTATGTCACGTTGTACAGCGTATTGAGATTATAAAATAGCACGATACTGTGATATTCCTTAAAAAGCAGATTGTGGAGAAATTTTTATCGTCCACAATCAGAAATCATCATATCACTTTTTTTTTATAGATGAATCCAATTAGAGTTACATTAGTTCATTGTAAAAGTTGTCCTGTATCTTCCAAGCATTATAATGGCATGGGCGGGTGTTTTTCTTATTCTACAGTCCAAAAGAAGTGAAACAAAGTGCATCCATCCATATTAAAATTCACATCACACAGCTCAGGGGAGGTGAATAAAAGCCTCCTGTAGCGAATCATCTGTCATGTACACCTAGAATGTCTTGAGGAAGAGTAAATCAATGCATATTTGGGAATTTGAAGATTTAAAGATTTCCCCATGCAATAAGTTCAAGTTGGTCACATGGATTTGTGGTGTTAACCAGAAGAAAGCTGATCGGTTTGAAGGTTAAGGAGTGTAAGAGGCTTTCGAGGACTGACTAAGGAGTTTGTGAATGTCCAGAGGACGTGAGCGTGAATAATGAAGAGGACAGCATGGAACCGGGTAGCGCTAAAGTGACAAGTGGGCAGTGTATTGAAACACAGGCTAAGGTTGTGTGTTAGATTAGTTCCTCTTGATTTGTGTCAGTCGTGTTGTTGAGGGGGTTGAGTGAGGTACAGAAGAGCCTTTAGAGGGTATCGTATTTTACAACCGCCATCGAACTCGACCTCTCCTAATGATATTAACTTGATATGTGTCCTCTTACATCCTTGTCCTTGTGAATCATCCATAACATCGAGGCCTTCAGAGGTTACAGCTACTGAGATGTACAGTGACATCTTCAATATTTTGAGTGCTAAATCACGTATGTATGGGGAGCATTCTTTGATACTTTAAAACAAGCAAACAGCCTGTCAGAGGAGATGAAAAAGGCCACAGTCTTGGAGTGTTGTACACACACTGTCTCATGGGAAGCAAATGAGCGCCTTGGCCTCAGACTTGCTCACACCACATCATTTATCTTGTCCTGTGGAGTGTAATCATTGGAGTGCTGCGCAGTTGCTCGGGCGGTCTGTGTCCGGGGAACACCCCAGGGGGGCTCCCGCCTCGGAGCTGTCCTCACTGGTGGATACGCTGACCTGGAAGAGAGCCGAGGTATTGTGGCTGTCTGATCTGCGAAATTACCAAAGTTTGGCAGTTGACAAACTGCAACTAATTTGATAATAAGATGATTTGTTCCCAGTGTTTCCAAAACTGCATATTCTGATCATAGCTTTTCCCTCCAAAAATAATGAAATTGCATTCTAGCATGCTGTTTTTACTATTTCTATAAAGATTTTGCAGAATTAGTATGTATAGTATAGTACTACAGTATGTACGGTTGTTTAACCTTTAAAACTTTTATGAAATGCTGTGATATATATTATATATGGCAAAGTTTTATAATACATTATATATATATATATATATATATAAATAAAATAAATACATAAATAAAAATGATATTTATATACACAATATAGTGATATAATCTTATATAAATAATACAAAAAATAACTCTGATATATGCTATTCTGAAAAAAGTTATTTTTTTCATGAATTTGCACTATGCTTGCTAACCAAAGACTGACTAAAAAGGAAGTAATGATATTCTGTTTTTGTAATATACATTTTTAAATCGAAATTGATGCTAAATAACAACATGCTCTGGAATTGCACACTATAAATTGCACTATTTAAGAGGATGACTACATGTACTGATGTAAAAAACATAATGGAATTAATGAGTGCGCCTTATATTTAACTGATCAACCCGACTAATCGATCTTGGAGTTAGTAATAAATTACTTTCGTGATCAGTTATCAAATGTACGCCTCTCAATACAAGAAAGTTCCAGCATGCCATGCACAGAGATGAGATCAAATCTGCAATTCAGATTGAGACCACGTGACACACTCCCTCTCCAGCCTTATAAATCCCACAAAGACAAACGGATGGCTGAGCAGTTTTTTCAAGTGTCTAGAGCTTAAGATGACTCGCTAAATAAATCATTTTCTCTTTAGTGTTCATTACTACCATTTAATTGCTACTCTCATTGTGTTTAGTAGTTAGGAGGTGCCGTGGGCTTTCCAGAATAATGATGGCTCATAGGAGGCCTGCTCTTAATAGTCGTGGGCAACATCCTGGTAAACAATAATCATATCACCTATCTGCACAATGTTTTTTTTTTTAACATGATAGTTGACAAAGTGCACAGTTAATTACTTGCTGAAAGTGCAGAGAAGTGCTTGTACAAAGCACGCCCATGAATTATTTAGCTAACAGCCAGTTCCCTTTAGGAGATCTGGACACACAATGAGCAGGGCAGTGGATTTTGGCAGAGTCTTTAGACATTGCATTAGGCATATGGTGTTTATTTTTATTTATTTATTTTGTGGGGTGAAGTATGGGGGAGGGGATTTTAAGTTTTTGAAATTGTAAAAATATAATGTTTGTTTAATATTTAAGTTCATTTTAAATATTCAATTTAGTTTTATTTTTTCATGTTGCTTTTTTCTAGAGGTGTGAACGAAGTTTGGGGGAGGGTTTTTAAACTTGCTTTTATTGTAATCTTTTGATTATTTACAGGTTATTTATTATTTAATTTAATGTTTTTTTTTAACATTTACTTAAAAATCTTTCATATTTAATTTAATTTTTATTATAAATATAATAAATATAAATATTTATTGTATTTTATTTATTCTATTTAAGTGTATATATTTTTTCTTTTGAAAAGCATTAAGAGAGTTTATGGGAGTGGTTTTCTTAAAATTTTTTTTAAATGTGTTATTAATTTTTTTTAATATTAAATCTGTTTTCATGTTTTATATACAAATGTTATTAAAACCCCTCATCTTCATATCTATCCCCACGCTGACTGTGAGCTCATCTGACCTGATGGGAAGTCATTTATGTAATGATAAGTGCTCACAAAAGATCCCAGCTTTCAGAGGAGAATGTCCTCCTGAACGGCAGCCAATTAATATGCATCAGCTGCTTAGAATTCCCGCTCTTCCCTCTTTATAGCTTTTCTTTCTCTTTCCCTTGCCATATTTATGATTTAAGCCACTCTGACCAGTCAGGCTGTGCACAGAACAAGACACCTAGAGGAAATACTACAGTGTTGGTGTTGGTGATTGACAAAGCAGTCAAAAAAACAGTTAGAAGTAAGTTAGTGCCTCAAAATGAAAAGCAGAAATGCTCATAATATCAGTGCAGCAACTTTTTAAACATGATTTTGTTTTCCGACAGTCTGATTAAAGCTATGCACCCAGACTCCACTGAAGTAGCCTTGCAATAGGGGAAGACTGATTGGAGCTTGCAATTTTCACAAGTGCTTTTGGTTTTTTTTGCAATATGCATGAGAACGTCAGTGAGCAGACTGTAGGCACTCTATGGGCATGCTGTCTGAGACTGCACAACTACAATGGATAGATTTTGGATAAAAAACAGCTGGGCTGATAGGTCAGTGGCAGTGGTTATTATGTGTATATTAACTAAACATCATTCTCATCCAGTTCTCACACAGTTTCCTCAGTTCCACCTCCCTCTCTCTTTTGTTTTTACAGTGTTTTTAAAACCTTGTGGTATGCTCTTATGTTTCCCAGTCAGAGTTGTCATGGAGATCTATTTTCCTTTTTTAAAAAAAAAAAACTGCTTCTTTACCTTTGATTTTCTCTCTCTCTCTCGCTTCTCTTTCTTTGCCTTTTTTCTACCTTTCATGATTTCGCTCCTCCATGTGTTGGTTGCCATGGTTTCCCTCACAAAGTGTAGTTGAGGTGTGTAAGCCCGCCCATGCCTTTAGTTTTCATTGTGCTGTCAATCAGCCTGACATCTCTATTGACAATCTCACTTCGAAAACATCAGGAAAGAATCTGGGCTTGGTACAAATAACGGTCCTGTATGGATCTGGACTGTTTCACTCTTAAGACTTTTATAGCATTTTATAGCACACTACATTAGAGAGTATTCTGCCTATTCTTTGATTCAGATGTTTAGTTACGTTACTTTTGGTAAGGTTTACCTTTTTTCCACTTCTCTTTTTCATTTTTTTTTGAGTTTATATTTACATATGTCTGTAGAAAAAAAGTGAGGTCTTTTATTTTTGAAAATTAATACTTTTATTTAGTGCATTAAATTATCAAAAGTAAAAGAAATTTAAGTTACAAAATCAAAATCAAGTTATTTTATTAAATTTTTTTTTTTTTTTTTACACTTTTATACTGAAAAAATGAAACAAAGAAATAAAAATGTGTTACAGTTCTGGCAAAAATATTAAGTATCACAACTGTTTTAAAAATTGGTAATATAAAATGTTAATTGGCAAAAAAAACATTCTGAAGCATTATGTGACACAGAAGACTGGAGTAATGGCAGGAATAGACTAAATGTAATATACATTAAATATAAAATGAATAATTCCCAATTTTATTGTTTTTATTGTATTTTGATCAAATAAATGCAGCTTTTTTTGAAAACAATAGAAAAATCATTTAAAAAAATCTTTTCATAAACCTTGTTATTTGTGGTTATTTGTATGTTAGTAGGTGTAAACAGTAGTTATTTATAATTGTATAGTTATAATGTATTAGTGCTGGGCAATGATTAATCATGATTAATTGCATAAAAATTTTTTGTACATAATATGTGTGTGTTTATGTACTATGTGAAATTTTTTTTATTTATATTTAAAGGCACACATACATTTATTTAGACAATATTTGCATGTATTTACAGTACATGTAGATGTAGTATTTATTTACAAATATTATAGATAAATATATTTAATATATAAGTGTAACATATATATTGAATATATACATGCATATACACAGTACACACACATATATTACACAAAAAACATGTTTTAATTAAAACCATCACCATGTGAAAATGACAGCTAAAAGCCAAATCATTTTCTGCTGTTCTTAAAAGGTCAGCAGGGTTAAAGTTTTAACTTTTCAAACTTCGAGTGCCCATAGATGACACTTTGTTATTAGTTCAGTGCAGTGTTAAAGTGACACATGCAAAAGGATCTTTAGCTACATTCACAATCCAGTATCTCACAAATGCTCGAGGACCTGTGCACAATAAACTGAAAACTAAAAGGTTGACTTCTTTTCAGGAGCTCTCCCATTTACTTCTCTCTCATTCATTTTGAAACCTTAAGAAAGTCAGGGACTGAAACTGATGCAGCATATCTTTTCTTTGAGATCTATGCAGAATGACTTTTCCCAATGAATGGCTCACTTGTCTTTGACTTCCTTTGCTTTTGTGACACATTAAGTCTGAGAGCGCGGACAGGTGCTAATGTGACCTATGAGACTGTGAGATGATGACGGGTGAAGACAATACCACACAGACACACCTCAAAGCACTATTATCCAGTCTGACAGGAAGTCAGGTGCATGCAAAGTTAAGGTTTCCTTCTTTCGGAAAGGGCTTATGTGCTTTTAACGGAAAGAGCCTAAATCAATGTGTGTTTTTTGTGAGTCGGTGTTGGAGAGGTTTCAGTTCTCATCGTCGTGTGTACACACAGTTAAATGTGCCAGAACCCCAGTGCAATGAAAGATGAAAAGCTATGTGTGTGTTTGTACTTTTCCCTCTCACATTTATTGAATGGGAGCAGTGACAATAAAGGTTGTGGCAGCAGATGCCTCAGCATAAATTTCTCTCTGAAGAAGAAAAGATTAAAGCTCTCGGGAGGAGATACATGTTTAAGGGAGAAGGATGAATAAATGCACAGCAGTTTCCTATAGTAATTTGCATGGATAATAGACTCAAAATAGATTGAACAGTTTAAAAACAACAAACACTTCTCATTGACAATTGGTAATGTATGCAGGATCACGTCGCGGATGTGCTCTTTCCTGCTTTTTTTCATCAAAGAATTTATCTTTTCAAAAGCCGAATTCGATCCTGTTTAAATAAGCACAGATGGATTTTTTTAATGCAAATTTGTGTCATTATGTGGATGGTAAAATGGAAAAATGTGTTAAATGAACGCAGTAAAATGTGTTCAATTAAACTAAAAGCACTGCAATCTTACGGCAATCAGCAGCTGAAAAGATAATAAAAGTCACCAAAATATTTAGCGAACACAAACTTCAGGCAAAGTATTTTGTATTCATTATACTATTATGAAGACACTGTTTGCAATCTGGTGTCTGATGTCTAAAATGAGTATTAATGAAGAACTTAATTGAAGGGTACAGTCGCACATATAAAAAATGCAACTTTGATGAAATATAAAGTAGGGCTGAACGTTATGGACTAAATTTCATATCTCGATTTTCATGCCAGATATCTCGATATCGATACGATACGATATGACTACGGGTTCA
>JAUCMT010000021.1:8696687-8708313 GCA_032357475.1 Enteromius thamalakanensis
GCGGGGCGAGCGCAGAGAGGGGAAATCTATATCGTCTATATCGTTGCTTTTTTCGATATTAATATCTTGAAAGTTCAGATCGAGATATAGATACGATAACGATATATCGTTCAGCCCTAAAGTCACAACGAGAGACATAAAGTAGCTGATACGGTTACACATTCACATTTATTAAATCATTTTTCAAAACTGACACTTTATCTATCATGATTTGGCTTTATCTCACCATTGCAATTGTTCAGTTTTACAAATATAAAGTTGCAAGTCACAGCTCCCTTTTTGGGGCAGTCAGCGGTATCTATAGAAATCCATCTCAGCAGTTCTCGTCATTTTCAATCTGAGGGAAGAAGCTGGTGTTTTTAGCCCCAAGGCCAAAACTCTTGCACTGTTATCTAGCAGAGGAACGTCTGTGTATGTTAGTGTGTGCAAGTGACAGCAACACAAAGCGAGCACTGACAGTGTGTTTGACTTTTATGTTTAGAGTTTATACCACGTCTCCATCTTGTGTCCCTTGAAAGCCCCGAATGGTCCGAGTGTTTACATTGAAAGTTTTTTAAACCCTCCCATCTTGCACAGAATGCACAGTATCTATCTTGCCACATGAGAGCTTTTCTACACCAGCAGTGCCCCTTCTTGTATAATTCATCTGTATAAATAATTACTGTATACACAGGGAAGCTGTGCATCTTAGTTAATGTCATTTATTATTGTGTTTTTCTCTGGAGCATTATTGTCTGGGGTTCTTTGGTCACCTGTAATTATTTTTTAAATAATGAAGAAATATGTTGGCTGTCCTAGGTGAGCCATTTCTGTCTGATATAATGGAGTGCGTATGTAGAAGCACTTTGGTTCACTAAGTAGGCCGCTGGGATTGGGGGATCTTCACACTTTGCTTTCATGCGCCCTGACATGCACCACAATCAGGGAAGATGTATGCACAAGCCGTTGAGCCCGGCTAACCTATGATTCTCAGCCACCCCGCAGATGTTGGGAATTTCTGGATTCAGCAAAAGAGAAGCGACAACGCTATTCATCACAGGCTTATGAAAGTGGGACAGCGTCTCGCACTCTCTTTATGCTTCTTACTTGGTTCATCTCTGTACTTTCACCGCTTGATTGCTTGTGTAGGACGAGTCAAACCGCTCTGCAAGTTTGCTGAGGGCAGAGAAAGTGTGTTTCTTTAAGTGTCAGGTTTGTTTACTCTATTCACTGCCGTTAATGTTGCTTTCCAGAGGGAGGACGTCTAGAGGTGGACATTCTGTCAAGTTTTGAGTCTACAGCTATTTAAAGTCAGCGGGAATTGCGGATCGCAACATACTGTACTTGAACTCTAATTTGACATATCCTATTGAAATAGGTAATTTAGTGGGGGAAAAGTTAGTGCAGATTTTATTAATTGATGTTATTAAAAGGTGGGCATTACATGAGTGATTGTTTTTTTCTTATTGTCCAACCTAGATGATGTCATCAGAAACAAAACTAGTTTTAAAGGAAGAGACAGTAATTAGATTTTTCATTTAATGAAGTTTACCCACCAAAAATTTTATTAAAATATGCTGAAAATCACTCATTCTCAGGCCACCCAAGATGTAGAGGAGTTTGTTTCTTTGTCTACACAAATCTGGAGAAATTTAGCATTACGTCACTTGCTCAAAAAGGGCTGGGACAATACAATGATGCATGACAAATGGAGAAATGACTCAGCATTGATTCTAAGATTTTCTGAGTACATCGCGATTCCTCTGGAATCTATTCTGAGCTTAATGTCCTATAACATCAGATAACCCTCCTTGCTTTAGAAACAGCCGTAATCTTCTTGTTTCAAAATCCTTGCACACACTTTTACCTAAAATAATCATTCATAAAATGCGGAAAGGTTTAAGCGACAGCGACAGTGGACTTAATCTCGTGTCATAAAAGCATTCCGAGCGCAGGTGAAATTACATGATTCGGCAGAACGGATAAAAACTAGAGAGTGCCATCTGCTTTTGAAATCTAGACTCAGAATCGATTCCAGATCGCGATGCATTCTGAAAATCTCAGAACCGATCCATAAACGGTTTGAAGATAAAAGCGTCTAGATGGATTTGTCGATCACAAACATGCATATTTTTGCTTCAAGATGTTAAGTAAACAAAGAAAAAGATTACGTTTTTGGGAGAATTATTCCTTTGCGTTGTGTCAGTTTTGGTTTCATGCTGACTTTTAGTGTTGGTAACTAGAACTGAAAGCATTGGATATATTTTATACATTTAAAAAAAAAAAATCAGTTTTTTTTTAAATTTTATTTACATTTTGATGAATTTAAATACTGAATTATTTACAGTTTACCCAAACTCTGAAAAAGAGTTAAATAGAGTTGGTGCAAAGACAAGGGAGTTCAATGTTAAAATCAGCCTTTACTTGGCTGTATGTCCAATAAGCACTTTCTGGCATATCTCTGGCATTAGAGAGCAGTGACTGGTAGCCTCAATACCGCCTCCAAACAATAAACAAAAGAATAAGTGAAATTTTGGACTCTGAGGGGAGTCGCGAATGTCTGGCGAGTCTGATCTTTCGTCTGCACCTCTCCGGAGACATTTACTTTCTCTTCGCTCACTGCACTTTCTCTTCCATTTTTTCCTTCCCAGCAGGATTCAATTGTTTCCTCTGTCTTTTGCACACAGATCTACATGGCTGCAGCTTCTACATTTCAAGTAACAAATGGAAGAGCTGAATTTATACAGTGTTACGATTATCATTCGAATCCACATGTTAAGCTCACAGACTATGAAAAGCTTCTATTATGGTCCTCTAATGACAAAATGTTTTATGTTACTGATCTTTTGTCTAGATTTTGGAGTCATTTCAAGAAGCAGATCTTTTTTTAGTACTCTAGGCGCACTCGGATCAGTGTTTTCCTTTATAGATTACTGGTCAGTATCACAACTGGGTCAAAACGAACACATTTGCGGATCTGTTAGTTATTACAAATTCTCATTGTTCACAACTGTGGCCATGGACAGGGAGATATTTGGACAATGCAAGCTTTTTGCATTTGTTATGGATGAAAGACACATGTGAATAATGAGATTAGCCACAGATCATGTTTTGGAGTATTTTAGGACCCTTGTTTTTCCTCCCAGCTCCCTAACATAGCTGCCAAAACGTTGAGATCAGGTTTTGATATGAGGAAATACCTTCTGCTAGAATGGCGACCAAAACATTCCCCTGATAAAAGAAAAAAAAGAGACGCAATCTGATTGGATGCTGAGACGAAATTTAAATAAGTAACACTGAACAAACTTTTGGCCTTCGTGCAAGAACAACAGCTCATTTTGGTGTTTCCTTGGCCGGAGGTCAAAAGCAAAGAAACAGGATCTAATCGCTCCATTTTAGTCCCGTTTCGATGACCTACCTCTCTACGCTTGAAGAGAAATGACATCGTTCTTGGTTTTGACATGCTCTTGCAAAACTACAACATGTGCAAAACGCACAAAAAACCCTCCTTGAGAACACTGGCAATATCACCACTTAGCTTTTAATCAATGCTCCTGTGAAGCGTGAGTTGCGTTGAAAATGCGAAAAAATGATAGAGTATGTCTCTGCTGTTGTGTTTTTATTGCCAGGTACCTAATCTGTGTAATAAAATTCACACGAGGCTTGAAATTGCCCGGCTTCCATGCAGTGAGGAAATGGATATTCATCTATGCACCGCATATGATGAAGTTGCCAATAAACCCATCATTTAGCATTTATGTGCACTGCAGGAAATTTGTATTGAGCATCAAACTTGTGTAATCTCTATGAATCAATGCTCTCTTCCCACTAATGGACAATAAAATCCACTACTTAACTGTTTTATCTAGCTGTTGACCCAGATGGTGTGCAAAGAGGAGATCCTCTTCTCTTCAAGGCTAGAGGTTGAGCTTTTCCTGTAAACATCAACATCCTCTTTTGACTGTTGAATGGACATCCTCTCATCGCTCATGAATGGTTTGTTCAAAACCTTTATTTCCCTGCAGAGGTCAGACTTGTTTGTCTTTAATACGCCTTGGCTGATGGATCTAAAGTTGAGCCAATTTTCAAAGGAAGCTGTATTTAAAGATGCGTAATTAAATTACAAGTTTATTCAAAGACGTTTTGCCATGTTTATGACTCTTTTTCCTTAGTGGAATACAAAAAGAGAACCTAAAAATTTATGAAAAAGAATAACTACATTGACAGAGACAGAGGATTTTTAACCTTCAAAAAGGGTGGGAAAGTACCATAAAAATTTATAATAAATAAACTGCAGTTTATTTCAAGCTTTCTGAAATTTTCTAAGAGCTCTGTGTGCGCTAATTAGTGAATGAATCAATCAGGGGAATGTTTTTTTTTTTTATTTCCCTCAAGCATCAATAGCCAACCAAGGCCAATATGCTGTCACTGTCAACAGAGTTGAGCTATTTATTGTTTCCTCAAAGAAGCCTAAAGTTGTCCTCAGATGCCATTTTATTTATTTATAGCGAAAACATTTTACTGTGGTTTCAGGAAACCGTTGTAAATAGCTAGCTGATTTCTTCCAAAACAGTGAGTTACGATGTCGTAACAGAAACATACTGCCAGTTTTGTGAATTAATTCAGTTGAATTCAATTGGAGTGGTTGTGTGCTGTATTTCATTGAATGACAACTTTAAATTTCGATTCAATTTCAATAAACTTTTAAACTTTAAACTACTCTTTAATATTCGGAATATAAACTGTGTCTTTTTGTTTAAGCTTGAAAGCTCCGGTTGGTGATTGGTATGAAGTCTGTGATTGGCTCAAAATGGCTTGTGCACCTTTGGTCTGCTCATAGTCTCTAAATGTCAGTCGTTGTGTGCAGTTTCAGTGTTTTTAGTAAAAGTACGGCTCAATAGAAAGCTTCCTCTGGCAGGCAGTGCGGTGAACCCCCAGTGTGCCGTGTATGGAGCTGGAATTTCACCCAGCTTTCCTCCCACCAATCGATTGCTCTAGCAGTCAGTCATGAGGGACCACGAGCGAGCAGCACAGTGGCGCTCACATTGCCGCTTTGCTCTATCCTATTGATGTGTCCCACTTTCACACTTTCGAAAAGATCAATGTGCTGCCTATTGCTTCACTGTAAGCCCTGTCTTTCCTAGTTTTTTTTTTTTTTTTCTCGGTTTCCTAGTTTGTTTTGTTTTATTGCACATTTATGCTATGACTTGCTGTCTCACTCTCTCTCCCAGGCTTTTCCACTCCTGGTTCTACGGCAGAGGCATGGGAACCAGGCAGGAAAGCCTGTGAATTATTGTTTATTTTTGTATGTCATTATTGATAGTAATGCTTCCCTCGGTTGGGTTGCTTTAGAGTAGAAAATGATGGATGGATAAGATCATATATGCTTTATTGACTGACACAGTCCTCTTTTAGCTTCATCTCAGTTAGCAGAAAGCGGAATAGGTTTTTGTACTCTAATACTGTTTATAGAAAGCAACGAGTGTTTAAGAGCTGCTGTGTGTACACACTGGAAGAGTGCAGAGTCTTATTTCCGTGTTTTGTTTTTTTATTGACGTCCATGATGTTGTATGGTGGTAGCCATGAGAACAGTCCCAGGCTGCGCTCTCTGGAGATCAGCTATATAACGATCTTGTCTCTTTGCTCCCAGGGGGCTTGTCCGGTATGCGGCCTTCACTGCTATCTCTCCACCACTGTGGGACTGTGACCGTTTTCTCTTTTATTTATCTATTTATGCACTTCTGTCTTCCTTTGAAAAGCAAATCTAAACTGCATAGGAGGGTTAGGATTAGGGTGTGAATGATGAAGGCTCAAGAATTGGAATTAGCGGTCACCGGAAGCTCTACAGATGTACATTATGATAAATTGGCCAATTTTAGAGGTTTATCTTTTTATTTATCGATTGATTCTTATGTATCCTTTGTTATTGGATATATAATGTTTTTTTTTTTTTTTTTACCTTGGTCATTTTTTAACACTTACTTAATGGGAATCATTAAAAACACTAGTAATTTTTTCATAACAGTGTGAAATGTATTCCTTACCAAATTATTGACTTGGCCAGAATTAAAATTGAATATATTTCTTGCATGAATGTTTAAATTTCTTATTCTAAGCAACAATAAAACTAAATAGCCTAAGACTGTCATTTTGCCTAAATATCTCCGTTCTATTGACAAAAACAAAGGTGTAATTTCTCATAACAACATGAAGTTGAAGTTATGCTTTCAAAGAACAAATACTGAACTCTCTCTTTAAGAGCATTTGCGTATCAGTCCTTTTGCCCACAGCGGTCAGCTGAAAAAACAGTCTCGCTCAAGCTGACGTCACTGTTGCTAAAACGCTTTCGTCTGGTATACTGTAACATCTTTGTAAGGTCAGAGGTCTCTGTTTAACTGCTCTCTAGAGGATTCTCAGCATATCCAAGACTTTTCCATATAAGTCAGCCCCCCAGCAACCACCCAAACAGCAGAGATGGTTCACTGTCCCAGGAACTCTTAATCAATCAAACTCTCATCCTGATCTGCCGCTCACTGCCTGTAGTCACTCTTTGTGTTTATGTCACATAGGTTTATCTTTAGAACTATTCAATTCTTTACAGCGACGTCTTTACAGTGACGTCTTCGCTCCTCTGTGGTAAACCCCGGACCCAGTTTGCTATTTTTTAAGACCACTAAACTAAACAACCAACACTTACAACTTCACAACTGAGGATGGTTTAAAGAAATGTACCATGTGCATAATTAATTCAGTAATACTGCTTTGTTAAAATACAGCTACTGCCAAACAGGTCAAACTTTTGGCATCCTCGTCTCGTGTTTACAGCTGCAAGACGGCAAAACATTGGCATGGTTATGGCTATGTAAACCACAGCAGGTTGAGAAGTGACTCAGGAATGATCATTTATAGATTCAACAAACACAATTTAGGCTTGTGTTTGTGTGTTAGTAGTTCCTTTTAGTTCTCAGTTTTTTAAATCAAACATCACTTATACCTAAATGTAGCTGGACAATTATTATAACAGCCATACGATCAAAAATTTTTTAAAAATGTGTAAATATGAGGATTCTATTAACTAACACAATATCAAACCAAATGACTGAAAATAGCTTTTCTTGATCGTTTTTCATTTACTTATAACTAACAAGGTCATTTTTTATGTATGCCTAAATATGAATTGTCCCAGTTCTCACAGGTGTCATGCCACATTTACCACAACTGTGGTAGTTAATGTTAATCTCATTAACTATGCATTTGTGTGGCACCCAATCAGTGCAGAGAATGGGTTAGTCAGCAAGTGGTACATTGCTAAATTTCTCCAAATTCATTCCGGTGATCTTGGAAAGCCTGAGGCTGAGAATGATCAGCAAACTTTCATTTTTGAGTAAACTATCTCTTTAATCCGAACTCAGGTTGCTATTAGAATAAGATCTCTGCATTTGGAGAGACATCAGCATGTTGTTTTTAGCATGTTCAGCATCTTCCGAACTCTGTGGTCACCATCGGATTACCATGTCATGAGAACAGTATAAGAGTAAGGAGTTTGAGCTAAGCGGGGTTAATGTCAAATCCCTTTCTGCTTCCTCAGCCCTCAGTTGGCACTGGATGTCAGTTTGTCAGACAACAGGCCGCCTGGGCTAAGTGCTTCAGTGGTGTCTGGTTCTTGATGTCTCTTATACAGTAACCTTGGCACTCAAGGGGTCTGGGGTTGATGTCCCTTGTTGTATGTAAGGTTCGATTGAGCAGTGGGTTGAAATCTGCTGCTGTAAATTGTGAATGTCACTGGCCTTCAGAGGTCACCAGCGACCTGGTGCACAACATGAGCGAGGATGCAAGGACAATGTTTTTTTTATCTTCCCAAGCATATTAGGCCTGTTTCTGTCTTTTTGTTGCAGCTGTTGCTATTTATCAAGTGGTTTTCATGTTTTGCTTGAATTTGGAATGATTTGGACAGCTATGATGATTTGATGGGTGATTTTGAACCGCTAGGCGTAAGTTGTAAACAAGATTCAAAGAGCCTTAAGGAGTTTACTGAGGAGGGGAAAACGGCGGCCTACAGTAGCTGTAGGCTTTGAATAACTTAGTTCAAGCTCACCACTAAAGTTCAAAAAACATAACATATCATATTGGGGGAAAAAGAAACAAACAGCCCAGAAAATTTGAATTACATTGAACTCAACAGGAAGGGGAAGGGAAGGCTTGAGGTTGGTTATAGATGGTTATGATATGGTAATTTCAAGGAATTTTTCCTCAGTGATATTGTGGTCGCTGGAATGTGATTACAGCATAGAATAGTGCCTAGGGGGGTTTTCAGATCATATGACAGCATCAAAGCCAAGAGAGATGATTGGGTAATAGATGCCACAGGGGATGACTGTAATTGCTTGAAGCAGTCTGACAGCATGCCACAAACACACTACATATGCTCTGGTTTAGGAGTCTGTCTGAAGTTTTGGCTTATAGCACAGTATAGAAGCTGAGGAGTTTAATGTCTCTCACAGACCTACAGTGGAGAGGGAAGGAAAGGAACGACTTGAAGGAAATGGTATTTTTGATATGCAATGCTATGTCATCCAAGCTAATGACTCTGCTGAAGCCAGCCTATGGTCCTGTAGAAACAGTAGCTAGTCTCTCAGTCTGGGGTGTGTTTCCCGAACAGCGATGTAACTCGCTGATTAACTACCAAAGCACGATGCATTGTTTTGGAAACGAACTGGCTAGTCAAGACTGTTTCCCAGACACGGTCGCATCACTATTGTTCAAATCACATTAGTTCGACAACATAGGGCCATTGTTAATGATGTGACACGCATGTGGTGGAGGAATAACTTCTGCTATTTAATTGATTAGAGATACCTTAGATGCTGCTGTATTGAACATGACCCCTTGACTGATACACTTTGGTTGTTCACTGTCATTATGTTTTATTTGATCTTTTAATCAACGCGGGTTCTCCAGGATTCCCTTGGCCATTTATGCACATGCGCACTTTTCAAAAACAGCGTTTAGAATAGACTCGCAAAAATAAAACAACGAATCATTGAACTATGCTGGTAACAACAGAACTTGCGACCATAGTTGGCTAACCATGATTTTGGGAAATATTGATGGTTTTAGAGTGGTTTTGGGTACTTGAGATCTGGTCGGGCTGAGAAACCAACTGATTGACCAAATAAAACAGTTAAACATCAACCTCTGGTAGGAGTTATCAGCAAAGGGAACCATATTTACCCACTAGGAAATTCTAAATAATATATCAAACACAATTTATTGTAGCTTATTTGTGTCCATTTCCAGTTTTGATATAAGGTGTACTTTAAAGTTTCATGGCAGTTTGCTGAACCCAGTGCACTATATTGACAGGCTGGGGAATCCATTGACTGTGTTAAGGTGACCTCATCATTATGAATTAATGAGGTGGAATGCTAGTAGTCTCAATTCCAGGTGGTCTCCTGATGTTTGTGCCTGGAGTGAAACTGAGACAGCACTAAATCTCTTGTACACAGAGCACCTTCCAATAAGGGATGTCATTGAGGTCCCCCTTTTTTTCCCAAGTATTTTATTGGGCTGTCAAAGTTAACAAGTTGGTGCATAATTAAAGGTTTAACAAATTTTTTTTTAAAACACAGTTGATTTATTTAAATAGACGTTGCAACGGTTAGATTTTTCCTTTGTTAAATCTGCAGCTTTTGACCACAAAAGTCATCTCCTGTTTATCAGTAGATGTAGAAAAAAAAAACATTTTTAATGGCATTTTATTTTTTTTATTTGTATTTTTAGTTTACGACGTAATATTTTAATTATTTATTCATTTATTTATTTTTTATTATTATTTTTGTTTTTGCAAAAAAGCAATACAAATATATATATATGTTTAAATTCATATTTTTTATTTCTTAAGAAGTGTACGTATATGAACTTGGTATATGAATGGAAGCAGTGTTGTAGTGTAATTTTAATAGGATGAGGGGGAAAAATGACCTTTTTTTATGAGTCATTCTTTGTAAGCAACCAAGCAGTCTGGAAATAACAGCTACTGAGCTTTATACTGTAGTTCATCCTGCCTTATCCAGTGTGGACAATGCTTCAGTGTATGACAGAGGACAGACTAATTCTAAATGACTCTGCAATAATGTAAACATTCTACGGCTCTGTACTGGCTATTGAGGGGGACTCCTGTGTGAGGTGGACAGTATGATAAAGTGTCATCTCCAAGCTAGACATCTGTTTGTAAATATATATATGAGAGAGCTGTGCTGATTTACCCTTCACATGCTTTAGTTATAAGCACACTCAAAGCACTTAGGTTTCTGCCAAGATTACATTATATGAATTCACCAAAATATGCAGTCGGTGATGTAATGGCTTCTACAGTTTAAGGTGACATTTTTACCAATTACATGACGTCATACAGTGATTATGTTAACCTTCACTATATCTAAATTAGACCCTTTTTAACTGCTATGTGTAGCAATTCTCAGATCTCAATCAAAAGCTGAACTGAAGAGTTTGGAAACGGCAGTAAATATTTCCTGACTATTTCTCAATCACAAGGTACTGCATCATTGCCACTGACGCTCACAGAGTGTGTAAAGACTTTGTAAGCTGTGTAATCGTTAATGCTCTTTTTGATCTAATCAGAGGGAGTCATTTATAATAGCATGATTTCTCACAAGAGGAGATGTCTTGATGAAATCTGTCTGCCTAAGAACATTGCTTTTCTAATCCTGTGGTCTGCTTCCCCTGGATTTGAATTACAGATATGCTAATTTTCTTAAGCACAGGACCATCAGCGTTAGTAATTTTAGTGGCCAAGATGATGTAATTCTTTCAGATTTATGGACACTCTAAAGTCTAAATCTTTCTCATTGTTTGTGAATGTTATTGCCATTAGCGCTTGCCATAGGCGTAGCCGTTGTGTTATGTCTGTACAAAAGACTTTGTCACAACTGGTGTCTCAAAAATTCACTAAATATGATAATATGTCTCTGTTTCCCCTCAAACCATGGTTACATTGAACTTTTTTAGCAAATGCACCACCAGTAATTTCAATAGGCATTCATGCAGTCACACTTTGACAAGCAGAAACCTGCTTGGTTTAAAGGTGACTTCTGTGTGAGCTGTACTTTACTACACTATTGACGATACAGACCTGTTTTACTTCAAATTTATGCCGAGTTAAATTCATGTGACCACACTTTCACCAATTTATGTTTAAATGTCCATTTAGAGGTAGCTACCATTGCTTTTGATTCTCAGTAAGATGCTGTTGCAGAGAAAGCAAGCCGTTTCTACACCACCGCATGTTGATTTGGTGATACTTTCATTCTAGAACGTCTTTCTTCATCTCACGGTGTCCCTGGTTGTCATAACAATAACTTCATGCGCTCACTGCCTCTCCCTATTGTCCTCTCAAGTTAGCTTAAAATAGCCAGATAAAATGTGCACAGAAAAAAACAAATATGCAGAATAGTTTTATGTTCCAATAAGTTAAAAGTTATTTCATGAAATATGTTTGGATTGGGCTTGTACCGGTATTCAATAATGCGATAAATCGCGGTAATGAATAGGCACGATATTGTTATCGCGGGCACTTCAAAATACCGTGAAAAATAATAGATCCGAATTTATATTTTTAGAACGCGCA
>JAUCMT010000021.1:8742491-8760866 GCA_032357475.1 Enteromius thamalakanensis
AATAAGACAAGGGTTTGCATTGGAGAAGCGTTTGAACGATGGAGACGGATAAAAGCGGAGAAGAACTTGAAAACAGATGCTAATGTTGCAAATTTTTACCTGGATAGGTAAGATTAATAATTGGAATCCTGCAGTTTATCTGGCAACTTCTAGCCAACGGGGAGGGGGAGGAGAGACACTGCTCAACAGTATTTTAAAAGTGGTATCAGTACCAGTTTTCTTACATATGGTTCCTTTAAAGGGACAGTTCACCAAAAATTTTTAATTCTGTTTATTACTCATCCTTAGGTCATTTCAAACCTGTAAGATCTTCATCTTCAGATCACAAATTAAGATATTTTTTATTAAACCTGAGAGCTTTCTGATAGATAGATGGCATCAGTTTTGATTCCGTGCTTAATTCAATACAAAGCAAGCAAGAATGAAAATTGCATTGTAACTTTGAAGGGGATTTTCAGAGCGTTAACCACAACCATGACTGGCTCCAATGCGCCGCATGTTTGGCTGTGTTCAGTGATCTAGCATGGATGTGACCTGTCTCTGTTTTGTAATTCAAGGGTGCGCGTTTACCTCAGAGAAGAGACTGGAGGGCATTTTAAAAGGAAGCAGCCCACTGAACTGGGACCTGGTTTGCTCTCAGGATCTTGGCTTTTG
Organism: Enteromius thamalakanensis; assembly: GCA_032357475.1. Taxonomy (NCBI): domain Eukaryota; kingdom Metazoa; phylum Chordata; class Actinopteri; order Cypriniformes; family Cyprinidae; genus Enteromius; species Enteromius thamalakanensis. Next base: position 8,743,146 of record JAUCMT010000021.1, read on the forward strand.
TTGTTTGCTCTGTGATGTAAAAATAGCTCTTTGCCCCTTTGTGTCAGCGTTCTGATCCTAATGAGATGTCGTCCGTATTTTGGCTTTAAAATGTTTTATTCATTATCCCTTAGCATTGCGGGGAATTTTTCTTTGTATTCCTGATCACACACAAGTGAATAAACATCATATTTTTCAGCATCTGTCATTTACTTGCAGATGGTGCTGGGGGCCATGATTGCTTCATTCAGTCGCAGTTGTAAAATATTAACGCTTTGAAATAGGAAGATGTGCTCTGGCTAACATTTTTTTATTTATTCACACACACCTTTCTTATAACAGGGAATTTTGTAAATTTGTTACATTTACTGTAATGGAAGAGGAAAGATACTTTCTGTTTATGAAAATATGACCACTGACAATCACCATAATCATTGCAAACTGATGGAGAATGATCTTCTCCGATAGCACATTTGGGAAATGTTCATATTGCCATTCAGCTCAATTTTCTTGACGGATGATCTTCTCTCTTCATAAAAGATTTCCGTTGCTATTGTGAGTCTGGATCATATATTTAGGAGACGTGCCCTTCTGAAAATCGATCAAAAGCCAATCAATTCCATACCTGTGTTAATCTAATCTTTCTTCACACATCTGAGAGAAGACACACAATAAAATAGTAGACATTTGTTCCACTTCTACTTCCACACAGTAGAAGATGATGCTTATTTATTATTACTGATAATAATAATAAAGCAGGAGATTAATTTGACCATCTTTTCAATTAAGAAAAATGTTATATTTTGAAAAAAAATTAAAAAAAACACACAAATCTTACATATATATATATATGGAATTCGGCTCCTCAGCTTTCAATGTTCGATCAAATCTTAAGTGTCTGATTCACTCGGATTCACTACAACAATAATAATAATCATAACAATCATAATAATATTTTATAACAATAATAATATTAATAATCATAATCTTTCAACTTTTTTTATACATTAATAATAATAATAAAAATAATGAATGGAGAGTAGATGGAGAGTAATTTTATTATCTACCCACCATATATATAATAATAATAGATTTGTAATAAAATTGGTGTTTTGTTTGTCAAAAAGATAGAAAATAGTTGTAAAATGTTGCTAAATGTGCCTTATTTAATAGTGATTATTGTAATAATAATAATTAAAAAATAATATAATGTTATTGTTTTAAATGATATAATAGCAGTATACACCTTTAGATTTTTTTCCTTCATTTTTTTCTTCGTTTTTCCTTTTTTTCTGGCTGTGCCGTTTTCCAGGAGGATCAGTAGTTGCAGTGGTTTTTATAATGCTCCTAGGCATAGCCTTAGTTATCGATATTGGTTTCAATGTGATAATCTCATATGGCGGGAAGTTACCTACTCCAATTTAAAATAAAAATCCACTAAAACTATGTTTTCCTGTGTCGATGTGCACGAATGGCTTATCAGTTAGCACCTGTGCCCTGGAGACAGGCAGCCGGAGGCTTTGAGGAGACATTAGAGTGAAGGAGAGAGGGAAGACGATGGGTGAGCCGACCTGATTGTCTCCGTGCCTCAGGGGCCCTGTTGGCGAGAGGCAGATGCCACCATGCTCTGACACAACCATTGGCCTTGTCACTCTTCCAGCACCATTAGAGACACAGACGCAGCAGTATGTACTCTCATTTGAGACCAGACCTAACGCATTTTGTTTCAGATAAGTGAGCTACATGCTTCATCATTGTGTGAGAGTTTAGTCTGTGTGTATTGAAGTGTGTGAGTGGGAAGGTAAGTTGCCAAGTGCAGTTAAGATCAATTAAATCCCATTACTTAATTCCCAGTTTTAGCAGTGTCTTGGGGTCCATACTTGCATGTGATTAGCTGTATGTATATTACATTTCCAATTGTGCCAGTGGAAAACTCACATGCTTACAGCAGACTCGAGCCAGGAAACACCTCTGCTCCTTTGTGCTCTGAAATGTCTGTTGCTAGGCAACATTGGCTTTCATCATGAAGACTCATAGTTCAGCTGAATAATGTCTCAATTACTGTTTTGATGACAGGCATTAAAACGGTATAGCAACCAATTTATTGGTTCATAGCAAAAATGAGGGCTGAGGTCTGAAGACTTAACCGGTAACCCTTTCTTATCTGAAGTTAACTAGCTCCTGAAACTTTGAAAGCATTTAGTCAGTCTTGATTAATGCATACAACAGATTAATGCATTGTTTGTTTGTTCATTTATGCGTTTAATTCAAGTGAAATTATTTGTCTACTAATTGATAGAATTATTATTTTTTGTTTGCTTGCATTTTAAAACAATTAATCATTGCATTTTATATTTTATTAGTATTAATAACTTATGATTTATAGACCTTTTTAGTAGTAAAAATAATAAATAAATTATTAGACACAAATCAATTTCTTAATATTTCAAAATTAATTTGTAATGTTTTCTGTGTTTAATAGTAATTTTAGTAGCAAAATATATTATTATTATTATTAATTTGGTTTTGGACACAGATAAATAACCTAATCTTCAAATTTATTTTATTATAAATTAATTTATAAATCATTTGCTCTAAAATCTTTGTAAAAACATAATAATAATAATAATAATAATAATAATAAAAATCACAATCACAATAATCATAAAAAAATATTATTATCATAATTTCAGCTGTCTTCTTTTTAAATATATTCATTTGTTCATTTATTCATTTTGGATACAAGCAATTTGCTGAATCTTTGCAAATTTATATATGTATATATATATATATATATATATATATATATATATATATATAACGCGTTAAATATTTTTCAAGAAATATTAGTAGTTACATGCAGAATCGCATCTTAAAAAATAATAATAATAATAATAATAATCATCATCATTATCATCATCATCATGATCATAAATTTGTACATGGATAAACAACCTAATTCTCACATTTGTCTGTTTTATTAATACAAATAACTTTGCTACAATCTATAGAAACACATCTCTATTCACTGATAATAGTGTCACGATTGATTTAAATTATGATAAAGATATACAGTGTTGTGATGTACTGTCAAACATCTTGAAAAGCACCCTAACTGAAGGTAGTAGAGTAACACATTCAGAAGACGAGTTCTTGCCAATCTCTCTACAAGGATGAACTCTGGTCTTTCCTGATACATCAAAGCAGCTAATCCTAGCAAGGGAACTCTCTGCTTCCTGATGCTAAATCAGGTCTTTGCACTCCTGTGCACATCTCCCTTCGAAGCACTTTCATGTTCTTTTGAACAATTAAAACACCCGTGTCAGGTGTCAAAGCATAGCTCACAGCCGTCACAGGGGGCAGCATGCATCAGCGTAAACGTGCTGAACTGAGTGGCAGTCGGGGCTGATCTGGTAATAATTTGATAGACTGCTCAGCATGTGTGTGCATGTGTGTATGTGCATATCCTGGATTCTGAGTGAAGGAAAATGAAAGAATCATGCAGACTTCATATTAAAGACTTTTATATTAACACAATTTATAACATATCTATCCCCTGGATTCTCTGCAGATAGTTACCATTTTAAAAATCATTTATGAATTGTGTTGCTGTTTATGTAAAATATTTATATATTTTTATTTATATACATTATTTAAGTTACTTATTAAGTAGTTTTGATTGTCAGTCAAGGAATTTGGAAAATACAGCAACTAGCATGCGTTTTTGTAAAGCTTTAATTATTTCTAGAGTGAATGAGGGCTTTAAGATATCATCTATAGGAAGTGAACACTGCTTTACAGATTAGTGGAGCATCAGAGGAGAGGATCTTAACTGACTGAGGGTAGTAATGGGGGCTCTAGTGTCTCATTCATCTTTGTTGGACTAAGTGGACTCAACGCTCTGAAGAGTCCGAGGCAGATGGAGAAAAGACAGAGACACATTGAGGTACTGCGCAATACAAACAGGGCCTTAATTGAGCGAATGAACAAGCTAATGCTCTGCGGCAGAAAATCGTTGTCTCTTGGCACAACATGCTTTGCTGTCTGCGAGTGCAGCCTCTGCAAGTGTGAATTGTTTTGCACATTCCAATTATTCCTTATTGCCTTCTTAACTTAATGTCATGGCTCTTTGATTCTTAGTTTTGCCCGGCTTAGCGTTGATGGTTGAATTCAAGAATCGATTGTTAAGACATAACACAAAACGATTTTAAAACTTTTTGATGTTATTTTTAGACTAGTAAGGCTGAGCATTATATAGAAAATTCACAATGATTTTGCTGGTTATATAAAATAAAGCAACATTATTTGGCCTTTAAATGTATTGAAAATTGTGTTGCAGTCTTACAATTTCCAAGTATTAGCATGTATTTATTTTAATATCAACTCGATTTTAGCTTCATGATTTTAATTTTGGCAACAGTAGCATTAAAGTAGTTTTAAATCACTTTAATGAATTGTTTTCAGTGAATCACTTAACTGTTTAAAGTTAAGTTGTTGTTTTTTTCATAAAAATGATAAAATTATTTTTCATAAATTGTAATTGTGTCTTGGAAAAGCAATTTAAATTACATTTCTGATACGTTTCTATGATAATCATTATTTAATCATTTAGTTATGCCAGTCTGTTTATTTATCACATTTTATTTATCAGGCAAAAAAAAAAAATAAATAAATATATATATATATAAAATATATATTTAATATATAATATCAAATATAAGAAAATAAATATATAAATCCATTTACATGTAAATACATTCTACATATACACTGTATGTGTATAAAACACATATATTATGTAAATAAAGACTTTTATTTTGGATGTGATTAATCATGATTAATCATTTGACAGCACTAATATATATATATAATAGTCAAAAACTACCTTAGTATATATTACAGCTTAGCAATAAAAATGTTTTTTATCAAACAGTATCCAAAGTTGGATTATTAAACGTTCTATATAATGTATATGAGTCAAAACCAGAATGAATTCATTTAAATTGTGCCACACCAGAATATTTTTCCACTTATCCACAGAATATACATTTTTTTTTGTTGTTGGTTCATTTTAATTGAAATTGCTAGTATTTTCCCTTATGTTTGTCTAGTGAAATGCAGTGAAAGAGTGTACCTTGATTATTCTGAATGAGACTTTTATGTTTTATTTCTTACATTTAGTGTTGAATTTAACTGCAGACAACAGCTGTTTGATGGAAATTATGGTTTCACTGATTGGAGGAAGAAACCTACCTTTTCAGATAAAAAAAATGCATATCCGGATATCTGTTTGTCATAAGTCTAAAAAGCATTCAAATTTCTAAGCCCGACTTTGTTGTGCTTCAAGCTTGTGCTGGAAGCTAACTCTTAAACATCATCACAGCAGGTTAACAAACACAGTAACCATTTTCAGATCTTGACCGTTTCACCTCTCCAGCAATGTGTTTATCCATGTGTTTTGGTTAGAACAGCGTGTTGTGTTTGTGTCCCACAGTGAGTTTCTAATTTTGAACCTATCTTTCCCTCATCTCGTCTTTTATTTTTAGCAGAATTTGGATTTTTACACTTAACAAACAAGCAACAGCTCCTCACAAACTTTTCTAGTTTAAGCAGCTCCCTGGTGTGGAGCAGAGTGGCTCTTTTAGCACATCTTCAGTCAGCTGTCTCGTATTGTTAGCGTTCCATCCCAAGATTCCTTCCTCCCTGATCCACAGAGATTTCTGATCTTGTAACAGAACTGCCGGTTCCAGAAAGTTGACTCAAAAGAGAAGATGCTGAGGAAATCTAAATGCTTTTATAGCCATCTGTCCTTTAAATTGCTTCTGAGGCTTCCTTTTTAGATGGACAACTGAAACTGGCAAATGCTTTTGGACCACGGCCCCTGAAGCATCTGTACATAAAAGAAGACGCAAAAATATTTACGTCTCAATTTCTCACTAGATTAAACACTTAAGTATATGGCATTTAGTGTCTCGGAGCAAAGCAGGCTTGAATGAATTATGAAGTGTGCTTTACATATTGTAAAATTTGAGATACCTCTGTCACTCGCTAAAAGGCTCATCATGTATTTATGCAGAGCTGTAAGAGGCAGCGGAAAACGTACACCTCCGTATGTTCGCTAACCCTTCATACATCTCTCTCTTCTGTTGTTTTGTTTCATAATGCTTTGCTCCCCATCCATTCTGATGCAGAAATGAAATGGTTTTATTTCTGTTGTTTTTTATCTGGAAGGTCATGCCGAACTAATAGTTAACAGCGAGGAAAACAAAGGCCTCTGTGCACTAATTTTTAAAGGAATAGTTAACCCCAAACGTCAATTCTGTCATCGTTTACTCACCCTCTAGTTATTTCAGACCTCTATGCATTTCTTTATACTATTGAGCACATAAGATGATATTTTAAAAAATGTTTGTAACCGAACAGTTCACAGTAGCCATAGACTTCTCTTAATCCTGTGGAAGTCAATGGTACCGTCAACCGTTTTGTTACACTGGGTGCACTGTTCCTTTAAGAGAGGCCACTGTGAGTTTTACCTCAGACTCTTCTCTGCTCACCCTAGAGGACTGCAGCTAACTTTACAGATAAACTTTAAGTGCACTCGAGAAAGGAGCTTGTGTGGCATAAAAACATTTACATTCCCCACAGACTCTTTCCCAAGTCCATAGAATTACATTTCTGGCTTGTTTTCACAGCTTTAGTCTTTTACATTGCAGACGTTTGACAGATGGGCTTGTTTGAGGAATGAGGATGTGTCAGATGTGAGCTTCATGACTCTGAAATATTGACTAAAGTCAAGCCTATCTTGTGTCATCTTCATCTCTGACATGAGAGAGCTGGAGAAGCTAGATGAATCTTGGTTAATTCTGTCAATCTATATTTAATTAATATATATATATATATATACATATTAAGCTTAATTTTTTTATTTTAACATTATTACAATTTTAATTTCATCCTAAGTTGACTCATGGATTCATTGTATTTTTTTATGACGATTTACTTTTGTTTTGTTTTTATTTAGGAGTACATTGTATTTATTTTGCATGTTTCATTTATTTTATTATTATCATTTTATTATTTAGACACCTTTCCAATATACTTACTGTGAATTATTCAATTCATTTTCTTATTTAGCATCTTTATGTATTTCTTTATTGTTTCTTTGCTTGTGTATTTCATAAAAATATTTATGAAATATTTCTTTTAGACACTTTTTTCTTTAGACACCATTTACATTTAATAACATTTATCCTTAATTAAAAACAATATTTATTTATTTCACAATTATGTTCTAATTTGTGTTTTCATTTCATTAATAACTTTAAATCTTAGACCTTCTTCCCTATTATTACTCCTAACTTTACTTATGTTATTTATTTATTTATGCATTGCATTCAAAACATACTTAATTTAAATTGTCATCATTTAAATGGCCATGATGCATTTGCTTCAACTCTACAGTACACGATTACAATAATTGATGCAGGTCTACTGGCTTGGTGTGATAGTTTGACCATGTTTCAAAGCCTACTCAATTCCAGGATGGGGTTGGAAATAAAATGTCCTTTGCTAATGAGCGTACAATGGCATAACAGCACAGAATGGTTACAGGATGAACATTTCCGCACATTGGCACCAGCAGACTTAATCCTGCAAGGGTCCCAGCAAAGGGCCATGTCAGGACTCGCGACACTAGAGAATGTAAAAGCCTGGGATGAAACATAGCTAATGCCAAGAGCCTTGAATTAAACATGGGGCGAATGAAATATGGCTATTAACCAGGCATGGCAGTCATCCATATGGGCTCCTGAGACCCTGGAGAAAGGGCCACTAAACATTTAAAGCGCCTGCATGCACACATTTAGACTAAAAGGATAGAAATTTTAGAACGGTTAGATACTGCAAATGAATGAACAGATGGTCATATGAAAATACTATGTTTGTCTGTTCACCAGTGCCTTTCTAGGAGTTGCATTTGGCTTTATTATTTAGCTAGCTTCATTATCATTGCATGATATGTCCCGATAGTTCTGCATCCTGCATATACAGGACGCCCCCTCATTTATTCATTACTTAGCATAAGATAAGTTTATACCCGAAGTCTGGAGCTTGACAAATTAAAGCATGTTGCTTGCTCAGCCCACCTCTGTCACTCTTTCAGCTGTGTTTGCTAGCATTAGTCTGCAAAATCGACCTGAAAAACTGCACACATAAACATACACACGCCATATCTTTATGCCTTTTTGCTGTCTTCCAAGCAGTCAGAAGAGTGAAAGTGAGGCTTTTCAGAGCATGAAGGGAGCCTCATGTGGGAATCGGGCTCCACATAAACACAACATAAAGAGTTGATGAGGTTTTGATCTCACCGCTGCCTGTGAGTGAAACCCACCTACACTCCTCCAGCGATAGTTGAAGGGTGTCCACGTGAGAGAAGATGTGTGTCTGCTCACGGTGAGCGGTGGAAATGTAGGGAGGGATGTTCTGTGTGCATCTGTATGTGAGCCACGGCCTACTGAGAAGCTTTCAGAAGCATAGAGATACCGTTAAGGTTCACACAGCATTTCTAAGCTCAAATTCAGGCTTTTTTTTTTAGTTCACTGCTTTGTTTTTCCAAATTAAAGCCACACTTTATGAAATAATTTATAAGCACATGTTCCAGTGTTCTCATTTATTGTTTATAGGAGTTTGTGTGGATATTACTGTCCACGGGACGCTCTCCATTTCATCTTTTATTACTGCTTGCTGGCAAGGGAAAGATTTGCAATGTCTGTGACTCGCTACATTCATTAACCCTTTTAATCCTGCGGGCATTTATGAGTTGCCAAAGGCTCTACCGCTGTTTTCTTAGCGCGAATATTGTTTTGGTTGCTGTAGATTTTTTAAAAAAGGCATATAAGTAGACAACTTTAGAAAGAGCTTTTGACAACTTGCTGGATAATGTGTCATGTGGTGGGTAGGTTGTTTTCACTGAAATGCACCTGGCAACTTCCTTATTATCTCAATCTTTGCATATGTTTCTATGGGAGTTTCTATATAGAGATGGAAGCAGCCAGTCATTATCACAGAGTAAACCCCCGACAGCAAGACCAGAGCCCCTGTTCAGTAAATAAATGAACATGCAGTAATGATTCGTAATTATTTTATTATGCAAGCAGAATGATTGAGGAGTGACATAAAACATTTGAAACTTATTGCCAATGGTCAGACATTATGCAAAATCAAACATTATGCAAAAATACTGTATAGCGTGTAAGCGAAATACTGATTTGTTTGAGGAATAATATAAATAACTTGAATTGCAGAAATCTTTGGGCATTAATGGGTTAAGTTGAGATTTTTTTTTGGTTGCTAGGCTAAAGTTCAAACGTTTTGGCTCTGTTATATTTATTTTTAAAAAATTATTATTTATTATGTTCACCAGTGCTCCATTAATTTGGTTGAAAATACAGCAAGAACATTAATATTGAAAAATATAATTTATTTGTGTTATTACCAAGCTGCGTTTTTAGAAATAATTCTAATACTGTTTACTGATTTGCTCCTTAAGAAATATTTCTAGGTCTGTTACAATTAATCGTGATACTATATGAGCAAAAAACGTTTGTTTTCGATGCGATTCATCGTGGTGAATCATTTGACAACGCTATATTTCCTTTTTATCAGTTTTGAAAACAGTTGGGCTGCTAAATATTTTGTAAAAAACCTTGATGCATTTTTACTAGGATTTTTTTGATGAACATAAAATTCATTTGCAGAATATATTTGAAATATATTTATTTTTAACATTATTTAAAAACGTCTTTACTGTCACTTTTGATCGATCTAATGCATCAACGAGTAAATGTTTATTCCGTAAAATAAAATAATCAGAAAGTAAGTAAATAAATAAAAAAACATTTTATTTACCCAAACTTGTAGAGAAATTCCTTTACTATTAAAACCTATGTTGTGCGTCATCGTTATTTTTGAGTTATTTTCCTCACATAATTCACGACTGTCAGTTCATGCCTCTGCTTCAGTGTATATAGATCAATGACGCCTGAGAGAACTTAGCAGCTTGTAATTAGTCTTCCGCTTTTCTGGAGGAAGAAGACACATTCTGTCTGTTTACATTATTCATGCAGAATACATTATAGGCCGAGCCCCTTTATGCAACTGGAGACGTTCATTATGGTCAAGAACTGTAAAATACAAGAACACTAGTGCTGAGGCTTCACACCAGAAATAATTTCAGCCAACACAGAATGTGCCGAGAGTTACATTATTAAGGTTTATGACTTGTCATACATCCGTACACAGCACTAATTCATGATGTGAAAGTGCGATCACATAAGAAGCCCACTGTAAATTCACCCAGCGTTGTCTAAAGTGTTGCGTAATTTCTTTATAATGTCATCTGACAACCTATAGTTTTATTGTTGACCATAATCAGGGTTTCTCCTGGCAGGAAACTTTCTTGTTTGATGGCACATCGTTTTATTTTGTTTTTGGGGGTTTAATTGTGTCCCCTTGGGCTCTCCGCTGGCAGTAATTGTGAAAAATGAGCTGGTTTCTGTCTGGTGCCACTTTTCTCAGACGGCACCCCGTATAGGCATTAGCATTCTTGTATTTAATTTAGATGTAAATGTGCGAGCTCGACCCCTGGATGGGTACGTGGCATCTGAGCGACCAGCCACACATTTTCTCACCCCGTGATCAATTACTAGCGGTGAGCTAAAAGGATGAAGGAACTCTGGGTCATTTATTCCCCGCAAGTAAATCAAGACAAATAATGACGAGCATTACGACAAAAGCACCGTTGGCCTTGTAACACGTTTAGCTGGACTGACCTCATTTTCGTGACAGAGAAAGCAATTTTAGCCTTTGAAATGTTATTTGTTAAAGCTTTAATAACTAAATTATGTGATTCGCTAACAATAACGTGATCATTTATTACATTTTCACCTTGCTTTCTTCTCCAAATCAGATTCTAATACTAAAAAACAGACGTCTCATCAATAAATTAGCATTAGTTACTCAAAACCTTTTATCGCTCACTTTAGCAACATTATGTGAATATGTATGTTAATATCTTGGATACACTGTAAAAAAGGTTTTGTTTTGTTAGACTATTTCAGTCTACTTCTGAAATAATGCTTATTTTCGTGTGTTCCTTGCTGAAGTGTATAATTCTGAGTGAAAATTGTTTCAGAATGCTTTTTTTAGCTGCGATAATGTTGTTTATTTATATTCTGAACAAAACTGCATGTATTTTCTATGAACTCTTCCTTAACTTCTGCTTCCCACATGGTTCGAGAGGGCCAGCATGTTGGTAATCCTGCTGAACTGCGTTACTCTGGGAATGTTTCACCCTTGTGAGGACAGCCACTGTGACTCAGAGCGATGCAAGATACTGGAGGTAAGTCTCATACCTAGATTACACCACCTTTCGTAACCCGATGTTCTTTAAATAGATTAAAGAACAGATGGTAAACAAATTAAGATGTAATTGGACACAGACTTGAAATGAACTCAGTGTTAAAATGAAATCCAACGACTGTTACAACTTAAAAAAGGGAGGTTATTTTGAGGCGTTTGTCGTCGTCTCTTGTGGAGTGCTGGGTTTTTCTAGATAGCCTGAAGCATGTTGTGTTGAATGACTTCCAAGAGACACAGGAATGCCCAAAACCACATGTGGTGATAGGCAACAAAGAGATCCTCGCCTGTAATTCAAAGCAGATTATCACAGGAAGACAGTGCTTTGGTTTAACATTGACTTGGGAACATGGCTCAGGGACTTTGATTTCAATCTGCTAAATTCCTTTTGCTTTGTTTAACAGATGAGTGTTTTGCCCTTAGGATTTCAGAGAGCTATCCTCTCTTTCAGCTTTGGATGTTGTCTTTTATCATTCTGGGACCCAGCAACAACTCAATTTTGTCCTCCATAGAGGACATTGGTATTTCATATGAATATAAATATTGGGGACATTGGTGGAGGACTTCTTTTCTTTCTTTCTTTCTTTCTTTTTTAAGAAAGTGAATTTCAGAAATTCAGCAAGACTGCATTGCATTGGTTCAAAATGACACTAAAGACAGTTCTAATGTTAAAATTGATTTTCTTTTCAGATACATGTTGTTTTTATGTACATTTTTACTACTTTATTACTGCTATGGTAACAGTGATATAGGGACCATTTCCCACTATTAACTAGTCTCTTATTAGCTGGACTATTATTAACATATTGACATATTCTATATCCCAATAACTTAACAACTACCTTACTAGCTATTAATAAGCAGCAACTTTTGTGTTTGTTAAAAGCAATAATTGGACTTTGAAATAAAGTGTGACCACTCATATTGAAACACACTGTTTTAGACAATAATAGTAATAATGCATGGTATTATTGTTATTACTATAATACACAGTGAAGTGTTTTTTATTGTAATATTTCACATTTTTATAGCATTTTCAATCAAATAAATATAGCCTTGGTAAATAAATAAACTTAAATCATCTAATATTTTGAATAGTAGTGTGCATAAAGTGATTTAGGAACCAGTTCTGTTTTGGTGTGAAAATTAGCATTTTGCCTGTAGTGTCTCATCTTCATTTTAGCTTTGTCAGATGTATTTTATGCTCCATATACCATCATGAAGTGAAGAAAAGTATAAATTCCCAAAACTTTTTTCTGCCTCTTAGAAATTACATAACACTTTCAACCTCTCTTCTTTTCCATGTGATCCCTTTAATGCTATGGGGGTGTCATAAGCGTTTGGAGCACTATATAAAAACAAATGAGCCTGAAATGGCCTGGCCCTAGAGAGGATTAAACCACATTAAATGAAGTGCTTAAAACACGACTTCAAAGCCACTCATCCAGGCAGCCATTGTAATCAGGCACTTCAGAATACAATGTGACTGATGTGACATGAGGTGAATTGCCTCTTATTTCTGAGTTATTAAGGTAATGGTTGCTGTAATGAATGATACTAATCTGTGATCTTTACATTGCGACAGTGGGTCAAGTTCACTGTACATAGTGCCGGTGAGAAACCATTATAATATTCCGTTCAAAGGCAAACTATCACATAAATCAAGTAACTATTGTTCAGTGCCTTGCCTCCAGACTGCATTTTAAAATCAATATTGAAATATTTTTGACATAACACTTTATAATAATACGTGCACATTATATAGTCATCACTCTCGCTCTTACACATACATATGTTTTTAAGTTCAACATTGTTTTCTACATTGATAATGTGTTACTTGAGTACAAAGTATATAAAGAATCATGTGACACTGAAAACTGGAATAATGACTGCTGCAAATCTAGCTTCTCCATCCCAGGAATAAATACAATTTAAAGTATAACATAAACATAAAACAGTTATTTTAAATTGTAATAATATTTTACAATATTTATTTTTTACTGTATGAATGCAGCCTTGGAAACACTATCAAAAAACTTACCGTCCTCATACTTTTGAACAATAATGTATAGCATTTTTTTTCACTATATATAGTGATATGAGAATAAAATCACATTTACATTTTAATCATTTAGTGTAATATTGAATAGCATGCATATTGCTACAGTATGTTGGCCGTGGTAATTCAGCTGAGGTATATCTATTTCAGAAATGTACATTGGAATACCCAGGGTACACATTTACAGTGTTAAAATTTAAATGGGATTTAGAAGTGCTTTCTAGCTGTGAGTTTCCTGGAACCATCATCTTTTACTCTTCACCATGCCTGGGTAAGATTGCTTTCTTTCCATTGGAAATGCCAAGTTTTCATTGGGATTTAATGGGAGCAGATCAATTTCTTTGTTTGATTTTTTTTTCTGTAAACTTGCATTTTTCTGAATGATAGTAATTGAAACCTGTGGCAGAGCTAAATCTCAGTTTTTGTGTGTTCCCCTCCCTGCTTCTCATCTCGAATAAATGGCCCGGACTGTTTCATCTCTGAGATCTGAGAATTTACAGCGATTATCTTCTCCAACTGCTCTATCAAATCAATCTCCCTCTTGGCATATGGAAATTAGCGTGCTTTGCCAGAAATAAGATTGCAAACCTGGTCATCAGGAAATTTACAAAGACATACAATCAGCTCCCATCACTGTCAGGTAGACACGCCTGGGCTCCATAGCTGACGTGACTCAGGTTACCCCTGGTATAAGCTCCAAAAGAACGCCTTTGGTTGAATAATGGAATTCAGGGAAATACAATAAAGCCGGGGAGCATGCCTGCCACCTCTCTCTTTCTCTCTGTGCCCCTTCTCTTCTGCCCACACAACACATTATCATTTATTTCTTCAGTGCTTTCCTCTTTCCTTTTTTTTTTGATTCTGCAGGCTTTCCTCATTTCTTTAGGATTTTTTTTTATTTTCTGTCGCTACATATCATTCTTAACACATGATTTTTCTCTGTTAAACAAAAGATAAAAAAAAAAAAATTGTTTCTTCATTGTTTCATTCCAGTGTTGTTTTGGACCCCATTGGCTTTCATTGCATAGACAAAAAAGTCTTTAAATAGTCTTTTGTGTTTCAGAAAAATAAATGGTTGTGCAATATGAGTTTGAGTAAATGATGCCAAATTTTCATTTTTAGGTGAATTAATCCTTTAAGCACTGAATTCCCGCATTAGAATGCACATGTGTCAAGTCAAGTCAAGTCACTTTTATTTATATAGCGCTTTTAACAATACAGATTGTAGCAAAGCACTGAACATTATCAAATTTCCATCTCTATATATTAATTTACAAAAAAGAATTTTAATTTTATAAAACATTACAATTTAAAAATATGTACTTAACACAATACAAAGCACAATTTAACTTTAAATAAATAAATGAAACTAACTTTGGACATTCCCTTGAAAATTATTAGATTTTTTTTTACTGTACAAATAAAATGCAGGCTTTCTGAGCAGAATAGAATTCTTTGAAAACATTGAGTGTTATAATTAATGTATTAATAAAATGCACGAGAAAACAATCCCTCACGAAAATTAATGCCATAACTATATAACTATATAACATAACTATTGTAACTATACAACTATATATAGTATATATGCTGCTCCAATTTAGTACCTTTTTAAAGCCTTAATTCACTGAAAAGCCATTTAACCCTTTTTTAAGAACTGTGGAAACCCTGATAAAACACACATGCAGTAATGTGTGTGTGCTCACCTTGACGCGCTCCTTGCACAGGAAGTATGCGGTGGCGTGCAGCACGTCTGCGGCATGTGTGGAGTTGTGGTAGGAGTTGCTGGAGTGATAATTGGCCTCGACGATCTGCAGCCAGGAGCGCAGCGTCGCCTCCGGACAGCTCAGGAAATCACAGACGCCGAACCGTGAGAAGATCTTCAGACCCAGAAACGTTAAAGGCCTGGAAATAAACACGGAGGGGCATGAGGAGGACCACACACACACACACACACTCTCGTACCAAGACAGAACGATCACATGTTCTAGTATGTTTTTTTGTTGTTATTATTATGAACTTTACAAGGTTATGAAATGAAGTGTGTGTGTGTGTGTGTGTCTCACCGCTTCATGGTGGCTGACTCCAGGTTGAAAATATCAAAGTCCCACGAGTCTTCGTTTTCCATCGTCTGAGCAATGCATGGTGGGATATCGTTGAGGGACAGTGGTGTGGTCAGGTGACTTGGGATGTGATGCAGCTCTAAAACACAGATGGTGTCAAGAGTGGAACAAGAAATGGAGTCAAAGGTCATGAAGCAGTGAACTCTGCTTACGTTTTGTCGCTAAGATATACTCGTTTCCTGATAGCCTGCGCAGTCCGTCCTGCAGAAGAGAGAACAGCGTCAGCATCCACAGACAGAAACCACCGAGAAGAGCTTCTCATTCCTGAGTACATGACAGACTCTCACACACACTCCCAGGCACTTACGGTCATCAGTCCGCCCACCAGGTCGTTGGTGTGAGGATCTTCTTCCTTAGTACCGAGCTGAGGAGAGTATAACTCTGTGGTCCGCAGGATCTCCAGCACGCGGTCCAGCGCTTCAGCCACTGGCATCGGACTGCTCTCCTGAGCCGCGTTGATGATGTTTATCACCTACACACAGACACACACCAGAATTAAAATATGAGAACCACAATAACACACACCCCTTTATAACATGAGCCTGTAAAACACACACTAATGTACCTTAGTGATGGGAGCTTCAATAGTCATGGAGTGGATTCTGGCCATAGACGAGTGTCTCCTCTGAGAACTTCCTGCTAAACACAAGATCGACTGAAAACATCGTTCACTTCACATGCACCTGAGCGCAGGGGTCAGAGGTCAAGGGTTAGTCAGGGAGAGTTTTATGACTGTCAGACTGTGAAAGCTCATTTCTTTTATGAAGTTATGTTTTTGAGGGACAGTGGTGATATGACAGGAAATCAGCTAAACCTGGGGAAGGGGCTCTGAGTGAGGGGCAAGGATCAGGGGTTAGCAGTGTCATCTCACCATCACTTCCTCTAGAGGTCGTCGAGCGAACATCTAGCGATCCTTTCCTGCGGTCCTTATGTTTGCTGGACTGCTGAATATCTGAAACACAACAACGACACATCAGCACACCTGAACACTCACACTTAGCCATGCTCTCTCACACACACACACACACACACACACACACACACACACACACACGCGCACACACGCACACACACGCACACACACGCACACGCGCACACGCGCGCACACGCACACGCGCACACGCGCACACACGCACACGCGCACACACGCACACGCGCACACACGCGCACACACGCTCACCTGTCTGTGATTCGGCCTGGACTCTCTCGCAGGACTTTTCTGTCTGGATCAAAACACACAGATCAGTCATAAACATCATCGCAACACAAACACGTCTCAGTATGGCTGTTGGACGGCAGAGCGTCTGCTTACCTTGTTATGGTCATTTAAAGGCCTGTTAACAGACACACAGTGCCTGACTTTACTACAGGAGAGACAGAGACACACATATTAACATCTGAACACAATCATACTAGAGTCACCTGACCCTCAACCAACAGGAAGCTGAATTTCATTACAATTACACAGTTTTGAAATGAAGCTGAAATCAGTCATCTGATTGACTAAAGGAACAGAGTAGAAGCCCACCCTCCCTGTCCAACGACAGGAGTCATCTTCACATTCTGCTGCACACTGTCTCCGTTCTTCTTTTTGGCATAATAGACCCCCTGCCACTCCTGAAACACACACACACACACACACACTTATGAGAGAGGATCTAAACAGCATACAGAAGCAGGTCTCAGGTCTGACGAAGAATCAAAGTTCGACCCCTGTGTGATGAAAGTCCAGTGTCTGCGGCTTCAAACGCTCCTCCAGCTGAGTGTGTGTGTGTGAGTGACCTTTGTGTCGTGTGAAGCGATGCAGCAGGACTGTTCACACATTAAACCTGATGTCTCGTTTGGACTATTTGTACCCAGAGTTCTCTGCTGTTTACTAGAGTGCAGATCTGGCTGCATTTTTCTGTCTGAGCCCGGCCCGCGTCTGACAGGCATTAAGATATTTATGTCTGAGCCCGATCTAACCTTTTTCTGATACTAATGACACATGCACTTTTTTTGTGTGGAAAGTCCGCTTTTATTAAGCAACTGTAAAACTGAACTGAACATCAGGTGCTGGGCGTCCGGTCAGAGGAGAACTGGACCCAACTAAGCCTGGTTCTCACAAGGTTTGTTCTCCATTCTCTCATGGATGGGGTTTTGGTT
>JAUCMT010000021.1:8760966-8799338 GCA_032357475.1 Enteromius thamalakanensis
AAATATGCAAATTAGAACGTAAACCCGGGGTTTAGGAATGTGCGGTGTGAAACGTTTGTTAATGAATACCCAGGATTTACCGCTAACCCCAGGTTTAATATAAGCAGTGTGAAACATGATTACAGATAACCCAGGATTCCGTTTACCCTGGGTTTACGATAACCCTGGGTTAACAATTTCAAGTGTGAAAAGCCCTAATGAGTACAAACAAAGAAGAAGAAAAAATAAACTGTAGGTTGCAGTTTCTTTGTTGCATTGCAACTGTAAGTCAACTGTACTTTGCACTCTTAGATTCCAAGTGGGGTGTTCACAGCAGTGCCATAAAAAAAGTTTTGGTTCCCTTTTAGTGAACAGTTCTTCATTTTTCTTAATGCAAAGAACATTTTAATAATCTAAAGAACCATTTTCACTGTAAGAAACCTTTTGTGGAACATTCTATAGGTTGTGAAGCCATTGATGCAAAAAAAAGAACCTTTCGTTTTAAGAGTGAACCAGGGTTGCCAGGTTTTTGCAACAAAACCCACCCAAAATTGATACTCAAAATTAGCCGAAAACCAGTCCAATTGCTTTTCATGGGGGATTCAAGTTAAAAACTGTATTTCTGTGGGGTAAAACAATTTTTTTTTAGGGTTCCTCTGATAAATGTTGCATTCCAGTGGCTAAATATCATGTTATTGGGTTCACTCCAACCTGCGGACATGAAAAACATCCAACAGAAAGACCATTAAATTAGCCCTATTCTTGGCAACAATTGAGTGTATGGACAAAATCTGTAGAAATCATTACATTTCTGATGTCATTAACCCTCATATTATCATTGTATGCCTATATTTCCTTCATGGAGATTTGATGAAAGTTAAGGGTACTCTTTTTCTTTCAACTACATGGTGACAAGGGGCTGTCAAGCTCCAGGGGCCTGTTTTAGTAAGGAGGTTCAACCAACTCAGAGTTTAAACTTGAACTCTGGGTTGACTTACCAAGAGATTAAAAACAGTTTTCTGTTTCAGAACAGCTGATAAGTTAGGTCAATCAACTAGTAGACTAATTCAGAGTTAAGCGTGTACACTGCGACTCTTAAAAGGCATTATCAATGAAGCGCAGCTATTACGAGACACCATGGCAACATCTGTAAAAAAAGATATCAGCATTTTTTTTATCCAGCTTAACTTGATTTGCTCATGCAAAGTTAAAGCAAATATGAGCACGTATTTAAAAATAAAACCAACAACAATGCATCGGCGAAACACAGACAGACAGAAAAAAAAATTGGTTACTAATGTTCAGGCGCCAGACAAATATCTACTCGTCACAAATTTTTGACAATTATCCCGGAAAGCTCAACCACACAATACCACCGTTACAAGGGAAAAGACAAAAAGATCCACTCTGGGTCTCAAAATCCTTGCCCGACGTAAATGTAATTCTCTTTTAATTAATATAGCCTCTTCATCTATGGGATCCTTCATTCATCTATGAAACCAAAACATGAAGACATGAAAATGAAACCAAAATAGACACTGAACGTAACAAACATGCACCGTAAACAATCAAAAAGAAAAACACAGGGAACACCAAATGGGGAGGGAGGGAGGAGCCCTTGAGGCAGAATGAGGGAGCATGGGTTGCCTCCAGGGCGGATCAGGAGCCTCGGGGGGCCAGGGCGGATCAGGAGTCACTGGCTGTGACAGTGGTGGGTCTACAGGGGTCCAGTTCCAAATCCCCATCCCGCCCAGCCTTTCCAGGAGCCTATCCATACTTAAACATGGCAAAATGAGATCCGCGGAGGATTGGCGAGCATCTGGCAACACTTTGGCTGGCAAGTGTTTTCTGGGCTTTTCTGGCTTGATGCACTTGGGAAGTCGATGTGCTCAGGAAACACAGGCTCGTCAATGTGCTAGAGAAGCGCAGGCTCGTTGACGCACTCGGGAAATGCAGGCAATTCAGAGATGCACTCTTGAAGCACGGGCTCAGTGAAGCGCTCAGGCTGTATGGAGATCTTTGGATTGACGGGACTTAGTAGGATGGTGGTTTGCATCAAGGGGATTGTGGGGTTAGAAAGAGAAGCAGATACGATGGGACAGTACATGGACGAGTCCGGCTTGTGGTGAGCTGGAGTGTCAACCAGCTTCCGGATGGGAGGACTAACTTCATCAGAATCTACTAGAAAATCGGAATTACTCAACTCAAGGAAAAAATGTAATAAATCGGCCACGGGTCTAAAACAATCCTCATTGCGGATAGAAAAAAAACAAATACCTGTCTGTTAATCCCATCCGGAAGTTGATAT
This sequence comes from Enteromius thamalakanensis, assembly GCA_032357475.1. NCBI lineage: Eukaryota > Metazoa > Chordata > Actinopteri > Cypriniformes > Cyprinidae > Enteromius > Enteromius thamalakanensis. Next base: position 8,763,254 of record JAUCMT010000021.1, read on the forward strand.
TAACTATCGAATCACTCCAACTCACCAGATGCAACACGCTCAGGAAATCCTCCACGTACTGCTCCAAGGAACTTTCTCCTTGCTGCAGCTCATACAGCCACTCTTCTGCCCAGTTCCTCTTCATATTTCAGTTTCAGTTTGTCAATCTGTTATGATGTGGCGTGCAGGTGAAGGAGAGCGCAGGAGTCGAAAACTTGCAATAACATAAAAGTCTTAAATCTCAAATCAAAACGAGGAGTCTTCATCCAATAATCCAACATGTAACACATATATTAACAAACAAACTTCAACTCAAAGGACATGGTATTTATACACAAGAACTAATGATTAAAGGAACGACAGCTGGGGAGACACAGGTGGAACATCTACTGATAATTACATAAAGATAGGAAAAAGCAAATATGGGCAAACAGGAAGAAACTAAAATGAAACCAAAACAGGAAGACATGAAAACGAAACCAAAACAGTGAACGTAAAAGTTATGTTCACAGAGTAAGTTACCGTGGTAACTGACTCTGAGTAAAAGTTAGCTCTCTTTAAGAAACAGACTTGAGTTAGCCTACTTCTCGAGTTTGACAAACCTGCCTTTTTGAAACGGAAAACCCAGAGTTTCTCTTATTTGCAGGGTTAAAATACCGGGCCCGAAGAAGAACAAAAAACACCATAAAACTAATCCGTTAAATGAATTATCTGTTTCTAAAATACTGTGAAGCTTTATAATAGCATAATAGGCTAAGGGTCATTAAACAAAAAACCCAAAGGTACTTATGCATTTTGGATGTTTAGAATAACTATATGTTGTTTAGAATAACTATCAAGATAATTAAGGAAATAACTGCATCAACACATTCAGTTTATTATTAGCTTATGTTGCAGTTATGTTGTTTGCCACTTTAAATGCTTGGACTTTTTAAAGCTTGATGGATTCTGATTGGCTGTCTATGTTTTTATCACTCATCAGCTGTAAATATTTGCTCGTAAAAAATCATCCCACTATTTCATTATTGTTATTAAACTCCTGTAGTTATCGTCAAATTTGTATCATATTTTCATAGTGCCTTTATTATTGTTATTTGGCCTTGTGGTCACCATTTAATTTCATTGTATACAAAATTGCTGCACAAACATTTTATTTTGGGTTTGACACACGCAAAAAAAATCATACAGACTTGGAATGACGTGAGGGTAAGCAAATGATGACAGAATTTTCATTTTAGAGTAAACTATTTCTTTAAATGTTTAGTGAAAGCAGCATATTTCATCAACAGATGTCAATGTAGGACAAATATGAGAGACTAAATGTGCATTATTGTGTTGATTTATGGTTGTGTGATGATTGGTGTTTTCCTGCTGCATTGTACACGTCTCTCCACTTTCCTTCTAGACTCCATGATGTCATCGGCATAGCAACCGCTCTCCGCACACAAGAATTAGATGAATTAGTATAAAGAAGACAGAAGATATTTTTGTTTATCCTCAGCGAATGTGTGTTGTAGCTTCCTCCTCTCTTTGTGTGTGTGTGCATTTGTGGGGGTGGACGGATGGTCTGAAGAAGTTCTGGATTTAAAGAATTGTTTTCTCCGAGGAAAGGCCATCAGTTGCACTAGAATAACCTACTCAGAGCACAGACAATACACCACTCAGCTATTTGTACAACAAAGAGGACACCATGAGAAGATTTATTCAGTGCCAAAAGATCACCGCACACTCGCAAACACCCTCGCTTCCACACGCGCGGATGAGACTGACTCTTTCTCCGAGCTATTTTTGAATGCTTCCCCAGAAATATGAAAGAGAAAGATGACATGTATTAAATAGAAATGGGTGGATGAGATGTGGTGAGAAAAAGGAGGGGAGGAGGAATATGGGAAGAGGCCCTCTGAAACAAAGGAGATGAGAGACAGGGAAGTATAAAGAGGAAGATATTCATATAGTGTGTAGGGTGTGTGTGTGTGAGAGAGAGAAAGAGAGAGAGGAAGGGAGAGGGAGAAAAGTGCTGTAGAGAATATTTAACCCTTGAGCTCTGCTTTCTGGCTGTGTGGAGACTCTGAGAGTGTTTTGTCAAGGGGTTCCCCTTCTCTGCGTCGTTTATCTTTGGAGGGAGCTGTTGAACCGTAGAAAGGCCTGTAGAGATTTATACTTACACTCACACAGCTGTGGGAGCCAGAAGCTCTACATGGACTGTGAACAACACATATATAAAAAAGTGCTATTTGACAGTTGCTGGTTTTTCACACTTGTATGATACTTTTAAGATACATCCATCTCTCTTGAAATATTAGGGTCAAGATCAGTCAATAATTGCGGGACCAATATGTTCCTGGACTTTCTTTTGCCTTATCTGTCCAGTAAAGTGTTATTACTAAATGTTACATTTGTTGACCTTGTCTTATGCATAGTATTTTTTTAATTATTATGTATTTATAAAAAATAATTTCATTATTTACATTTTTTTTACTTTATTTTTTACAAAAACGTAATACATTTGCATATATTTTATAAATATTTATTTTTGGTATTTCATTTATTTATTTAGTATAGCTATAAGCTGGTAAATGTAAAATCGAATTATTTTAAAACAATAATTAAAACATTTAATTAAAAAAACATATATTTACAATTATTATTGTAATTATAATTGTATTTATTTTTCTGCATTTATAAACACATTTTTTTACTGTTAATTAAAAACCTTTTAATCATTCAAGAAAATATTTACAAATAAAAAAAATAAAATTAACACTTAAATTATGTACTTTCAATATATTGCATTATTATAAGAATACAAAGGATTTATATATGAGTTATTAGATAAATATATGTTACCCTTTCAGGCGAATCACTTTGACGTTACATATGGGAACTCTCCAGAGTGACCAATTGCCTGTTGAGCTTTATACAAAAGGCCAATGAAATTGGCGTGCGCTTGATTGCGCTCAGGTGCACCTCATCACTGAGCGGAGTGCACATGCAGCTTTTTGCTTCAGAGCCTTCGCCGTTTTGAAGCTGGAGATCCCCTTGGCTTTTTTGAAAGTGATGGTGCGATCTGCAAATGGAGTTCCTGCTATCCTGCTCTCTCGACTGACAGCGTATTCCTGGGCAGCTGTCAGCGGATCACGCGGGGCTGGTAGTCTTTTTTAAGGCTTGTGTATCAGTCATCTGCATTTCCAGTGAGCATAGACCTCTGAGTGCACAGAGTTGGTCTTCTCTGGTCAACTGGGAAAAAGAGCTGATTTTCTTGCACGGTTTTTTGAAGCATTCTATAGTGGGATGCCTATCCGGCCATGTGCTTCTGGGTGTGGAAGTTTCCTCACCTCTTGTGAAGGTCACTGCCACGCTCTCCCCCAGTGCCTTTTTTTGCGGAGGTGCACGAGGAGCTGACCAAGTCGTGGCGAGCTCAAAGCTCAAAGGCAATTGGTTTCTGTGGTTTGTTCCCATATGTAACATCTCCGTTCCCTCCTTCAGGGAACATGGGTTACATTCGTAACCTAGACGTTGTTATTATTAATATTATTATTATTGTTATTTTGTCACATTTCCTTTTAAGGGCCAGTTCTTGCAATTTACAAACCATTAATTAGAATCGGTCTCTATGCTAAAGTATTACCTTTTTTCATATGCTGCCAAAAATAGTGACTGGTCGAGCAGAATCTATCCTTATTTTGAGCAGTCTTAATCTACAGGGCAGAACCTTTTTTCAAAGTGAGATTTCAGTGTGATGATTTTTGTGTTATTTATAGACAAATTATTAATATTTCGTTTTTATGTGTTTACCATATGTTCACATTAACGCAGATAATTAGAGAACATTAGGGCTTGGTCTTACGAGATCTCTGTCTAAACAGACAGTCTCTTCCCCAAGCCATTAATGCGAAACGAAAGCTCACAGATTTTCCTCTCATCCTCATCCTGACAGCATTGTTTGTGGATGTGTTGTGTGTTACCATTAACTTTGAATTGGCAAATACTGTCCACCATGTACAATACAAGTATATCAGGGATGAGGTAATACATTAATGCTTGGCTCTAAAAAATGTCCAACGCGACAGTAAATGCTCTCCTCACTGCGGCTTAATTAACATTCCCGGCAGTGCAAGTCCTTTGGGTGGAGGGAGTCCCTCGCTTAAGAGCTTTGACTAATGTCCTCGCTGGCTGAGAATGCCCAGGTGTCTTTCACTGGCAGTCAACCTTGAGGATATGATGGTCTCTGAGTTCATATGGCCGCTTATGTCTCAAGGACCCGGTCTGTGGTCTTTACTTTAGAACTGCCTTTTGCGTCTGCCTAAGAAAAATGGATGTTTAATAAAGCAATTTATTCATAAGGTCCAGAAATGCACCATCTATTGCTAAGATTAAATTAAAGGAGGTCTGAACAGGTCACCAGTCTAGCAGATTTCCCTTCCATAGATGCGGTCCTAATCAACAAATTACTATTCAACAACAATAAGCTGAATATTCAGTAAAAGTGATACTGTATTCCTTATAATTGCCTTATGTAATATATGTTTTAGTCTTTGCAGAGGAGTTTTACAGAGAATAACATTTTCACAGTCATACTGAGTTTATATGGTTATTAGCACAACGTAATTTACTGACAGACTGAGGGGCCGTTCTCACACAACATATTTTTTTCATTCCATTATGCTGTTTTTTCATTGTTTTTCTATGTAAACATGCTCTAGAGGGACGTCTTTGACTGTTTTATTCACGTCTCATGTGACAGAAGTGCAACTTTTAAAGCAAAAATGCTTTCTGTTTACATCTGTATTTACTATTCATTAAAAATTCCATATTGATATTTTTTCCCTGTATATTTACATCCAGTGATGTTATTTTAATTCATAGCACATTTCTGATCATGTAAGCAGAGGATTTATGGGTAAAGATTTGCGTGAGTTGGCTGTTTTTGCCCACTCAAACTTACTGAGATATCTATGTAAAGATGAGTCAAGGCTTAGTAAAAGAACACACACACACACACACACACATTATGTGACATCAAAGTGGAAATTTAATATTCATCTGCATATGCCTTTAGAGGTTTTTTTTCTTTATTTATAAGTTTAAATTAGTGCAAGTTAAGTTGTATCTCCTGGTCAAACTCTGATTTGGCCAGTTCAGCGTTTTAAGATTTTGCAAACCATTTGAATATTTCTCTCTCCCCTCAGGACTTTGATGATTTCATCTTTGCTTTTTTTGCCGTGGAGATGGTAATCAAGATGGTTGCACTGGGAATCTTTGGGAAAAAATGTTACCTTGGAGACACCTGGAATCGGCTAGACTTCTTCATTGTGTTGGCTGGGTGAGTCCTGGAGTTGTTTTTTAATTCGAATAAATTTGAATTTATGTACTACCTCACTGACCTTGAATATTCTGTCAAATCTTCCAAAAAGTGGAATACACTGCACTATCAAATTTTTAACAAAAACATATCATTTTAAGAAATTCTTACTTTACTGTTACGGTAAATGCTAAAATTTCTATCCATCAAAGAATCCTGAAATCCTAAATTATTAAAATCCTGAGTATTACGATTTCTGCAAAAATATTTAGGAGCACACTCATTTTCAATACTCGTAATCGTAATACCCAGGATTTCATCATGGGATAAAATCAGCAATCTCAATTATGTGACACTGAACTGCAGAGTATTTAAAATAGTAATTTTTCACAGTATAATTACTGTAAGTTTTTACAGTATTTTTAATCAAACGAATGCAGCATGGTCATAATGTAACGCTGTGTGTGCATAGATGAATGAAGACAGGAAAATCGTAAATGAAAACTTCACTTTAATAACAGAACGGGCAAAAACAATCAAGAAACATTGATAAACGACAAAAGACAAGACAAACCGAACGGGCTTTTAAACATGAGGACATTAGGGAGAAATCAGGACAGGTGAGGAGTACAGGTGGATCAGATAACTAATTATCTAAACAAGGACAGGAATATGACCAAATTAGAAAACACAGGAAGTAAGGAAATGAAACCAAAATTAACAAATGACATGGACATGACACATAATGTGTTCATAATTTATTATCATGAGGCTGATATGATCAGATGTTTTGACTCAATAAGCAGTTTATCCATACTTTCTCCAGAATTGATTATTTCTTTATAGATAATCAACTGATCCCAATGGTTAACTCCTGCGCTTATCAGAGCTGTTACTGGGCTGTCCTCTGTGGCGCTGTCCGACCGCCATCAGCGGGAACCTTCCCCGGAATATTAGTTCCTACCCGGACTGCTTTCACCTAAACACCTCGCGGAAGCCCGCACGCTTTATAAGGCAAATGCCGAGAGAGGAACAACTAAAAAGTTTTGTTCCTTGCCGACAACTCTGAGCGTTTCTCGTTGGATTATTTCTGGACTGACTTGTTACCCACTTGGATTGTTTATTTCGACATTGTTTCTTGCTTGTTGCCCCGAACTCTGCCTGGACTTCCGTTTCTGATTCCTGACTGATTCCCTGACCTACTGCCTGTTTCACGGTACTGTTTTGTTTTGTCTCCTCTGTGTTTGTTTGCCCCAGCCTGAACGCTCTTCTGTCTGACCACGATATATATATTAAACGGCTTGCACATGGATCAAAGGTCTACCGAGTCTGTGTCACATAAAACTTCACCACCACCTGATCCAGGGGCTGTTACTCACCTGCCTACCGAAGTTAATCGTCAGGGAGCCAGCCCCCGCTCCAGTTGTACCAGCCACGTCTCCGAGCATGCCGCCACCCGTACCTTAGGCCTCCGGCCACGCTGTGCGAGTTTCCCTTCTGGAAAAGTATGATGGCGCTCCCAGAAAATGCCATGGGTTTCTCATGCAGTGCAGCCTGTACATCTCAACCCTGCAGCTTCCCCGATGACGAAAGCAAGGTCTCCCTCATTTGTTCGTTACTCATCAAACCGGCCTTGGATTGGGCCACGGCCCTGTGGGAGGGGCAAGGCATGGCTTTCTTGAGTTACAGTGAGTTTCTGCATCAGTTCCGCGATGTATTTGATCATGCCACCGGCGGACTTGACCCCACTGATGAAATCCTTACGCTCAAGCAGGGAACCAGCACAGCAGCTGAATTCACCCTAAAGTTTCGTACCCTCGCTGCACGGACCGGATGGCCCGCCGAACCACTCAAGGCCCTGTACCATAAAGCGCTGAGCTGGGAGCTGCAGTCCGAACTCGCCTGTCGCAATGAAAGAAAGTCCTACGAACAGTTCATGGAGCTCGACATCCAGCTGGACAACTTGATTCGCTCCCGACGTGTCCAACAACCCTTTCCTACCCGCTCACCTGCACCATCCTTCAGCCACAGCAGCCCCAAGCCCATGCAGATTGGAAAGACCTATCTCTCTGAACAGGAGCACATGAAGAGGCTTCGAGAGAACCTCTGCCTCTACTGCGGCCAACCCGGACACATCAGGGCCAACTGTCCAGTACGACCTCCTCTTCCCATGACCTTACGGGTGAGTACTGGTTTTCAAGAACACTCTATGACCCTACCAGTCACCATAATAGTAGGATTGGGATGTAGGATTGGCCCTACAGCTTTCATCGATTCTGGGGCAGAGGGTAACATTGTGAATGAGGACTTTGCTAATCGTGTATGTCTTCCTTTGCTTCCATGCGGACCCTGTGTAGGATCCGACACGGGTGGAAGACCGCCTTCTCCACCACACCTGGGCACTATGAATATCATGTAGTCCCTTTGTGTTTCAGGCCCTCATTAACGACGTGTTCTGGGAGGAGCTCAACCAGTCAGTAATCGTCTATATCGACTACATACTCATTAACTCAGAGACTCTCACAGAACACATTCAGCCCGTTGGCCGGATTTTACATCATCTGATCCAGAACCAACTCTATGCCAAGCTGTCGAAGTGCGAGTTCCACCAGACCAAGGATGCCTTTCTCAGCTACATCATCAGCCATGAGGGGGTCACAATTGACCAAGACAAGGTCACGTCAGTCCTCGAGTGGCCACGCCCAAGAACTCTCAAAGAACTCCAGCACTTATTGGGGTTCGCTAAGTTCTACTGCCGCTTCATCACAACTATGACACGGGGGATCGAAAACTGTTGGCCATGAAATCAGCCCTGGAGGAGTGGCGCCATTGGCTTGAGGGGTCCTCTCAACCATTTCTAGTGCTTACCGACCACCAAAACCTTAATTATATTCGCAGCGCCAAGCAACTTAACACCAGACAAGCCCGGTGGTCTCTCTTCTTCACCCGCTTCGATTTCACCATAACCTACCAGCCAGGCTCAAAGAACGGAAAGACCGATGCCTTATAATGCCAGTTCGACACGACCCCTGACCTTAAACCTCCGGACTTCATCATCCCTCCTCCTCGCATCCTGGCTCCTATACGATGGGACATCATGGCTGAGATCACGGAGGCCAAGACACAGCACCCCATTCCTAGTGGCCCAGAGGAGCGGTCCTGGGTCAACGCCCGGGACATTTTTATTCTCGATTATATATTTTTGAGTTCCCAGAGGACAGTAATTCAGTTGAGAATTTCCTACTTTTCCTACTTTAACATTCAACGCCTTATGGATGTCCTGTACACAACATTAGAGGGGATCCCTGAGTGTGTCCTTTCTTTGAATGCTGAAAAGGCTTTTGATCGTGTGGAATGGGAGTATTTGTTAAGAGCTTTAGAAAAATTCAATTTTGGTCCAAGTTTTATCACTTGGGTTAAGTTATTATATTCAACCCTACTGCCTCAGTTCTGACAAATGCTCAGCAGTCTTAACCATTCAGCCTTCAGCGGAGAAGTCGTCAGGGGTGTCCTCTTACCCCATTGCTTTTTAACCTTGCCATTGAGCCACTAGCAAATGCATTCTGTAGTTGCAGGGATATATCTGGGATTTGGAGGCAGGGAAAAGAGCATAAAGTTTCCCTTTATGCAGATGATCTTCTACTTTTTATATCAAATCCAATCTCCTCCCTTCCAACTGTGTTGTCATTGCCTAGTGAATTTAGCCACTTTTCAGGATATAATTGAATTTGGCATGGCTCTACCTAATTTTTACTACTGGGCAGCAAACATTCAATCTGTTATCTTTTTTTGCATATTTTCATAACCAACCTAATCGGCCTGCCTGGGTGGAAATAGAGATAAAGTCAGTTAAAAACCTCTCTGTCTCTGCACTCCTTGGATCTGCACTCCCCATCCCCTCAATTAAATTAATCAATAACTCAGTTGTTAGGCATACCTTGAAAGTATGGGCTCAGTTCAGAAAGCACTGCGGTCTTCTGGGCTTTTCTCTTTCCAGTCCTATCGTCTCTAACCATCTCTTCCAACCTTCTTTACATGATTCAGTGTTTCATTAATGGTACAATAAGGGCATTAAGCTTTGCAAAGATCTGTTTGTTTGCATCATTTGAGCAGCTTTCTGAAAGGTTTAACCTACCCAATTCCAACTTTTTCAGATATCTGCAAGTCAGACAATTTATTCGCTCTTTAATACCAAATTTCCCTGAGGCTCCTGCTGCAAATATTATAGATTATCTCCTCTGTTTGTCCCCACTGCGTAAAGGCCTAATATCCACTATTTATGGTGAATTGATAGGTTCAAATCACACCCCTTTAAGTATATTTATGTTTCACTAGGGAACATCTGGATAAGTAAACAATGACAGAATTGGGATATGGCTAGTTTTTTCTGTCATCAGCCAGCACGTCACACATGGTTAGCTGCAAATATGAATTTCTTCAATGTATCTGTGTGAGTGTCAAAATAATCTTTATCTTTATCTTTGTGTACAGTATGTGTGTGTCTCAAGTCTCCTAAATAGGGCATGCTGTTGTGTGAGGCACCTTAGTGTGAACCCCTAATCAATGAACATGGGTTTATGAACACCATAAAATAAAGAGACTGGTATTAAATACAGGCAGTTAGTTGTGTAAATGTGTGCCTTGGGAAATACAGTAAAGAAAATGTGTATCACTAATAGATGATGTGTATCACCAACTTTTTTGGAGAAAGCCATAAAAGGTCATTAAAGATAAACTGCTCAGCGAATAAAAGATTTGTGGTTTGTTATGTAATGTGTGCTTTCCAAGAAACACAAGGACTCCTATTCCCATTCTGTGATGCTTGTCAGTCATGAGTCAGTGGAAGCTTGGGCTTTATTGCCAGATTTACTACCTCTGACCAAACCTCATGTGTCATGTTGGTAATCTCATAGGATTATTTGTTGAGATGGAAATCATCCTAGCATATGGACCGTATAGAAGCACTTTCAGGAGACAACATCCAAAGTGTGTACACAAGATAACCATACAAGAGTGACAGACTGCTGGCTTGTTCCACTGTTGGCGCAAACTAGTTTCCTCAAGGGTTTTGATACTTCTCCAGATGAAACGCTTACCAGCAAGTCCTTCAGTACTTAATGAAAGTCTATATCATCTTACATATTCTCAGCAGTTTGATCAGTTGTGGTTCTTTATGAAGAATCTGGAGCATGGTATCAGATACCAGTGTTTTTCCATAATTCTGAAATGGTATTCACATGATACTCGAAAGTACAAGAATACTATGGTGTTGCTTTAGTACATGCACAGAAATCAATAGCAGTACTATAGTGACATGTCCAAAAAGCTGTGTTACTTGTCCAGTGTCCAATGTAGTACCCTGTCCAAAAATCATGGCAGAACCACGGATTTTGTTTGTTAGTACTAAGATTCATTTATTTTTTGGGCTTTGGTAAAAATTGGCAGGCCGAATAATGTAAAAAAGTGTAATTCATTATAAACCAGAGAACTTGGAGGCATGGTTTATATGAACCATTTGTTTCAGTTTAAAGGTTAACATTTAGTGTCTTTTTTTCTTTTTGGAGACCATTCTGATGCAGTAAATCACAAGTCTAAAACTCACTTTAGCCTGCTTACTATGTGAATAAATTGGTGTTGGTGGTTCAACAAGATGGTTCGGTTTCCAAAACCCCCTTCACTCAGACATTGTTTTGCTGAATCTTCTGTTCTGTTGAATCTGAGGTGAGCCAGAGAGCTTATAGAAGTCGAAAGATCTTGGCTGCTGTGCTGTGGATTGTATGTCTTTCTGTGCCTCATCTGCAGAGACATTGAGACGAGCTTTCTCTCGTCTCAATCTTTCAAAGCAAGCCCTTAGAGAACGCAGACCCTCAATACACCCCACCAAGACAAGGTATCAGTTTCAGACACCCGCAGCGGTTTGGCAACTTCTGCTGAATCGCTTTTAAATTAGTCTGCCCTTTTCCTATTCACAGAGTCTTCACACACACCGAGTTAAATACACAAAACTTTCCAAATCCACAGGGCTTATGACAGTGTCTTCAGAGATTGTTTCGAAGGCTTTTTAAATGCTATAAGACAGAAAAGTTTTTACGATTTTTAACGAGAGATTGGGTATAAAGGCATTTCTTGAATTTCTTCTAGCATACTTTGCCATAACCTTGATGGAAGTGAGTTTTATGAGTTTTTCCATAATGCTCTACCAAAAGTTGCATACTTTGACAAGGAACCAATATGTTATTATTTCAGTTGTTATTCTCTCATGCGTTTTCATGCCATCTTTGGCCTAGACAGGAAACAGATACAAGACAAATTTTGCCTTTTATTTTTGCTTAAATATTTCTTGTACTGGAATACCTGGTGTTTTTACACTATTATTTTTCATCAGTCCCTCTAATGATATGGTTAATGTTATGTACCTCATCTGGGATGTGATGTATGATTAGTCTGGAAGCTTCAGCATCAACGCAAGGCCCAGATGTCTTAGACTTCTCTTTTTTTCTTCCTCTTCATCATTCCACTAATTCTAAAACCTCCTCCTCTAATCCACTTCCACATACTCTTCTTCATTTTTGTCTTTCTTCCACATTCATATTTACTTCTTATTAAAGCCCGATCGATTTATCTGCAAGCCGATATTAGGTATTTTCCAAAGTATTGGTATCTGCATTTATAATGGATTTCAAAAATAAAATAAAACGAACAAAACACCCTTACTGGTAACTTTGATTTGGTTGTTATTGTTATTGTGTTTTTGTTCAAAGGACTTTAAAGATTCTTATCTAAAGTTTCTATTTTTATACATTTTATTTATCAGATCTAATATATTTTGATGTTCCTCTGATCCGTTGTGACAATAATATTTTAGTGAATACATAACTACAAATAACTATTCTTGTACTAAAACCTGCCTCTGCTGGACTAAAGCTACTGTATTGAGGATTGACTGATTCAGTACACTACCTCATATACTGTTAACAATTTATATTTTTGTTGTTATTTATCAGAACTTAACAGAATTTCTCTCCAGTCTTATTCAAAGTTATATTTATAAAGCTTACCAAGTCTTTTAAAACTGGTAACTTTGATTTGGTTGTTGTTGTTTTTGTGTTTTTGTTAAGTTTGTATTTTTATACATTTTATTTATCAGAATTTTAATATATTTTGATGTTCCTCTGTTCTGTTGTGACAATAAAAAAATGAGTTTCTTTTTAAAATGCATTATCATATTATGTTAGTTAAAACTCATAAATAAGTACTAATAACATCTCAGGGTTATAAATATGACCCCTGTTCCTTGAAGGAACCGAAAACGCTTTGGGAACGCCTCCAGCATGACCACGCTCTGAAACTGCTATGCAAACCGTCCAACGAAGTGCACCGACCAGGAAGAATAAGAGCACGTGTGAAGCAGTGTACGCCAAGGACCTTTTCAGGACCTCGTACTGCGTCCGAAAACGTTTTGGGAGTACCTCCAGACTCCCAAGCCCCCGTCTGTGTGGATACAGCACACTAAGGTACACGGACAACTGAGCCCGGGGTAGCCGGGAGGAACATTCCATAAAACCTGGCAAAGGTCACAGGGGATGACCAACCCACTGCTCTGCAGATGTCCGGAAACCGAGACACCTGCCAAAAAGGCCTTCGAGGCCGCCACACCTCTAGTTGAGTGAGCTCGAACTCCCATCGGTGAGGGGAGACCAGAAGACTCATAAGACATGGAGATAGTTTCCACCATCCATCTGCTCCGGGTCTGCTTTGAGGCAGGAAAGACCCTACGAGAAGGACCAAAGCACAAGAGCAACTGGTCTGACTTCCTCCAAAGAGCAGATCTACGAATGCTCGCACTGGACACAAATTACGTAGCTCTTCCTGGTCTACCTCAAGGTGGGAAAAATGCCTGAAGTACTACTGGCTGCATTGGTACTGAAGGTACTTAGGGACATAGCCTGCTCGCGGCTAAAGGAAGATTTTAGCCAAACTGGGCACAAAGTCCACACATGAGGAGGCCACAGACAGGGCCTAAAGGTCCCCTACTCTCTTTAATGAAGGCAGTGCCAATAAGATCGCAGTCCTAAAGGTAAGGAGACAGTCAAAGACTCACTCTAATGGTTCAAAGGGGGTTCGAGAGAGGGCCCTGAGTACCAAAGCCAGGTCCCAAGTCGGAACTCGGGTGCATACCGAAGGCCTCAGCCTCAATACTCCATGAAGAAAATGTACCACTAATGGATCTCTACTCACTAAACGACCATCAATAAGGGAGGGGAAAGCCAATATTGCCGCCACATACACCTTAACTGTGGGCAGTCTAGTCTGCAGAAACTCCAGAACCACGCTAGTCGGGCAGTTAACTGGGTCCTGATGATGACTATTACACCATGAAGTGAAGAGTCTCCACTTCAGTGCATATAATTTCCTCCTGGAAGGAGCTCTGGATTGTAGTATAGTCTGAACAACCTCGGTTGACAAACCAACAGCAATGAGATGCGCCCCCTCAGAGGCCACACCCATAGTTTCAGTGCCTCCGGGCAAGGGTAAAATACTCCCCCCCCCCACTTAAGACAGAAGGTCCCTCCTGATCGGAATCTCCCATGGAGAGCCGTTGAGGAGAGACACCAGGTTTGAAAACCATACCCACCCTGGCCAACACCGGGCCACCAGCAGCAACTCTGCTGTCCATGTGACGCGGGGACACCGAGTCCCTCAAGACCAGGCCTAATTTAGGAACTAAAGGTTCCTAATTCATCTGCAGATAAAGGCTACTTCTCTCAAGAAGAAACCTGTAGCTAGCAGGATCAGCTCCTGGAAGAGCAGCTTTAACCACATGTTCTGAGCAGTCAAGGCATAGAACCCCGGTCTCCTGCATGGGAGGCGAAAATTTGGCGGACACACACAGAAAACCTTGCCTGTGGATCTGTCTGGTTAGGCATAAGATAGGGGATTACCCCTCCTAATTCCTTCCATAAGATCAATATGAGCATATACTTCTAAAAATTTTTGCCAGACATAGTAATCTTAAACTAGAAGTCTGAACAGAGAAATAATGACAATCGCATAGAGAGCGCTTGCTGAATGAATGAGGCTGGCGTGCACTGCTTCGCACGTGCTCTTATTTTTCCTGGTCGGGTGACGTCTCAGCACTTCGTTGGACAGTTTGCATAGCAGTTTAAGAGCATGGTCACGCTGGAGGCATTCCCAAAGCGTTTTTGGACGCAGTTCGAGTTCCTGAAAAGGAACTAATGTTAGGGAAATCTGTTAATGTTTTGTTGCACTTTTCTGAAATATAAAAAACATAAATAAAAAAATCGGCTGATATATCGGAATATCGGATTTTAAAACCAACAAACATTTGTATCGATATCGGCCTTCAAAATCCTTTATCGGTCGAGCTCTACTTCTTATTGTCTGCCTTTTTCACTTTTATATTCATCCAATACTTCCACTTCTACAGTACATCCCTTTCTCCTCTTTTTTTGCCTCTTCATCTTCCTCACCATCTTTCTTCTTCCCTTTTTCCTACCCCTTCCCCAGTATAGTTGGCTTTTTGCCTGGAAGATGTCTGATAAAAGAGAGTGAAGGCTCTTCCTGCGAAAAATTCAGGTTTTTAACTTAAAAAGATCCCTCGACTCGCTCTTTTCTGGTACACACTCACTGTTCATTCTAAACCCAGCAAGCTGACCCTGAGAGCCAGCATTGACTGACATGATACTGACACTATTCAAAAAAGCTTTACAGTTATTTGAAGATTTCTTCACTTTTATAGTATGAATAGTTTCAGCTATTTCGTGATGGCTATTTCACATGAATGTCTTGGTGAGAAAATGCTGATAATTTACTTTTCTTCTGGGTGGTTTGACCTGACACGCATTCTGTTTCATGTAGACAGCTGTCAGTTTCTGGTCAGTCAATAGTTCTAAGGCTAGCACAACCTGTCAACGTAATTGCCGTCGTTCAAGTCAAAAAAGCTGACAATTACTGTCCTTTGGGTGACTGTCACCAGACCATGCAGAAGACGCTTTCATAAGCCCACTGCTCAAAACCATCAACAAAAGCTGATGAAGTTTACTTTTTTATTTTCTAGCTAACAACTGAGAGTTTGGAGACAGGTCTGCTCTAGATTGAATCACAGTAAAAGCTCCTGATCAGGTCATGACCCACATCGCCAGTGCAAATAGAGTCTCTTCAGGCCTGAATGAGGATTCCGTGCTGAGGTTTAAGAATCTTCAGGAATGCCATTTGGCCAGGAGGATGTTGATGACACTGGACAGCATCCAGCGCTTTCATCTTAGAAGTTCTTCATCTCAAATTTGTATATGGAGATCCCTGAGACTGATAACGCAGTCATTCAAAGATACGAGCAGATGGCTTCCGCAAATCCATTAAACTCATATTCATTTTCTAACCTAAAGGGAAGAGGGATGGCAAAATATTAGCTTTTACTAACTGTTGGTTGAGGTGGTAAAATAATAGCTTTGAAATAAGCAAGAAAAATCATTTACTCACTCCTGTTGATTAAAGTGCCTTTCTGAAAATGACCTTTCATGCAGCGTGTAACAGCTCTAATTGAATGAAAACATCCAGCAAAGTTTTAAATCTGAAAGTGCTCCAAAGTTATTGTATCTCGAAAGAAAGAGTTGACTCTTATTCATTGAAACAAGTTATATCTAAAAAACATCCCAAGCGATTTTATGTTGCGAATTGTAAATAGCAAATTGGCCCCTCATTTGTTAATCTTTACGCATTGGTCAAAATAAAAAAGCTAATTCGTTCTTTGCCATTAGGTGCTGCTTTCAGGCGTTAAAAGCTCACAAAAGCTGCTTTCAGTGAAATCGACCAATTACCAGAAAAGTTTGGAAAATAAATAAGGTAAAAATAAATTAATATTGTAGGAAGACTGTCACGGTTCGTGTTTGTGGATTGAAGAGATGGCAGGCAACGTAATAACTAAGTCTTTTTATAATCCTGAAAGCAATAAACAGAGAACTCCAACGTAACACATCTAGGGTAACATTAACATTGACTGACCAAATCAAACTCAAAAGACAGTGGTTTTATACACTGAAGACTAATCACTAGACACGACACAGCTGGGGAAACACAGGTGAAAGGGAATCAACTAATAATCAAATCACAACAAAGGAAAGACCATACAGTATATGGGCAAACAGGAAGACATAAACTGAATCTAACACAATAAAAATGGCACCAAATCAAGAATAAAAAAACAGAGAATAAACCGAACTAAACAGACATAGAACGTTACAAAGACAGTGTTTTTTTTAAACTTTGGATGCAGGTCAACCTGTTCTTTGGGACTCCCAAAACCAAAATATGAACCTTTCATAACCCATAATAGGGACACTTTAGGTTTCAATGTTGCTTTTGTAGTTTTTATTACACTAGAAACCATGTGGTACTTGCACACTCTTCTTTTAAAAGTTCTTTATTGGTATAACGTAATATTTTTTTTCTGTTAAAAACTGTTCACTGAAAGGTTTTAAGAGTTTATGGGTCAGTAGACTTCATCTGTAACCTCCTTTTGAGTTCCATGCAAGAAAGCAAGTCATACAGTTTTGAAACAACCTGAAGTTGGGAAATAAAAATAATGACTTATCCCTTTAGGTTCTCATTTGATTTGCTAACATTAATGAAATATTCAGGCTGCTTCACTGACGCTTTGTTTGGAAAACTAATTTTATTCTAACAAATTTCACTGCTGTCTTCTGCTGTTTCAATTCTAAATCAAACCACTGTCCTCATGGAGTAGAGGAGAATCCAAATGTCCACCTCTGCTTCTGATTTAATGATATGCTTCGGCTGTTTCCAGACCTGCTGCTGATACACGTTACGTTCAGACCCAGACCTTGTCAATAGGACGAAACAAGGACAAAGCATTGCTAACAAAGGTCATCAAACATTTCCTGAAAGAAAATGCCAGTTACAGGTCCCCTTCATTCATTTATTTTCGACCCATCAGAGGAACGCTTTTTAGCTGAGGCACACAGAGTAAATCTGGTTTCCTCTTCATCCTCTCGAGTCATATGTCTGCATTAGCTTCCATTATGATTATTATTCTGTAAAACGACCACAGGGCCTCAGAATCGGTCAGTGTTGACATCGTATACCGTATATAGTCTTAAGGGGAAAGATAGAGGAATGAACAAAAATGGCTTGATTCCTCATTAAAATGGTGGGGAGAGTAGTGCTCTCAGAAAATCTTTCTCTTTGATTTGGAAGGCTCTTGCTTGGCTTAGGTGTTGAGGTATTGTTTTGATGAACACTTATTTGAGAAACAGAAAGGAACTTGTCTTTTCGCTGTTCTGAATTCGAGGCTAGGGGCATATTATCCTGTTCCGACCATAGTAAATCAATCTGTCCCATCCCATAAAAACAGAAGAGCACCCCTGACGGCAATTGTCTCTGAGAGATTGTTCAGAGAGAAATAAATAGAAAAGTACAAGACAGAAATATAAAAATGAGGAGAAATATTGTTTAAATCTCTCTGTTGGTCTCTGTTTGTAAGCTGAGACAACTAGACAGGACCCATGAAATCAAAATGTGTGTTTTGTAGCTTTTAGTCCACACCTGTTAGCTCTGAGGCAGTTTGTATGCTAGAGTTCCCCTCAAAGTTTAGGAAAATAGCTTTTAGCGAAAACGAAATGTAAGGTAACTTTTAAATGTTTTTAATATTTTTTAAGTCTCTTATGCTAACCAAGGCTAAATTTATTTGACCAAAAAAACAAACATGTAAAAAGTAAAAACATGATATTTAATCACATATACAGCTATTATATTGTGATATTAAATATATAAATATTCATCATTCATTACTCCGGTCTTCAGTTTCATGTGATTATTCAGAAATTATTCTAATATGCTAACTTACTAATTAAAAACATTATTTATTAATTTTCACAGTTTTGCTGCTTAATATTTTTGTTATATTTATCTTTTGTATTTTAGTTTGTAACATTAAAAATGTTTTCTTTTTTCTTTCTTCCTTTATTTATTTATTTATTTTTAATTAGTTTCGTGCATCATTGTTTAATTAATGTAATAATTAATTTTTTTGGTGTAAAACAAGTTTTATTCATAAATACATAAAATATACATAAAAACAAGAATGTGATCTTCATTAAGCATGTTTTACACAGGATTTACACAAATGGTTATGATCCGTGATTAAGGAAACTTTATGTATAAAACATTTTTTTTAATATAAAAACCTACCTCTGATTAGCAATATCAAGTAAATTAAAAAGGATAATCATTTATATGTATTTTAACAATAACTACATCAGCATGTTGCTAGCATTATGCTGAGCCGTACTAGTCCCCCTTGTCATATATTTGTAGTTGGTCTAAAACGAGAAACCATAAATAAGACAAAGAACTGAATTCATGTGGACAGACTGAGAGGGAAAGAGAGGACAGAGTATGTGTGTGTGTTTTCAGGGGTATCTTCCTTCTCTATCTTAATGGAGAGCTGATTGTTCGGAAGTGAACCTCCTCTGAATCTCGTCTCATTAACCTGCCAGGTGGTGGAAGACACCAAGCTCTGATTGAACTGCGGCCAGGACGCCTGCTTTGAAGACCACAAGGGACTAGAGAGAGAGAAAGGGAAGCGTAAAGCATCTGAAATACTGAATGTACTCTTTTGCAACCTTTGTAAACCAACAAATCGTGCATTGATCATCCAGAGCAACCCTGGTTCATAATGTATGAAATGGAGTATGTCCCAAAAGAGCTGGTATTTCTAATGCTGCAGGAATTTAAATGTCTTTCAGTCCTCTCAATAGTCTGTTGTGGAGCTGTTCAAACAAGACACAACAGCACGCTAGCTCCCTCTCTCTTTCTCTCTCTCTCTCTCTCTCTCTCTCTCTCTCTCTCTCTCTCTCTCGGAGATCAATTCGAGCTGATTTCTTATGGATGTAGAAGGCCACAGTTGTTTTAAATCCGAGACTCTCGGCTCGCTCATGCTTTTCCTATTATAGTGACCTCGTAACTGGCATTGTATACGCAGTGTGGAGCTGTTGTTGATTGTGTGACCGTGTTTTGCAGAAACCGAGAGATTCTGGGAAGGTGTGTCATCCTTCACCACGGCCGTTCCAAACACAAACAGATAACAGAAGTGAAGTCTAGGTGCTGACTGGCTCTGACACTTCACTTTTTGTTTATGTGTTTGCGAGCAGCCGTATTAGTGACTCATACGTGTGTACGGTAGAAGTAGGAGGCTGTTGACGATATCACATTTACACATGACCTCCTTGTTTAGACGCATCCTACGGTACGTCCCTGGGGAAATTTTTGCAGAGTGTCCTCACGCATGTCCTGTCTCTCTCCTTCTTTACAGTCGTTTCGTCCTTAGAGCCGACGGCTTGCTCTCCCTTCCTCATATCCACTTCCTGCGTTCCCCTTTTGATATTTTCGTGTTTTCTTCATTCTCATTCCTTCAAATTTTAGTCTTAGTCACCACTGTTATTATTTTTGCAGTCCAGTCGCCAGCTGGTTTCCATCAAGCCCAATCAGTGCCTTCAAAGCTGTTCTGCACATTTCAGGAGCAACAAAGTCAGAACACATTTCCTCACTGCCCCGCTTGGCTAATGGGGCTCGCACTGTTTGCACGTCACCGACTTCACTCAATCCATATTTGAAAGGATGGAGAAACACCCCAGATCATGCAGCTTTAATCTAAGCAGGCCATGTGACCGTGAGAACCCTCATTAACATGTGCATATGCTTATCGACATCGGCTTTGTGTATTAACTTGATACTGTAATTCTGCGCTTTTTTAAGTTGTTGTATGGCCAGAAACAGTTATTGGGCTCACAATTACACGGTTGCAAGCTCACAGGCACATAGAGAAACACACTTTGTTTATTTTCTACAAAAACATGCGATTCTTTCATGTGCCTCGCTCCGAAGTTCACATGTGCGGAGCAGCTGTGGATGTGTTTGTTTGCGAAAGCTCTACATTAACCTTCCTTCCACCTCTTTTTGACCTAATTGAAAACGATTCAGTGTAATTGTTTGATGAATCCTGATAACTTTCAATTGATCTACAGTATGGCGTTGGCAGCTCGGCAGAAAACACGCCACTAATGTGTCTGGGCTGTCAGTGTTTATTTGAAAATATTGCTTGCCTTTTACGCTCTGCCGCCATAGTAAGTGATACATATAGAGGACATTCATCAGTTTAGAAATCAGATCAGTTTCTGCTTTCAGGTGATGTAAAAAATTCCAATAAAATCCAAAACGGGGATTAATTAACAAATGCACTGCAAATGGGGGTTATGCGTCTTCATTAGTATGTGCATACGTTCAAATATCTTGCTTTATCGAAAGCTGAAACTCTTTTTTGGTGTGTGTTTACAGGATGCTGGAATACTCTCTCAACCTGCAGAATGTTAGTTTCTCTGCGGTCCGAACGGTCAGAGTTCTTCGACCTCTTCGGGCTATCAACCGAGTGCCCAGTAAGTACAACATCAGCAGCTATCATTTGCTAACATTAGTTAACTGCATTTGTTCACATTAAATAACAGTGAAAATACATCGGTCTTGGTCATTTTCATTTTAACTAGTGCTGTCAAACGATTAATCACAACTCACATGTTTACATAACATGTTCACTGTGTAGGTTATATATATAAAAATTAAGACTTATTTTTACATGTTTATGTATTTATAGCTAATTTATATTATGTATATACATTTTTGATATATAAATATAACATTTTCCTTAAAAACATGCATGCATGTGTTTGCATTTATATATGCATAACAAATATACACAGTACACATACACATACTTTATCATGTAAACACAAACATGAATACATGAAACAACAATACAAAATAATAAAGCAGTGTGAATATGAATAACAGTTTGTTTTTATATTATATTAAGATCCTATTCCCTGTTTCTTTTATTAGTTAGTAAGAACTAATAAAAGAAGAATTGTGGAATATTACGTAAACTCCAAATAATCTCAGCAATTTTAGTTCACAGTTTCTTTAACAGCAATTAAATGTAACATTTTCTACCAATTTTTCTTAAAAACCAGGAACTCAGAACTTAATTCAGTTTATTAATTGCCCTGCATTCAATTATAGAGTTTATTAAATTCAGAATGTCTATGTTGAATTACATTATTTAAGCGCTGTGGTCAATTAATGCAATTTAATCCACATTTGAATGAGAAATGTAGCCTGGGCTCAGTCATATAACAGAAGAGTTCATGCCATTTTAGGGACTTTAGATTTATAGATCATTTTCCTCTTCAGTGCTTTTTATGGCTTCTCTCTTTTCTTACACACACACATGCACAACGAAAAAATAATAGAGACTGACTCTCTCTCTCTCACACACTCTCTCTCTCTCTCTCTCTCTCTCTCTCTCTCTAAGGCAGGGTGATGATATTTCATTGGCCACATCTTTATATACCGGATGTTTTAATCACCCTCCGTGCCAAAGAGATGCCCGCAGTTAGCCTGCGTCTCTTATTTCACAAGGAGCCGTGTCTGGCCAATTCTGCTTGATGTCCCTATTTGTGAAGAGTAGTAAAATGTATATTGAACAATGGTAGCATTTACCTGGAATGTTTTGATTAGCCTGGCTAAGGTTTTGGAGAGGGTAATTTGTGTGGGGTCCCGTTCAGTTCTCACCCCTCTGGATACGATTCAGTATGTCTATCAGTCCCACAGACAAACTGCACCCATTCTTTATCAGAGGAGCAGGCCATGTTATTCACTGTAGGCCCGGGGGGTAACAAATGACATTCAGGTGTCTTCCTTCTAGGTCAGTTAGGAGACAAGAGTGCATCCATTTCTGTCATGATTAATTATTCATTATTACCTCTGCCAATATGAGACGGGGTGAAGTGGTAGCAGACAGCCTAATTCATTATTCAGAACTCACCCAGCCTAATTAAAGTCTTAATATTTGCATTAATTTGCTAGTTATTTTATCTTGTGGCTCACCTGCTGTGGACCGTCACTGGGAAAATGGGTGACAGAGATTTTTGTTGATCCGATTAGTCATTTTTCACCTTTTCCCAGCACCATTTAAAATAAAAAAGAGAGAAAGAAAATTAATAGGAGTTAACTCAAATCATCAATCATTAAACTGTCAAGCTTGAAACTAAAGCAGCATGTCATAAACATTTTGAAGTTCTTTTGACAGTAAGGTATTAGATAAATTGGTGGTCTTTTCCACCAAGTTCTGCAATTATGGTCTAAAAGTTTTTAAAAAGTTAGTTTTTTGCAAGTTGTGTGTTGCCAAAAATGATATCATCTAGTATCTTTATACAGTGTTTGGCATTGCAAAGTCTTGAATTCCTTACCTCAAAGTCTTGTTGTCTTCCATGTTAAATTAAATATGGCGACTATCTTGCCCTAGGCCTGTGGTTGAGTTTGTGCTTTCCAGAGTCATGTCAGTCTCACTCTGTGTTTCACATCACCTACTTCTATGTCCTCTATACTTCCCTGCCCTCTGTCGTTCTGTTCTCCCTATCTTTGAGAAGCTGTCTTAATCAACATCACACTCTGTTGTATTCCACACCCATGGCTTGATTGATGAAGAGACGGGGGAAAACTGTCAGTAGATGACAAACATGTTCCCCCACAAATCAAAATACTCAACACTGCTGTGGTGTACAGCTGGCTCACTCTACCTTGTATTTGGTGTGCAGGTGTGAAAAGCGATCTCTTAAAAGGTTTGTAATATGTAGACAGACCACTATCCGTGCCCTTTCGCTCCCCCGGAAGGTGGATTAGTCTGTCAGAAAGTCCGGAGCTCTTTTACTCTTCATCTTCTGGATTAGAATTCACAATGATTCCACACTCGAGGGCGGTTGGAGGTTAATTGGAAAACCGCCTGGCTGCCCACTTGTGTATTCTATTATTATTTGGGCCGAGGAGCAACATCATGTCTAGTGTCCGCCAGCGTTGATGTTGCGGTCATCATTTTCAGAAGGCTAGCAGTAATTGGAGTAGTGGACACGTAGATTAATGAGAGGAAACAGAGCACTATTGGGGAGAAAGAGGTACAGACACAGGAAGAGAGGAAATTATAACTTTGTCCACCACATGAGTGACTTTTAAAG
This sequence comes from Enteromius thamalakanensis, assembly GCA_032357475.1. Taxonomy (NCBI): domain Eukaryota; kingdom Metazoa; phylum Chordata; class Actinopteri; order Cypriniformes; family Cyprinidae; genus Enteromius; species Enteromius thamalakanensis. Next base: position 8,786,636 of record JAUCMT010000021.1, read on the forward strand.
ATAACAGTAGGCTTGTGGCGGTAATATGGCATACCGCGGGATCTAAAAATCGCAAAGTATCAGTTTCAATACCGTTATACCGTAATAAAAAAACAATGCACTTATATAGGAGACAAGGATTAAATATTAAATATAATTGATTTAATGCCTAAAAATGCGTATGCATGGTTGTCATCACGTGATAGCATGGAGGCGAAAGAGAGAGGTGAGGAAAGATGGTGAGTCGCGCACTAGAGACCTGCGTGGGACGGATTTTTCAGTCCCGCTCCCGCAAAAATAGAAATTATTTTCTCCCACCGCAGTATTCAAGTTTTGTCCCGCTCCCGCCCGCAAAAGCCTGCAGGTAAACATAAAAGTAGTTTTATTTTCACTGCTTCTTACCGCTACTCTATTATTTGTTTCACTTGCTTCCCTTTTGAGTATAAATAAAAAAGATATGGAAAATAAACAAACATGTTTAGTTTTACTTGAGTTTAATTAAATGGAATGATAAACATGGAGACAAAGCTTTTCAGAACATAGAAATACAGTTAGAATTTGCAATGAAACAAAAATAATAAATGTTGATTTCTCAAGTGGTCAAAAAGAAAAGCATTTCCCTAATACCGCTTCAGACTTTTTTTCCTTCAGCAATGTAGAAAAAACAAGTACAACTTAGCTTCCATGTGTGTCATGCTCTTCAGACAATGTGCCTCGGTGTGGGTCTATAGTCATGCGGTCCAATGGGCATCTATACATGTCTATGGCTGCTAGACTCTTTATGCAAACAAAAACTTATTATTACAATTAATGGCTTAAAGAATGTTTGGAAATGTAAATGCATATTTCCTACTGACGCAAAATAGCAAAAGATAGAAATAACTGACTTAAAACCAGTTTTAGCCTGTGAAAATACTAGTGATCTAATCATTTTTGCCACCACTGTATAACGTACATGAAATTATTGTGTAGCAGATCTGTACAGGTGGAGCTGGGGAAGGTGGAGGGTTTCTCAAGTGAAATGAGGCAAGTGTTTGAGTACTGAGCAGCAAGCTCATTGGCTGCTGATGTGAAAAGAATCCAATTAGCTGTGCTGTGTGGAAGATGATGTAGTTATATCAGATTGGGTTAAACCTACTGGCCTGCGCCATCTAGAGTTTCGAGACAGAACACTGTATTTATCTTTTTAACATCAGGGCATATATTTCTATCCAGCACACTTTAATGAGCTTTTGAATGATGCTGAAATGAAATCAGTGGGTTGAGTGTTATCCTTTTACAACTTTATTGAATTAATATTGAGAAGATTAAGCTTCTCATTCCTTTCGTTAAGTATTCTGCCAAGTATCAACACTCTTGTGTTAAGACTGCTACAGCAGTTCAACACTGGAATAGACTCCTGTGTTTATGTGGTTTTCATGTCCCCTCAAGCTGTTTTAATTAAACCTACAGAGAAGCTGCTCTTTTATTATCTGTGGAAGCTTATGAGAAATAAATAGAAAGCACGGTTATAATCTCTTTCTCCCCTGTGCTTTGTTATTGAGCTTGTTTGGTGCATGTGGAGGACTCCAAAGGGCAGGGGATCCCAGGGGTCTTCTTGATAACACAGGGACCCGAGCACATTGTGTGGCCTGGGAGACTCTCTTTTCAGCAGAATAGAGCAGCTATGGCTGGATATTTACAGTCTGCCCTTGGGGAACACGCTCTCCTAAATAATCTTTTCAGGGGGAGTTTATAAATGAGTCGAGCCACCTGCGGAGAGTCAGACCTTTGCATTAGTGAATTGCTATAGACTGACATAGCTAGGTCAGATAAGGAAACGGGTAAATAACAAGTTGTTTTCTGGAATATTTCCAAGATTTTATTTGTCTGTCAGTATCGGTATCAATGCAGTGAAAAGGTTAATTAGAACTAGCATCTATGGTGGATGTGGAAAAGGACTTTACATGGTTGAATAATCAGATAAAGAGGAGGCATGCAATTTTTAGTTTTCATTTGCAGAAAGAAATGAATATAACAATACAAAAAATAAATAAATGAAAATTGTTAAAATAACGTTTTATGTTATTTAAAAATTATGTCATCAATATTGGGCCAAACCTATATGACACTCTTAGTTCTGTGGAACATGAAAGGAGATATTTTGTTCATAATCAAAACAGTTTTAGTTCCCACTGACTTCCATTGAATTTTATGGGCTTTTAATTTTAAATTAAAATATTAAATCTAACATGTTTTCTTACATTTGTGAATGTTTTTCTAAATGTAAAGATGCTTTTAATTTACTAAATCTTAAATTTTTTAAACTAAAAAATAAAATAAAATTAAGAATTGAACCATTTCCATCTGTCAATTTCATTTTATTTATTTAAAAAAAAAAAAATAATAATAATAATAAAAATATATATATACATATATATATATATAGAAAAGGGGGAAAATGTTTGATATGTTTTAATTTTTTTGTGCACTATTCAGTTAACACATTAACTTTATTAAATATAGCCTTTCTGTATTTTTTATTTTTATTTTTATTTTTATTTTAAGTAGTCTTTAAATTAAACTTTTAAAATAATGCTTTTAAATTGCATATTAAATTGAACACTTACTATAGAAATTCGGCATTTTTCAGTAAAATAATTGTACAGTTTCAGAATTAATTATTTTGTTTGTTTTCTGTTTATTTTTATTTTGAAAACTTATGTCCTAAATATAGTTTTTAAAGATGCCTATTGCCTGATTACCTGTTTGAGTTCTAATTTATTTAAATGGCAGTTGCTCTGCTGGTGCACAATTTAAAATCGGCCTTTATTGTTCATGAGTCTCAGCCAATCAGCTAAGTAGTAAATTACATGGGACTGTTAAATCCAGCATTACACATTTTGTGTAGTGTATACTACAATATATATTAGAAAATGAAACATTTCCTTGAGTTTAATACACATATTGGAAAATCTAAGTCATAAAATGACTTGACAAGTGACATTAACAAAGAACATTGACTAAAGTTAGCTCAGCCTCATGCTTAAACAGTACGTTATAGTATTGTGAGGAAACTCCATTCCATTTGTCACCCTTCGGGACCCAAATTCCAGAAGGTGATTTTCTCCAGGAAATACACCTGGCTCCCTGTGGGGAATTACCTTTCAGTTTGTAAGGGACACGGATCTGTGCCACTGTCACTGATTCAATGCTTGTTAAGCCCTGACTCGGCAAGCTTAGCTGAATTGCTGTGCTAGGGTTAACTCCACAGTCATTTGGAGTCACTAATGACCGAAGTTAGGAAGTGATTTTCAGTGCAGAAATCTCAGCAGTGGGTTATCCACAAGAAATGCATCATAATTGGAAGAAACACTCTGAATTTCAGAGACCCCGATTTTCGTTCTGCACTCACCATTTCCTAATTACAAGTAAATACATACAGGCTGATAAACACTCACAAAATGATGCAGCGGTTCCTAAATTCCCAGACATAAAAAAATATTTCCAGGCCATGTTTCCATCAGGGCATCTCATTAGAGAAGAAGGAATATAAGGGGCTAAAACCCGCCTCGAAAATGATGGCTTTGAGAAATGCAGCATCTGCACAATACTGAGCTCTGTAAACCCACACAGCACAGAGCCATTTTATGTGATGACACGGATCCTCCATTGTCATTCATTCCTGTTAATGCCTCACTGCTTATCGCCACTCACTCTTCCTCCAAATGTGGAAATTACAGCCGGCCACAGTTATCACCCACAGACTGCAGGCTGCCAGGGAGCACAGGCTGGATTACCCCGCTCCACCAATTACCCGCCAAACCCTGAGCAGGAAATGATTTTCATCATTTATGCTCCAGTCAGCTGGCATTGTGGTTTGACACAGGGCAGATATATTGGAAAAGCGAGGGCAGCAGCAGTGTCTGAAAAACTGGATATCAGCAGAGATTTTTACTGGCACTTATAAACATTTGTACTGTGGGTCGACAATGAGCCTCTATAAACGTGAAAGAGCAACAGTTTACTCAGTGCATAATAGCGCTATAATTTCATATATTTTACGAGAGCAATATGCTTGTGGCCATATATTTTTATTATTACAACAGTCGATTTTTGAATGTGTAGTGCTACAGTTGTTCTTTCGTTGTGTTGCAGGTATGAGGATCCTGGTGACGCTTCTGCTGGACACTCTTCCCATGCTGGGCAATGTGCTGCTTCTTTGCTTCTTTGTTTTCTTCATCTTTGGGATTGTAGGGGTCCAGCTGTGGGCCGGTCTTCTTCGCAACCGCTGCTTCCTCCCGGAAAACTTCTCCCTGTGAGTGCAATGGCCTGGGATGTACTTTCACAAGCATGATATTAATTTACAAGTGACCTCAGGAGTCTTAAAATGAGGGGGATTCTAATGTGAACACATTATTATAATGATGAAAGGCCAGATGTTAACACGAGATCAATTTGAATGGGATTTTATGGGGCTACAGAAAAGGAGATTGAAGCAAATAAAAAAAAAATCAAGGACAAACAGATACATATTATATATTATTTATGTATGTGTGTGTGTTTCTATATATATATATGTACATTCATTTATATACTTATATTTCATATATATATATATTTATATATATATATTATGACGAGCGTCCCGTTCAGTTCAGCATTGCCCTGGGAACCAATGAGGAACACATCAGCTCCCTTAATGTCTTCAAAATACTAGTGGCCTAAGACTTTTGCACAGTGCTGTATATAAAATATGAACATAACATTTTACTTAATTACATGCATATGTTATATACATAATAAACTACACACATATATTATGTAAATATGTTAATAACATATTAATAGTTTGACAGCACTAAAATACATGGATGAATAAATATATGGGATTTTATGGGCTTACAGAAAAGAGAATTAAAAGTAAACTCCAAAAATGATTAAATTATTAAAATATGTATATATTGTTTACATTTTTATTCACGTGCTTTCAGTATTACTGAGCAAATAAAGTTTACATTTATATGGAAATTAATGCGCAGCAAATTTACACAAAGGTGCAAGGGTCACACACAGTTTTGGAAATTATTGAAATATTTTCTTTCACTAATGCGTAAATCTGTAGCAGATACAATCTTATGTTTGGTAAAGCGCAAAAAAAAGGAAAAATAATAATTTTTTTCTTTTTTTTTTTTGCTACCATTCATTTTCACCCTTGAATCAATTCTTTTTGTTTACTATCTAGCACTGTAAACCCCACAGCTATCATTGCACTGAGAGCACGAATTAGACCCCATGGAATCATGGCCTGGCTAACACAGTGTGTTGAAGGAATCCACTGCCTCACAGAGACTGGCTTGCAGCGGGGATTATGTAACATTAAGACGGTCTTAAACTGTTAAATTGCTCTTAAGAAATAAATATTTCAAGGGGCAGGGTTCTTTGGAAGGCTAGGATTTGTCCCAATGGGTAATTGAAGGTACTTGTGCAGCTAATTCGCCATGGCATTTTCTCTCTGAGGTGAATTTGTGTTGACAGACGGCCCAATTATCCAATGTCAGAGCCAAACGCCATTAAAGTTAGGCCTTGCTCAATCGCATTTCTTCTGGAGATAGTTACTGCTGATCTTGCTGCAGCCTGACTGCTGCTTAAATGGGTGTTTGCCCAACCTCAGGAGAAGCTGAGGCTGAGGGCACTGAATCTTGATTGGTTGAGTTATTGCTCACTGTACAGTTGGTTTGCACTCATTTGCATGAGCCATCTGAACTGTGTGTTTGTGCTTTGCATAGCTACATTTATGTTTTTTCATTGCACACAAAAGGTAAATTTGCAAAAAATATCCTGGCTATTCAGCTCTTCATTGACAGTGAATGAAGAACAGGAATGTAAAGCTTCTAATTAAGTAAAACGTAATAAAATAACCATAAAAGGGGTGAATATGACTTATTCCAAGCACTCTAAAGCGTGCATACGCCTTGTGTGAGAAATCTAAAGAATTATTTTGTTTTTACTGAGCATATCTTTCTAATACCTGGTTGACATCATTCACATAACTCAGTCTGAGTTTTCCTAGTGATCTATTAACATTAAGTTGAAGTTTATATAATTTGTGCCACTTTTAAAGGCTTGATAGCCTCACTCCCCTTTTATTGTATTTGTATTGAAGTACATATTTCTAATTTTGCAAGAAGGGATTGCAACGTCGTTAAAGAAGTGATTTAATTTTCATTATTGGGCGGTAAACTATCATTTTAAGAAGTAATTATTTTTATATCCTTTGTACAGGCCCACCAGTCTAGACCTGCACAACTACTACCACACAGAAAATGATGATGAAAACCCGTTTATCTGTTCTCAACCACGAGAGAATGGCATGCGCCTGTGCAGCTCCATCCCCACGCTCCATGAGGAGGGCCGGCAGTGCCAGCTGGACATGGCAGCTTACAATAGCACAGACAACACCACCTGCGTCAACTGGAACAAGTATTACACCTACTGCTCTGCCGGAGAGGCCAATCCCTTCAAGGGGGCCATAAACTTTGACAACATTGGTTATGCCTGGATTGCCATCTTTCAGGTCTGTTGTATGTCTTCTTTTATTGCTGATGCTTTGAAGACTAATACCAAGATCTATAAAAAACTTACAATGCATTAGAATGACAGATTAGTAAAGATTGGGTAGTTGCTGTTGGGTAATTTGTTACCTGGTCTCATAAAAATATGTACCTCTGTGCACTTTTTGTGCAACACTGTTTTTACGTATCTTACTGCACATTTCACCACAGTTTCAAAGAGAAATGTCCACTGAGTTACGATAGGCATAGGTTCATTATTACCATTACACTGATATAGGTATGTATTGCGATGGTTCAGAATTGAAAAAACTGTGGACTGTTGCTAAAAGTTTATTCTCTATCATATAGGAAATATGCCATACACCAAATCGAACCCTAAACCTGCAGTACACTAACTAACCTACTGTCTATGAAAACCTATTGCTATGAAGCTGGATATGTGTCAGGCTAACATTCAAAAGCATCAGTTTTCAAATATCCCAGCATATATGTATTGATTTTAAGTCATAACACGATATTCTTCAAGTAATTTAAAGAAAAATGTGCTTTATTTATTCGAAACCCTGTAAATTTGTGTGCAAAGGAATAAAAGGTGTCTGAGTTTAACTGCTTCAAGAGTTCACTGCAGCAGGGGCCAAGTGGCAATCGGAACAGCCGGGACTTTTCCCGGTCGGCCGGTGTTCTAAAGATTCATCCTACCTTGTCAGATTTTGTTACCTCCTATGAAAAAATATGTAGTACAATTTGATATCAGAAAATGCTACCTGTTAAATTATGTTTTATTAATGTCTATGTCATGAAACGGGACGGACACAGACAAATCCATATGCAAGGTATTTATTAAATGTACTCACAGTTAAAACAGAATAAACAGGCGAAGGGTCGGTCGATCGGCAAACAGTGGTGATAGGACAAAGCAGAGTCATAGTCAGAGGCAGCGAGGTTTGAGGTTGAGTGGTGTTAGGGCCAAGACTGCTTTGCAAAGTACTCAAGTAAAGGTTTTGTAGGCCGGTGCGGTCAGAATATTCCCGGTGAATATTAGTGCCACTCCGCTGCACTCCACTGCAGTTATATGTACAGTACTTGTTGCACCAAAAAGTGCACCAAAGTAAGTTTATGCCATGAGACCAGATAGGTAAATTGTGCATCCCTTTTTATAATTTTAATTAATAAAGTAATAACACAATTTTTTTTTTTTAAATTGTGCTGTTTTGCATACTGTTTAATGAAAGGTTGTGATGCCTAAATTCACTTAAATTCATCATTTAAAATTATGATGTATTATGTATTCATTTATTAAATTGACTATTTGATTTACAAAATAGTAAAGGATTTTAATACAGGCAATAAGATGATAATAATTGATTATATCCCTACTAGCTGCTATTTATTGTAAATATATGACTTTACATAGCCATGAAATTCGAGGCACTTTGACCCAAACAGTGACATATGATTTACTTACTGATTGCAGTTGATCCAAACTAATACTTAATTTCCTATCTTGAACCCAAACGTGCTTACCTCATTTTCCCTGACCATTCAGTAATATCTAAAAGGCCTGGCACTGTGTTAAAATAACAATACTCATTTATCCTGGGATTTCGGATTAGCCTTTTAAGAATCTGGCATGGAGGCAATTGCAGGGATCAGCAGGCTCTATTAATTTTTATTCTGTGTTCTTTTATCACAAAAAGGGTGATAAGGTTTTAATTCTTCTGCATGGGCCCAGTGATTTTAATCTCAAAATTAATTGAAATCTCACTTTTCATATGTTTATAACACAACAAAATACATTTCTGTTAAATCTTTAGGAGACTGTTACAGTATGCACTGAACTGCACAGTGGCCTGATGACATAATCTTCCTTTTGCAAACAACCAATTCTGGCTCGTTGCTTAATTTTTAGTATCTAAAAACGAATTAGCTGTCTGACAGCCCTTCATCCTGCTAGCACATCCAATTGCCCTGTAAATAGCAAGCAAATGTCTTATTCCTTCCGGTTTTGCCTCTCCCTAATCTGTGACAGATTAATCAAAGGGAATGAAGAGTACATGCTGGATAGGGTGTCCCCCCTGAGCATTCAATATCTGTACTGTCTACCTCATCATGCATGCTTGAGAACAGAACCAAAAACTGATCACAGAAGCATATAATAAGACATTACTTTTAGTTTGCATGTCCATCACTGTACTGAAATTAGTACCAGTGTGTTTTTTCATGTTTGAGATTAACAAGAATACACAAGTTTCCCAAAATAGTTTATATAAAAATAAATCCTTATATGAACTGTATTTTATGAGGCTTAATCTGCGCTGAATCCCTCTCCTTTTGTTCTTTCCTGTAGGTTATTACTCTGGAGGGCTGGGTGGACATTATGTACTTTGTTATGGATGCTCACTCCTTCTACAATTTCATCTACTTCATCCTCCTGATAATAGTGAGTGGCTGTGGTCTGAGCTGGGCAGACCTGGACTCGTTTATGAGAGCATTACCTGAACTGTCTCTATACAGACAGCCTTATACAGGCTCTGCTGTAACTCTGTCATACAGGCTTAGACGGAGAAAAGTGAATCATATTTGAATCATTTTTTTTTAATAACCATGCTTAAAAAGAAACATTTAGAGTTGCAATTTCTTTAACATGCTAAATCATGTTTTGTTTAGCCTAGGTCATGAATTGTTGTCATAATGGTGTAAATCTGTTCAAGAAAGGCATTAAGGTTTTTTTCCAATAGTTGTATCTCGGCCAAATAATGTTCTATGAAACTGTTTGACTCAAGAACTGTTTGACTATTATTCTAAGTACCAAAAGACAGAAACATTTCTCAAAATGTTTTATTTTGTGTTACATAAAAGAAAGTAAGTCATACAGGTTTGGAATGACAGAATTTTCCTTCTTTTTTGTGATAGAACTCTACCTTTGTTATGCTTTAAACTTCCAGTCTGTTCATTTAAAATTCTATTAGTACAGAAAATAACCATTGATTTTATGCTTGTGTTTTTATCATGCCATCTTTTCTTGTTTTTACAGTAAAAATGTTGTTAATGAACAGGAAGATCTCTGTGATCATGGTCTCCTCTGCTGTTTTTCAGGTGGGCTCATTCTTCATGATCAACCTTTGTCTAGTTGTCATAGCGACACAGTTCTCTGAGACCAAGCAACGAGAGAGCCAGCTTATGAAGGAGCAGAGAGTGCGCTTCAGGTCCAACGCGAGCACACTGAATAGCTTCTCTGAGCCAGGAAGCTGCTACGACGAGCTTCTCAAGTATCTAGTCCACATCATCCGCAAAGGCACCAGGCAAATCTGCCACCTCATCCGAGCCGCCGGTCGTCGAGCAGGCCTGCGTATCTGCGCTTCTCCACAGCTAGAACCACCACCTACAAAAAGACGGCATCAGAAGCAACACCAGGGATCCATCCGTCACGTCATGCACCATCAGCACCACCTTCACCATCACTACCATCTGGGCAATGGGAGTGTCCGAACTGATGGGGGCAGAGAGGTGGACAACGGCTCCCAGAGTGGAAATGTCACCAACTCTGGGCATCTCATGCTACCTGTCATCGTCCCTCATCAGGATCCCTTTTGTGGGTCTCTGGGACCCAGCGGTGCAGCATCTTTACATAGTGTTTATCAGACCGTGGGCTACCTTGAGCCGCTGCGTTGCGGCCCTTCACCTTCTCCCACGGTTCTCCAGGCATATAAGAGGAACTCTGTACCATTTGCGGCTCCAGTACATAAGAACTACCCCACGTTACAGTCATCTCTGGCCTTAGAGCAGCTCAGACAGAGAATACTGGAACCAGGAGGAGGCAGCTGTACTGCTAGCGTCTTTACCAACCTAAATATCCCACCCACTCCTATCAACACCTCACAGTGCCTGGTGGAGACACAAGGTCCTCCTGGTAAATGGATTTTTAACTGAAATCCAACAGCTGGATGTGTAAAACACAAGTTTAGAGTAGGGTTGGGTGGTATGAACAAAATTAACAAAATTAGTAATTTCATATTAGGGCTGTCAAATCAAGTAATCATGATTAATTAGACCCATAATCTAAATTTGGGTTTAAATAATATGTGTGTGCACTGTGTCATATGTATTATAAACACACATACATGTTGTATATATTGAAGAAATATAAAAAGAACAGTGTTTTTGTCTTATTTTGGAAGTGATTAATTGAACTGACAGCCGTATTATATAATTTTTTTAATTTGTCCATGCATCATGTGCTTTTTCTTATACATTTCAGGCAAGATCATCTGTAAGGATGCACTCATGAACTGCAGTGGCACAAACTTAGACACCGCTTTGACCTTTGACCCTGAGACATGTCCGTATTGTGCCAAATCGATGGCCAACGAATCAGAGGGAGTAGATGGGAATGAGACAGCAGACTCTGACAGTGAGGGTGTTTATGAGTTCACACAGGATGCCCATTATCGGGACAGCAGAGATCCCAACAAGAAGAAGAAGAAATTTGCATTAGGAGCTCGGGCAGCAAAGGTGGTCCGTTTCTGGAGGCTTGTGTGCGACACTTTCCGGAAGATTGTGGACAGCAAGTACTTTGGACGAGGAATAATGATTGCCATTCTCATAAACACACTGAGCATGGGCATTGAGTACCATGAGCAGGTTAGTGCACGTCTCTGAGCTGCTCTAGCTGATTTAATATCTGCAAATACTGATTTATAAGATAAAATTCATATTTAAAGGTCATATTTACTACATCTCATTTTATTTTTACTTAAGTCTTTAAATCTTACAATGTGCCTTTATACCTTACTATTCTTTCCAGTAACTGTTAGTGTCTCAAAATTTTTCATAATAGCGACTTTATATCTCACAATTACGTACAGTATTTACTTGTACTTGTGCAAGTTTTGGGTAAATGAAACAATATACTGTGTAGTATACTATATATACTAACGGCCATTGAATGCTTGAATCTGATTGGCTGATGAACGTTTAAAGGTATGCAGTTATTTTCAGGGAGCCACACAGCGAATGTTGTTCCAGGCAGCTCTTTGACCTCATTACAGTTCCATATAACTTCACCAAATGGTTTCTATTTTTTCAAAGAAAAATAACCAAAACCCACAAGGACACTGGCCAAACAAATATAGTAGTAATACTATACTAATCAATATGATAAAAACAACAGCTCATTTCCATGTTTTGCAACAAAATTACATTTTATTATGTGTGGCAAGCACATACTCTCTGTCTCTCAGAGATGCACACACAGAAACATACGAGCTCTTGTGCTTTTATTTAATAAGGCTGCATTTATTTGATTAGAAGTGACAGTAAAGACATTTAAAAGGCTAAAGATGATTTCTATTTTAGAAATCTATTTTTCTGAACCATACTTTTCTTGTTTAGCGTTGAGAATGAGGGCTGAAGTTTGAAGGCTGAAATGAGAAGGCAACTGGCACACATCTGAAATTCATTGCACTGTGTTTACACAGTGTGCTCGCATGCTTCACAGTCTTCTAGATCCTTTGGAGGGCACACACCACAGTTCATGCACGCCTGCTACGGCCCCCTCTTGTTCGTGATTGAAGTCGTAACTCAGAGCTTTGACGTGAACAACTAGGAAAATTATCAGTATTTTATGAGACATTGCAACTTTGAAGGATGATGAATTCCTTAAAGTGAGAGTTAGAGCTTTGTATTTTTCTCAGAAAATGGTTGATTCTCAGGCAAGAAAACAACATTCATCATCACCCACTCTGATTAGAATGATTTATTCTTGTAATATGAGAAGTTATTCAAAAAATATGACATATATGGGAACGTCTGCTGGAAACCAGAAGGGAATATGTGGGCAATTTAAGAAGGTTGGTCCTAGGCCTTGTGAACTCGAGCAGCCAAAAAGTGAAAAGTGTGTTTTATTAGACACATTGCATGATTTTACTGGGCCCAGGATAGTAGTCAACAAAAAGTTGTAATATTTTTATTTAATGTTTTTATATTATTTTTAATCTCTTTGCTTATCATTCTAATATATGATGTTGAAACCTTGATAGTGTTTTTTCATACAGCCAGGATACATTTTTTAATATGGTCATACGGTGGTACATGCACTTTTTCAAGCTGTTTGGACTGAAATATGTGTTGGGAGTGTGTGTACACAACCACCCTACAATGATAAAGATCCA
>JAUCMT010000021.1:8799438-8809640 GCA_032357475.1 Enteromius thamalakanensis
ATGAGACCAGCTAGCGTCGCGCTATAAAATGACTAAAGTGTTTCGATATTTTTAAATTTATTTAAACCTATTTAAAAAAAAGAATAGTTCCTACTCATATCACCCTAGAAAATCCATAACTTTGCATTTTCCACCAGTCTTAGTACACAATGCGACTACAGAAGAGTCAAGTTTTAAATAGGTTTAAATAAATTAAAAAATTTTGAAACTCTTTAGTCATTTTATAGTGCGACGCTAGCTGGTCTCATCGGATTCAATTATTTATGCTAAGCTATGCTAACTTTGGGACCACCAGACCCGGCTGAATGGATTCAAAAACAGTAAAGCACATCTGTATTACACTAGGGATGTTGGAAAATGAGCCTAATTCCAAAAAAAGTGGAGTGTTCCTTTAATATACCAATTTATTAAAGTAGTGAAATCTTGTATCTTTGATTTACACTGATAACTACCAAATGCAGGTGGTCTATGATGGTGATGAGAAAGTCACATGATGAGCTCATCACAAGTAGCTTTTAAATAATAACACTTAAAGATGGTGCTAAGTGTCATTCGCACAAACACTAAACACCATCATGGTTACACTAATTAAACTAAAATGCTATAAGCATTCTTTTAACAACATTACATATAACATACAACCCTAATAAACATAACTGATAGAAAAAGAACTAAGAAGAAACATAGTTATTTAAAAAAAAAAACATCAAATTCATTAATCATTTAACAGGTTTTTCCTGTAGCATTTTCACAGGTTTTTTTTTACCATTAAATTCACCTCCATTTTTTACAGTGCAGGAACACCAAATAAAGTAAGTACAGCAGAGTGCAAAAAGATAATTTGTTCAGCAGGCTAACCATTTGTAAATGCACAATTCATTATTATCTATAAAAAATAACTACAGATGTTTTCCTTTGTGAATTTTTTCTTAGGTAAAATAATATCCTAGGTGATGGACAGAGTTGACACTTCTTTCTTACAGCTCATGTTATTATTGGGGCATTTTTTTCATGAGGGAAGGACTCACCCTGCCAAGCACACAGGCTGATGTTCACAGCTTTGACAAGATTCTGCACCTCTTTGATGTCTGTATGCGAAGATGTACGTGCGTGTGTTCTCCAACACGTTATCACGTCTCTTGTCATTCTTCTGTGCTCGACTGACATGTTGAAGGTATGGGACAGCAGCTTGAGAGACTGTGGGTGGGTTTGTGTTCATGTTTATGCTGTCTGAATCATATTAGAATGCTGCAACTAAAACATAGGTCTATTTTATATGATTGATTGGATGAAGTAATTATCAGTCAAACCTTTGTCAGGAACGCTGTGTTTAATTTAAATGAGCACAAGTCTGTGAGAGATTTTATTTATTTATTTTTTTCAAATAAGAAAATGTCGTTCTGAAAATTGTGATCTAGCAGGCTGATGTTCAGTGCATAAACACTGTAACACTGTGTCTACACCGGACACGACAAAGCGACTGTTGAAAATCATTTGAAACTTATGTCAACACACCATAAAAAAAATGCATAATGTTTTCTCTCTGGAATTTGTCACTGCGCCGAACAGCTTCTACTGTATTTTGTGTATTTTCTTTCTATTGCTGTTCAGTGTAGCCATGGTGTAAAGGCCCATTCACACCAAGCGCAATACCTATAAAGATAACTATAAGTTTATTTGCATCCACACCAGCGAACGATATTGTCTATTTATTAAAAGTGTGTCTGCCGCTTTAAATTCTCAAGTGCGTAATATAAGGATTGATTCTGATTGGTTGTGAATGTTTCTATGTTCATCAGCTAGAAAAAAAATTTCTGATTACCAACGATTTCATTTCTCTGTCCTTTAGCATTATAGTTGTGGTGTGGACGCTGCTATTTTGTGACATTGAGAATGATTTTTAAAACATATATGTATCGTGATCATGCTTTGTGTTAACGGGGCTTAAAGGGGTCATACGGTGGTACATGCACTTTTTCAAGCTTTTTGGACTGAGATGTGTGTCGGGAGTATGTGTATACAACCACGCTACAATGATAAAGATCCACAGGTAGTTTTCTTTTGATTTAATAAAAATAAGTTGGCCCTTCTGAAATCAAGCCATTCTCAAATGCATGTCGGTGTCGCGCCACACCGACAGAGGCCACACCCACAATAGATGATTGACAGCAGCTTGTCACACAGACTGAACCGGTGTCTTATCTCAGACCTGCCCTGAGTGAGCCGTCATCAGACCGAGACGCAGAGACAAACATGACTCCTAATGGTGCGTTCACACCGGACGCGAATTGCGCGAATAAATTGCGCTATTCGCGCGTAGTTAGACGCATGAACATTTTAAGTTTACTTGCTTCATTCGCAGGTACAATTCGCTTCATTCGCAGTTACAATTGGCTTCATTGGTATCTGCATTGGTGGAGGGGAAAACAGCAAAACGTTCTAAATATTACTGTTTTTGTGCCATGACAGTTTTAAGAGTATTTCAGGCGAGAATGTAATTGTTTAAAACACAAATCTGCGGTTAATTAAAAAAGAGAGCGCCTATTTAAAAGTTTGCTTCGCCGATTTCGGAGCTGTGCGCTCCACGTGAACTCCGGGTGTTCAGTGCTCATGTATCCGCCGAGGGCAGCCTCACCTCGGCTAGTAATTCTGACACTTGCCGCTGCCTCCTGGTATCTCCGTAGTGGTTAAACAGGAGGTAAAATTAGTTTAGGGTATATCTCATAGGCAAACTTTAGTTTTTAAAACTATTTTTGAGAAATTTTAAAACAAACTATATTACAAACTTTCCATCAAGACCCTAAATAATCATATTAGCTTGTGGAAAACTGGGTTTGTATGACCCCTTTAAAAAACTCTGTGTTTGTCTGAAAGAAGTAAGTTATACACCTAGGATGGCTTGGGGGTGAGTAAATTATGGGGTAATTTGTATTTTTTGGTTGGACTATTCCTTTAATGCATTATTTTTGAAAAAAAAATTATATATATATATATATTTAATGATATATTCATCAATATTTGAGGTCCTTTAACAAAAGGAAAAATATACAGCATACACGGATAGCTTCTTTTTTCTGTCTTCTCATGTTATTCCCTGTAAACTCCTGGGGAATTCTGGCAGTGAACTTCGTCTTTATGGAGCGATCCATCTGGAGAATTGGAGACTGAGATAGAGCAAGAATTTGGATTCACAAGGTCACTTGGGTTTTTTGATCCTCATAAAACGTCCAATCTGGCTAATTGCATCTGTTCCTGTTTCACATTCCTGAAGCTTCTATTGCCCTTTGTCTTTCATACTCGTCTGAGCTCCTCTTTACCAATCACGACATCCTGCATCACTTTTTAAACCCACCGTGGAATGAAGAAGCAGCTCTCGACTGCAACAGTTCCAGCTTTGTTTATCGTTCCTGAGCTTGAAATGTTGCTAGTAGGGTTCAAAACATTATTTGATGTTGTGTTGTCCAGTTTTGGTATTCCATTGTGCGGCACAGATGGAAAGATCACACATTGCTGGATAAAGTTAAGATCAAGTGGAGTTTCACAAAGTGTAGCCAAAAGGGAATGTGTGAATGACTGAGAAAAACAGACAGAAGAGGTTGAGCTAGACTAATCTGAGCAGTTCTGTGCAGCCTCCTTCCAGATCCTGCTTTGTGTTTCTTGGAGAGGAGGCATGTTGATCACTTGATCTTATGCATGAAAACCATACAAAACTTGACCACATGGCTGCTATTTACAGAGCTGAAACGTGTGCTTTTTATTTTAGAGGATAAATATAAATCGGCAGGCACATCTCCATCACTCTTTTCCATCGGTTATCACGTTCTACCTGCCCAAGTTGTTCAAAAGCTCCTCAGCCCATTCTGTTTCTTTTATTTCTTGGCTTTGTTGCTGTTTCCCTTCCATATTGGGCAATATATCTGTCAGCTCTTTTAGCCAGAAAGGGATATTTGCCTCCACAGCTACCTTTTAGAATTTTATTAAAAAAATCGCAACCATAAAACAAATGCTTCTGGACACTACTAGTAAATTTTCATTTTGTTAAAGAAAGTCTTCTATGCTCACCTAGGCTGCTTTTATTTTGTTTAAAATGACACTTTACATTAAGGTTCCCTTGTTAACATGAACTAAAGCACAATACTTCCACAGTATTTATTAATAATGTTTATTAAGCATTCACTAGTGCATAAAATCACAAGTTGTGTTTGTTAGCATTAGTTAATGCTCTGTGAACTAACAAAAATAAACAACAAATTTTCAATAACAAACATTAACAAAGATTAATAAATTGTGTTATACAGTAAATGCATTGTTCGTTGTTTGTTCATGTTAGTTAATACATTAAGTAATGTTAACAAATATCACTTTGTTGTAAACCAGAAATACAGTCAAATTTGTAATATTGTAAAACATATTGTACAATTTTAGGTATTTTTCTAACTTTTTTGAGTTGAAATCAGTTATACTGTTCCATATTTTTGGAAGCTTTTTTCAGGATTCTTTAATAAACTGAAAGTGTATAATTGAAAAGTTAGTCTTTATTACTGTTATTTTGATCAGACCACAAATGATAACTAACAATATTGTAATATATTTGGATGATTATTTGGTTATAGTTGATTATTTGGTTATATATATATACACACACACACACATACACACATTTTTTTTTCTTACAATGTGATTCTATTTTACACGAATATGAAAAATTGTGCCACAAAATTATATGCTTTTACTCATCTCTTTTATTATTATTACTATTAACATAATAATATGTCTTATGTCTTTCAGTAGGTGTATCTAAATAAAAATGTGGTATTTGTTTGCAGTTTGCAATTTTAGAATTTCAGAAACAGACGTGTGGGCTGAAGCCCCTCTAAACAGTGAGTTTGTTTGCCTCTGTGTTGACACATGTTTAAGTGCTTTCAAATCACTTAATGGTCTTTCATAATCAAACGTTTCAAACTGCTGAACCCCATGTCGTGGCGCAAGAGATGCTATGCGTCATGTACCATGTTTATCTATACCCTGTTTTCCAGCTCAAGTATCTTGTTGACACATACTTGTAGGTGAACTTTTTTAAGCTCTTAATCTTGAAGGCCTTTAAGCTTCCCATACCTCCCTGCAGACGGGCAGTGCTGGTTGTAGCAGTCTCTGGTTCATGTGCTCTAGTAGAGAGGAGGATGTTACTGCTCAAATAGACATGTTATACTTGTAACCTGTGCTTTGCCTTCCTATAATAAACTTAGCATCAGTTCCATGTAATTCCCAAAAAACTCCAATCTCAGTGTCATTCAACCTCTTCCTCCCACTCTGCCCTTTTTTTGCTTCCATTTCCTTCTTAATGTGCTATTGGGGTATAATGGTTATTGTTGTTGTGGCTATGAAAGTTAATGAGTACATAGGGTTACTTGCTTTGTTTCAGCACTTGCCTTGGGACTTTACACAATATTTGTAATGGCAGCTGCAAAAAAACAACAACAGCAATGAGCTTCTAACCACAGATAAGAGGCTTTATTATGTGGGTGTTTGACTGCATGGGTTTACCCAAATATGAAAACGATTAATAGAATATCAATTTGGGTTATATGGCTAATTTGTGTTAGGAAAGAAATGTAAAGACATATGAGCCCTTGGAGCTCCAACTTCCAATAGGCAATACGTAATGGGGTCTTTAAAGTGTCAATGTTTTTGTCCACTGCACATTCACCTCAAGCATTTGTTTACTTTAGATGAGAACTTCTTACTAAGCGAATCATTTTAGGCTATTCAGTCTGTTTTGTGGTGAACATGTGGTGAACCTTTTAGCTTGTCTACAAGCCATTTGAGCTGTAATGAGGTTACATAATGAAAGGAAATGAGACCAGCTAGTTTATGCTTAAATGAAACAATTTCAACTGCTCATCATGGGCTTCAATTATTTTGAACAATTTTGTTTTTGCTGGATGTAAAGCATTTAGCTAGCCATTGTTGGTAATGAGGGAACACCTATCTCATACTTGGGAAATGGCCACCATAGACATGTGCTTTGTTTCAAAAACTTTCAAAAGCTTTGAAACGTCATCTCACTATTTTTAAGAACCAAACCATTATTGGTCCCCATCGACTTACACATTAGACATAAAGAAATACCAATGATTTCAACTGTTTAATTACCAGCATTCTTAAAAAAAAAATTATAATAAAAATAAAAAAATATATATATAAACCCATAGCGGTTTGGAATGACTTGAGGGTGAGTAAATACTAAAATGGCAAAATTGAATTCAGTGAAATATCACTGTAAATTATATTTTGAAGGTCAGATTTTCATTGTGGACTGTGATGTATATTATCCTCATGACACACTTCTTTGTTTATAGGAGTGTGTATAATTAGATAAAGGGGCTCTGATCTTGTGTTTGCTGGAATGAGCAGCAGCTGATAGCAGAGTGCAGCTGGTGAGATATGGCCCCTTTAAAAGCGATTCATCTAAAGAGGGGTCTGAAGTTCAGAATTCTGTGTGGATGCTCTTCACCAGAGCAGGACATTGCGTAGTATTTTTGAGCATTTTAAGTAAAAACAACCCATAGTAGGCTTGCATTAATATACTTTGTTTCACATGTTCCAGAAACCTCCAACTGGAAGTGTTTCGTGATTCAAAACCCTTTTCGAATCATGCATGCAGAGTTCACCGTTAGTTTTCAGCCGTGGCGTTCCCAGAAAAATCACTCCTGCATAGATTTGTGTGTGGTGTGCTTTTCCCACAAGTGGTCCTGATTTGAAGTGAAGGGCCTCACCCTATGAAGAGGCCAAGTGCAAGCTCCTGCTGGGTAGACAGTGCCCAACCCTGGCCTGCTCGGATCCAAAAAACGGCTAAAAAAAACCCTGCTGGCTTACTTCCCCACCTCTGTGAAACACCTCCACAGACGCAAATAGCCCCACACTTCATCATCATGCTCCACGGACCACTTCTCAATCTGATAAGATTACATTTAATTCTATTAGCTAATATAGATGTTATTTTTCATTTGATGCACAGGATGTAATTGAATTTTTTCCTCATTACTTTGCGGAAACAATCATCTCGGTAAAACAATTACCTAGTTTTTGTCATCATTTAAAACTCTGAAGTTCAGCGACCTGTCTAAACGTCTCTTAAAATCACTGTTGATTTCATAGGAAAATAGTTGCGTGCTTGGGGATGTTGTGTTTTGTTTTCAGGCGTTTAAGACTCTGTTCATTAAACCCAGCTAGCCGTGATGTTTCAAGAATGTGTTATGCGTGCTGGGTCTCTTGCCCAGTCTCATTTTTACAATCGAAAAAACTGAAGCGAAATATGAACCGGCCCATATGTCTCTCCTTTAATTCACCCGTGCCTCATAAAAAAAGAAAGTAAGAAAAAAAAAAGAAACTCTCTCTGCATACCGAACTATCAACAACATCAATTACTCCAGAGAATCTGCAGTTCTTTCTTTGTAGTTCACCTGTATGTGAGTTTTAAGTTCAGCCTGCAGTTGATTCGAGACAATGCGTTCTGATGAAACAAAAGAACAATAAAAAACTTGGTGTTTGTGATGTCGAAAAGTTAATCCCCACGTTAGTTTATCTAGCACAGTCTGCACCGCGAGCTATTAGGAAATATGAGGCCATGAAAGTGCATTTGAGTCTATGTTCTGTTTAATTATATGAGAGCAAAATATGACCTGGGCCCGTTGGAGTTGAGCAGATTTGAAGGTTTTTAGATCAGATTTTATGTAACCTGTGTAACTTCTAAACTGAGATGGTATGTCAAAAAATCATGTAGGCCAAGAAGGGTGACTCTTTACTGTAGTATAGTAGAATACATATGTGTCCTTTGTAACTGACATGCCACAATGGCATCTGTCTTGATTTTATCTTCTTCTTCTCTCGCTTCCTTTTTCAGCCTGATGAGTTGACAAATGCTCTGGAAATCAGTAATATTGTCTTCACCAGTTTGTTTGCTCTGGAGATGCTCTTGAAACTGCTGGTATATGGTCCTTTCGGCTACATCAAGAACCCTTACAACATCTTTGACGGCATTATTGTGGTAATCAGGTACACATGTTCTTCTGCATTCTTTCCTTAGACCTTCTTAACGTTAATACCGCGGCCTGTGTCACTGTTTATTGATGTTCATCTTCATTTCTGAAAATGCACATTGGCAGTGTGTTATATCACAACAGTGACAGCCAGACAGAATGCAGCCATTACTGAGTGATGGGACATCTGTTGCCTGTTCAGTGTGATGACTGTCAGCTGTCATGATGAGTGCTGCAATTTCACACCCATCCATTCACAATTGACATGAATTTGCATTTACTAAGACGTCTGAACAAGCAAAGAATTTGGCATGGTGAAACGTTATGATGGGCTTTTGCATTTATTAGTGATCAGCATGTTACATAAATACAGTCACCAACAGAACTCTTTTTTTGTGGGTGTGGTTTAACGTGGGTGAGAAAACAAATACTGGTTACCAAATAACAATCATTTTTAAGATGGAAAATCAAGAAATAAAGTATTTTCATTTAAATTTCAGTCAAAAATAGATGTTTTTAAATGGAATTATCGTTTCAATAATTTTTTTTAAGTTGAAAAGGTTTTTTAAGAAAGATGAGAGTGTCCACATTTTCTTCAGACAGCTCAGATCATGTCTTAAATAATGTGCGTGTTTCTGGTTTTCGTCTGTTTGGGGGTGGGAGGGGCAGACAGCACGTTGTTTGCGTTGACTTGTTGAGTGTAGCACTGAAAACATTAAATTTTACACACTTTAATCTATTTTTTTTTTTCAAATATAAAAGTATTAGTCTGAATCGTTTGGTTTGTAATGAGTACCGAAACCGAAAGCCTAAAATCTTGTAAATCAAATAAATATGTAAATAATTACAGTTTTAAACATGAATATTATTCCATTACTATATTATTATTTTAAGTGATAATAATATTGAGTTTATTGCAATTCACTAAAGTTTCAAATGTTTGGGGTCAAGATTTTTTTTAATTAAGTCTTAATTTATTTGTTTAAAAATGGCAAAATGCCTTATATTTCTACAATTGAAAATAACTTTTCTCTTTAATTATATAATTCTTTCATCTTGTTGCTGAATTGCTTGTGTTCACAACAGTTTTATTTTAGCTTCTTTTATTCAATTCTCTTGTGAGATTTCCTGCTTTGTTTGAAATGCAACAAACCACACCAAAACATTTTAGAATGTTTTTCTTGCAAGAAATAACCCACTCTATTGCATTTCTCCCTCGGGAATGAAAGGGTAGCTATGCTAGATAGGATTTGTTTTTGCATTGTCCTCCTCATGCATTCTGTCAGATAGTCAGATGTGTGTGTTTATGTGTTGACAGCGTCTGGGAGATTGTTGGTCAGCAGGGAGGAGGTTTATCGGTGCTGAGGACCTTCAGGCTCATGCGGGTGTTGAAACTGGTCCGCTTCATGCCGGCCCTGCAGAGGCAGCTGGTGGTCCTGATGAAGACCATGGACAATGTTGCCACCTTCTGCATGCTGCTTATGCTTTTCATATTCATTTTCAGGCAAGATGAGAGATTGTTTTGTGCAGTGTACTGTATATTCAGTCCATTGATTTTTTTTTTCATTTGAACTATTTGTGTGATTTTGTTTTATAGTATTCTAGGCATGCACCTGTTTGGATGTAAATTCGGGTCTGAGAGAGATGGAGACACACTTCCTGACCGCAAGAACTTTGACTCGTTGCTGTGGGCCATTGTTACAGTTTTTCAGGCAAGCTGCAATTTCAATCAGGCTTTTTTACGTTCATCTTGAATGATCCAATCATAAAGTGCACAGCACAAAATAGAAATAGAAACCAATTAATAACATATGCTTTAATGAGGTATGTTTCATACTAGTGTACACTACCATTTAAAAGTTTGGCGTCAGCAAGATATTTCTGCTTTCGTTTTAAATTAATGTTTTCATTGTACCAAGATTGCAACAAACTGCAATCTTGCAAAAAAAAAATAAAATAAAATAAAGACATTCGCGTCACTATGACGTTACTGCGTCTAGATTGCATGCACAATCCATCAGGTCCGTGATCTTACATTGAGCCACATTCACTACGCAGAGCCGTTGTTCACTGACGAGCTGCGCAAAATCATGCTGATAATGAACCCAAATTTGTGTAGCTCGTCAGTGAACAACAGCTCTGCGTAGTGAATGCAGCTCAATG